>JARHVA010005852.1:925000-1079584 GCA_037957365.1 Torreya grandis
TTGGTATCTTAAAAGATATTTGGCCATAAGAGTATATGTATCACCATGTTTATCTTGTCAAGAGTGGGAGATAATCCTCTAGGGGGTGCTCATAGGACTAGAAATTGGATACATAGAGTGGGAGAAAATCCTCTAGGGGGTGCTCATAGGACCAGAAATTAGATACATAATAATAATAAAATAATAAAAGATAGTAAACCAAAAAATGAATAACAAGTGTAAAATGAACTTATGCCCTTGAAAGGATTCCTCCCATTTATCCATCATTCTCTTGACAACTATTTCCATATTTTTTAGCCCTTAAAACTATGGATCAAATTTAATTTTCTTTTCCATTCCCATTGCCTTATTTATCAGCCCACTAGAGAATTCATCATCTTATTTAATTTTGATTAGTTCCCTAAGATCATACGTACTAGTAGTATAATTCTATGTAACCACCTTGTTGAAATCTACTAAAATACCTAGGTTTCCTTTGAGGATTTCATTCTCTTTTTTAAGGCTATCCACTTTGTCCTTCAATATTTCTAGATAGATAATAACCTATTTGAATTAATATTTAATACAAACAAAACCTCTAATTTAATTCATGTTATTAATTAATTCTTTCATCAAATTATTTTCCTTTATCAACCATATTAAAAATTCCTTATGTAGGTCTATCTCCTTAGCCATCTACGTTTCATTGTAATATTTGAAAATTTCAAGCTCTCTTTAGTTTCATTGGGTTAATACAATGTCTTCAATTTTTGAGAGAAGTTTACATGTGTTATTTTAGAATTTTTACCACTCTATTATTAACACTCTCATGGTGTTGGAGTTAGGGATTGAAAATTTGTTCTTCATTGACAATATTTGGATGTAGTTGTATGATTTTATTGATGATTTACTCATTTAGAAATATAATAATCATATATAACTAATGTGTTCATATGGATTACATATATCATGTAGATAATGTAATATTTATAAGAGAGTTAAATTAGTATGAAATGTTTAACATGGGAAAGTAGTTCTTAGTTGTTTAGTAAACTAATATGAAACCCATCATGTTTTTTTTGTCTTTTCTAGACTTGCAGTATGCTAATATGAGAACTTATTATAACAAGGAATTTATGGAAACTCTTTATTATAATTGTAACATGAGTAGATGTGTCTTGGTAATGAATTTATGGGCCTCACCTTGTTTTAACATTAGGATTTCCTTTGTTTTAGTCATATTTGGCTTCTTGTGACTAGATTTAGTCATATTAAAATTAGTAAATAATAATTATATTAAATGATGTCATGAATTATTTTTTTTCTCATGTTTAATCTCATATTATGAAAGAAAGAAATAACTTAATTATTCCATTTTTATATATTAATAAGTTATGAAAAAATTATATACTTGATTATATTTTAGGAAGGAATTATGTGTTTGGTAGATATGCATAAATGTACACAATAAAATAAGATAACATGCAACTTGATTTTCAATCATCCTTTGATAATACACCCTCTCCTATATCCTTTATTATGATAATTCCACCAATACTAATTTTTAAGCATGATAATACCCCATCCCATTTCAAGATATGGATTGGGTATTAAATCGGGTATCAGGTATTCAAGATATGGCTTGGGTGAGATAGATATGTGCATGATTATATATTGGTATTCAAGATATATATGGATTAGGTATTCAATTAGGTAGGCCATACTCAAGTAGGCAAGGCATACTCAAATAGGTAGGGAAATAAGGATAAGTAGGTAGTTCATACTAAAGTAGGTTTAAAGTAGGTAGGACATACTCAAGTATAATAAATGGTAATAGATTGAACTACCAAAAATCCAAATGATTGTAAATAAGATCTAAGAAGATTTTCTTTGAGACTTAGTCAAGTGAAAGAGGAGTTTTTCATTTATCATTTGAGATTTATTTGGAATAATGAATGAAAGGGATTTTTGGAGATAAGAGTTACTTATTTAAGTGAAGGAGGCTAAGTGGAATAAGAGTTTCTTTGATCCTTATTTGAGTGAGAAAAATTTAGAATTGGATTAGAAGATAATTATCATAAGTAGGAAGCCATTGCACCCACCATAAAGGTATTGGAAGGAGTGAGGATGAGCATGGATTAGGTGGGAGTGATTAAGGATGATGAGGGAGTGATTAATGATGAGGAGGGATAATGAGGATTAATGAAGAAGTGATTACAGACAATGATGGATGAGGAGGGGGTGATCAGGTATAATGAGGGATGATGAGGGAGATGAGGAAGTGATTAGGATGATGAGAGGAAATGAGGTAATAATTAGGGATGATGAGGGGTGATGAAGAATGAGGAGGGTTTGATTAGGGATGATGAGGGAAGATGATAAAGACTAGGGAAAATGAAGGATGATGAGAGACTAATTAGGGGTGATGAGGGATAATGAAGGATTATGGAGTGACTAAGAATGATGATAAATTATGATGGTCAATTAAGGATGATAATGGATGATGATAGATGATGACATAGTCACTAGGGATGATGAGGGAATGATTAGGGAGTGATTAATTTTTATTAGGTCCAATGTGGTAGTGATTAGGGATGATGAAGGTATGACAAGGGATGATGTAGGCTAATGATAAAGTGATTATGGATGATGAGGGATAATTAGGGTAGATTAGGGAGTGATCTAAGATGATGAGGGATAATGAGGGATGATTAGGGAGTGATTCAAGATGATAAGGGTTAATGAGGGTGTGATTAAGGATAATAAGGTCTGATGAGGGAGATATTAAGAATAATTATGGATGATGAAGGATGATATTAGATGATGAGGGAATGACTAAGAATGAATAAGGATGATGAAGGTTGATGAGGGAGTGATAGGGATGATGAGTGATAATGACACAGTTAATGAAGGAATGAATAGGGATGAAAAAAGAAAATGAGGGTTAATGAAGGAGTGGTTAAGGATGATGAGAGTCAATGAGGGAGTGATTAAGGATGATGAGGGGTACTAAGGGATAATGAGGGGTGATTAAGAATTATTATGAATTATGAGGGTTGATGAGGGTGTGATTAGGGATAATGAGGGATACTTAAAGAGTGACTCGGGATGATTAAGGATGATGAGGGATGATGGAGTGACTATGGATGATTAGGGATGATGAGGGTTGATGAGGAAGTGGTTAAGGATGATGAAGGAAGATGAGGGGAAATGAGGGATGATGAGGGAATTAATAAGGATGATGAGGGATGATGATGTTGGGTATGAATCCACTACTCATAGGTCATTATTCATGCATTACTATTCATGAGTACTATTCATAGACATTATTCATGGGTCACTATTTATTATGACATGGAATTTCAATGATGTGGCATGTGGGTGTGTAGTGACATGGCATGTAGGTGATGTGGTAGTATGGCCCATGGTGGGTCTTAGGATGTGATTAGGATGATGTGATAAGTGTGGGGCATAGTATTCCACTAGAGGACATGGGTTTCATCTTTAGTGAGTCACATGTGGGTTGTCACATGGTGTGAAAGATAAATGGTCATAAATGGTTCAAATTTATAAGGGGAACAATGACTCACACGTGTAGAGAAGTTCAAAAGGTGATTACAACACCTTTTAGACTCTTTTGATCACATGTGAAGATGAAAACAAGAATGCATTATTATAGATTGGCCTCACATGTGTAAGTGGGGAATAATTATTGGAGTCACATGGGGTGGATTATATCTTGTGTAAAGTGGACCATCCACTTTATTGATTGCTTGGAGATGAAGAGAAGAAGAACACTATTGAGTGTTTGTCCTCACTTGTGGATTGGGGGACAATGTTTAGAGCCCCATGAAAGTGGATTTGTATCTTGTCTAAATGTTGGGTCATTTTTTATGACATTTGGTGAATGCGAAAAAAAACCACTATGGATCACATGACACACACTCAAACATGGCACATTTTGGATTAGCCATGAAGTTATCTCTCCCTCTCTCTTCTTTCTCTCTCATTGTAAAATGTTATTAAAGGATTATGTTCTCCTTTGTATGGTTGATCTAATTAGTAGATCATGTGAGGATCCTTACAAGCTTATGCTTACATGATAGGAGGTTAGAGTTGGAAAGGCTTACATGCCTAACTCACCTAGATGCTTAGGTTGTAATCATCACATGTAGTTTGAAGGTTAGATCTTGGAAGGTTATTATGCTTGGCTCACCAAAATACATGTAGCAGATCCTTGAAGATGGAGCTTGGAGACTTAGAGGCTCAGCTCTTAGAGATAGAGGTAGATGATTTTGAAGCTCCCTTAGATGATATGGATATTAACATTGCAGAGATGCATTTTTTATCTTGTTGGTTAGAGCATGGAAATATTATGTGTAAGCTTTACTCACCTAAGTGATATGGTGTTAACATTGAAAAGAGTTGTTAAGAGAAACTACGTAAGAGAGAGTGTTGATGAAAAATATGAAGTCTAGATCTACCTTTTCCCCATTATTTTTTACTTTCTAGTTGTGTAAGGGTTTTCCATGTAAATCTTTAGTTATGGTCTATTTTCTCCTTATTATTTTTTTTGTAGGTGTTTATTTCCATAATTTTTATTTTACTTACAAATGTAAGAGTGATTTATATTCCTAAAAAGTGGTATCAGAGCTTTAGTTGTTGGTACCTAAGCCTTATTAATCCTAACAAGTGGTATTAGAGCTTGGTTTGGATGGTTTGTGTAAGTGGGAGCTACAGGTTGAGAGACCATGATATGAAAAAAAGAAGAAAAGAAAAAGTTTACATGGTGGGTATTCTCTCTTGCTGGAAGATGGAGAATAGAAGAAAGGCTGAACAAACTTTACCAGACAAATCAACACCAACATAGTGTTCTTTATGAAGAAGCAACTATATAGCTTGTGGTGGAAAAATCTAGTCTCCACTGGTGTAGATGTAAGGTGATGACAAAGAAGTTACCTTGTTGTGGTTTTTTGCTAAAGAAGGGGATATAAGTTGTAGGATCATACTACCACAACATGTTGGCTGGGATATGCTATAATTCTATGTAGAACAAGTACTACTATATCTATATCTGTTGGAGTATTTGATGGATGGAGGAGAACAAATATGACCTAAGGTTCCATGGAAGGAGAAGGCTGGTATTGGATCTTTCAAAGCTTAGAGATGCATTGATTGAAGTGTTTGGTGTCTATAATATAGCTGATGTGAGTAGTTAGGTATAATGATGCATGAAGTAACTCTACACATGAGATGGATTGACATGTGGTAGAGTAGGATGGAGTTTAGATATGGGATAAAAAACTTGGTAGGTATAGTAATGTACTTAGTAGTGCAATAAATTCCTAAGAACCATGTATGGGTACCATTTTGATCATGATGTGTAGTGGTTTTCTACATGTAAAAGTTGGGTGTTGACTTTTATGGATGCTTCTCTCTAGTTGGTGACTATAGATGTGAGTATGATATGCACTTGTTGTTGTTAAGGCGTTAGAGTAATGGAATGCCTTTTTAAATTATTTCTACATGGTGATCTCATGATGAGATGGAGTAGCTAGGAGGTCTATGTGGATGAGGCAAGGAATTATTGTTTTATGGTTTAAAGATTGTATGGGATGAAGAAAATGTGTAGATGGAGTATAGTAGTACATTCATAGAGAGCCATGGTTTAGCATATGATGTTGCTACGTTTGATGGCATATTGGTTGTAGGCCCCAACATGATCATGGTGTGATGGCTTAAGTTATTAAGATATGATGAAGGTGGTTAGAGGAGCAAACTAAGGATGAAGATAAATAGTGGACATGAAAGCAATAAAGTAAGTATGCCACTTCTTTTGGTATTTGGAGATGTCTTCTAGTTTATCCTAGAGCAAAGGAGGAGAAGATGGTTGTTATGTGTATTGTATAAATTGGGAGTAGGATAAGCCTTATGTAATCCATGATGTACTAAATTAGATACTTACAAGTAGTGGGAGTTGTGAGAGGTTCATGGTAGGATCTTGGATAGAGGATTGAGTTTGTGGTGAAGTGGGAGTTACTTTGATTACTACATTTATGATGGGAGGAGTAGATATTGACAAAGCTAGTTAGGGTAAAGAAGTTTTAGTAGTGTAGAAAACATCTTCTGCGCTTGTGTGTGAGTAGCAGTGGGCATGATGATAGTTGGTAGGTAGATGTATCATAGTAGGTTTACATGAAGACACAAGTGGTTGAAAGTCTTATGTATATGAATTTAAGTGGGAGATTATTGGGTGTGAATCCACTATTCATAGGTCATTATTTATGGAGTACTATTCATGAGTACTATTCACAAGCACTATTCATGGGTCACTATTCATGTTGATATGGCATGTGAGTAATGTGGCATGCAGGTGTGTAGTAATATGGCATGCAAGTGATGTGGTAGTGGGGCCCATGATGGGTCCTAGGATGTGATGAGGATGATGTGATAGGTGTGGGGAATAATACTCCAATAGAGGACATGGGTTTTTTCCTTAGTGTGTCACATGTGGGTTGTCACATGGTGTACAAGATAAAGGGTCATGCATAGATCAAATTTTCAAGAGGACCCATGATTCATATGTGTAGAGAAGGTCAAAAGTTGATTACAACACCTTTTGGACTCTTTTGATCACATGTGAAGATGAATACATGAATGCACTATTATAGATTGGCCTCACATGTGTGATTGGGGAATAATTCTTAGGGTCACATGGGGTGGCTTGGATATTGTCTAAAGTGGAGCATCCACTTTTTTTACCTTTAGAGATGAAGAGAAGAAGAACACTATTGAGTGTTTGTCCTCACTTGTGGAGTGGGGGACAATGTTTGGAGCCACATGAAGGTAGCTTTGGATCTTGTCTAAGTGGAGGGTCATTTTTGATGAATTTTGGCACATGGGGACAACCACCACTATGGATCACATGACACCCACTCAAATGTGGCGAGTTTTGGAGTACCATGAAGTTATCTCTCCCTCTCTCTTCTTTTTCTCTCATTGTAAAATGCCATTAAAGAATTATGTGCTACTTTGTATGGTTAATCTAATTAGTGGATCATTTGAGGATCATTACAATATTTTGCTTGCATGATATGAGGTTAGAGTCGGAAAGACTTGCATGCCTAACTCATCTAGATGCTTGGGTTTTAAGCATCACATGAAGATTGAATGTTAGAGCTTGGAATGTTGTTGTGCTTGGCTCACCTAGATGTATGGAGTGGATATTTGAAGATAGAGATTGGATACTTGGATGATCAGATCTTGGAGATAGAGGTAGATGTTTTTGGAGACCCCTTAAAATGTTATGTATGTTAGTATTGTAGAGATGCATGTTGCATCTTGTTGGTTGGGGCATGAAAAGCTTATATGTAAGCTTTGCTCACCTTAGTGCTATGGTGTTAGTAGTGAAGAGAATTTATAAGAGATGTGTAAGAAAGAGTGTTGTTAAAAAATATGATGTCTGTATATGCATTTTCCTCATGGTTTTTTCCCTTGATATATGTGGAAGGGTTTTCCACATACATCTTGAGTTGTGGTTTGTTCTTTCCTATTTATTATTTTTGGTTGTAGCTTATTAATTATATAATTCTTATTTTAATTGAACATGTAGGAATGTTTTATATTCCTAACACGTGGTATCAAAGCTTTAGCTATTGGTACATGAGCCTTATTGATCCTAACAAATGAGGACTAGTGATAATGTCATTAGGGATAATGGAGGATGATGAGGACTGATGAGAGATGATGAAAGATGATGAAGGTCAATTAGATAGGGTTGAGGGATGATGATGAGTGATGAGATAGTGATTACAATGATGAATTATGATTTATGAACTTACTACTCTCTCTATATGGTTTCAAGATAGGGACATGGTGACATGAGTGATTTTGATATGAGCCTACAAAAATAGGGTTGAAAATCACTCCCCTTCACTTAAAATAGTAGTGGTAGTGGTAGTGTCCTATGTGAGTTTGGAATGCTATAAGTTGATTTTGTTATATATGAATCTAGAATAAATTAGTTAGGTCATACATGTGTGATATTGGAATTAAAGCATGCATGGACTGAACCATATATCTAACATTTGTTTCAGAGTAATAAATATATTTTTAGGATGAATCTTGAATGGTGTTTCAATTCCTTATATTCCAAATGGATTGTAATAGTATGATTAGCTAAATTTATGTTTTATATGAATGATTGTATCATAACTATAGGTAGATGTCATGTATGAGTTACTACATACCTACATGTAGTACTAGGTATGTGGTATATGTCATGTATGAGTGAATGTATTATAACTACATGTATGCTATAGGTTTCATGATATATGATAGTCATTTATGCATATTGATCAAACCATTGATAAAAAATCCCATAAATTATTTATGAATTTGGACCAAATCCACATTTAAGCATTTTTCATGATCATCCCTAGTCACTCTTTTCTTAATATAGGTGAGAATTCCCCCTCTCCTTTCAAGATGGCTTGATCAATGCCTCCTCTCCTATCTCTATATAGGTGATAATCCCCCTCTACTAATTTTCAAGCATCCCTTGATAATAACCCCTCTCTTTTATCCATTGATCTAATAATACCCCCTCTAATTATTTTTGAGTAAGATAATGGCCCATTTATTTTCAATATGTGGATTAGGTATTCAATATATGGCTTGAGTAAGTTGGATAACATTAGGATTAGACACCAGTATTCAAGTTCAAGAGATGGCTCATGTATTTAATTGGGTAGGTCATACTCAAGTAGGTAGGGTAAGAAGGATATGTAGGTAAGGAATACTTGAGTAGGTAAAGTAGGTAGGGCACACTCATGTACAATAAGGTATATAGGGAATAGTGAAGATAACGATATGGTTTGGATATTTAGGTAACACATACTTAAGATAAAGATATGGTTTAGGCATTCAATTGGGTAAGGAATACTCAATATTGATGTATGGCATGGGTATTCAATAGGGAATGGCATAGTCAACTAGTTAAACTAGGTAGGACATACTCTATCATATATATCTATTACATACATAACATGATTTGAAACCTTATTTCTCATTCTATATTCCAATCCAAAAAAAATGAAAATAAAGTTTTGATTAGAATGGATTTTAAAAAAGTAACTTCTAAAGGGTAACTCCTACAAATCTAGAATCAATTTCAAAAGATGCAAAGTGGCCCTAATGTGTTATATTTATTAAAATAATTATTAATGATAAGAATAAAAAATATAAATTAAATTAAATATAAACTTATTAAATTTATTTTACTAAATATTTTGTAACTCAAACAAGCATAAAACATTATGTAACTCAAAGAGCATATGCCCTTTGTAATGCATAGGGCTTATGCCCTTTAACATAGGGAATATGACCTATGATTTATTTTTTATTTTCCCCAAAAATAATGTATTCCAAAAGGTGTATTCCCTTTACTAAAGGGTGTACAACCTTTTCAATAAGTCTTTGTTTTGAGTTTTTTCCTTTCCCTCTAAAAGTGTTCTGGGTTTAGGCTTGGGGAGGTCTGAACCTAGCCTAAAAATATTCATGGAGAAACCTACATGATTTTTTAAGAAATTTAGGAGTCCTTTTCATATTTGTTGACACATATGATTAGATATACTTTATTATTTAAAAAAAAACTTATATGGGTTTGTAGAGGGGAAAGTTGAGTTTTTGAATATATATATATATATATATATATATATATATATATATATATATATATATATATATATATATATATATATATATATATATATATATATATATATATATATATATATATATATATATATATATTCTTAATGTTAAACTATTATTTTTGATTATTACTTAATTTATACACAACATACCTCATTATAAACTATATACATATCATTAAAAATACCTTTATAAAATTTTAACCATTAATAAAAAGTTTATAAAACTTATACATGTCCAATCTATGCATCCTTGGCTATGATTTTAAAAAATATTTTCATGAAGCTAAGGTCAAAATGTTGTGTTCATACACTTGCAGTTTCAATTTCCACCTGTCTTAACTTGTAAAATTATTTTAAAAATATATATTAATTAAAAAATTAATAGAAATTATCCCAATTTATCTTTGATATGTCATCTATCCATATATGAAATTTTGTACAACAATTGATTCATTTACTCAAAAAAAAGTGTGTATACATGTAGTCTCTTTATCTTTTCACCAAAAAGTTTCAAGCCATTGTCATAAATGAATAAATTTTGCACACTTTTATCATCTAGATATTGAAAAATATTATATATTTATAAACTAGATTCATAATTCCATAATTCATATTCTTATGTTATTGTCAAATTATTTTTCCAAGTGTGTCTAAAACTCTTTCCAAGTTTAGTTTTTATTATTTTCATAAAAATGTGTCTGTAAGACCCCTTTTTGTCGCCCATTATCCTACATATACCCTAATATTTGTTTGAGTTTTATATCTAATTGGTCTACTCATTAGTTTAGTTCAATGTCCTTATGGAAAAACTAATCTAATACCCCTTAACCCTAGATAACCCAGTAACATATCTAAATCTAGGGTTAAATAATAATCATCTAATGGTAAATATATTCATTTAGCATGAAAGGCCTCATTGAATTAGTGAATGGAATATCTCTTTTAGGATAATAAATAATAATTGGGTCTCTAGTAAATGTTTATTCTATGATTAATAAATCTAAAATAAATATGTCTGCTTAATTTAAGGTTCACTAATGGAAATGGATAGCCAACCTCAAACTTAAGACTATTTTATCTAAAGAGTAGATGAATATTCTAAGTCTATGAAACCTTGTAACCTCTACATTAGTTCATTATTAATCCTATAATACTACACAAGCCTTGGAAATACAAATTATCAATATTAAAAGTATTTAACTAGTTTGTAATTGTAGTAATGGCTTATTATAGTAGGAACTAAGCCACTTAGTTTTAGTGTTGCATAAATCTTAATATGGAATATAGCTCTATGATTTAGTTTGTCATTGTGTAGATTATATCATGATGAAATCCTTACTACCAAGATATAAATATAAAATTAGAACCACTCACACATTCATTTACATTTTTAAATTATTTTTAAAGTGAAAGATATCCCTTTATTGACTTGTATGTCATTTTGATCTTCTCACTCTTTAAGGCCATTTTTTATATGTTTAAAATTGGTTCACATGGTTATGTTTTGATCACCATAAAATGAGTGTCCAGAATTGTTCCACTTGGAATAATCATATAGAGATCACACCTTTCCCATTGGATCTTTCAATGTCAGGGAGTTCATGACCCCATGAAGCTATAATGGAGACATGTCTCACTATCCTAGTGGCTTTTGATTGGTTTCATTATAAAAATTAGAACTATATTGGAGTGCTTATGCCTATGTTCTTATGGCTATAATAACACAACTAATTAAATGGGAGAATAATTAAATTCTAACATTAATAGCCAAGATTTAGGGTTCTCAAACATAAATAGGCCCATATGCATTTTGATGAAAAATTACCATTCAAACTATAGATATTTGATTCATGCATTAAATCACAATGGAAATATAATTCAATCTAACAATAGAATTGATTATGTACATAAAATTATTGAGGAATAATTACAACCACTCCTAAACTCAAATAAAGTTTTTAACTTTACATTGGTAGAATTACAAACCTCTAGGGACCAAAAATAATGAAATCACACAATTATGTTTTGATTTGTTTTGAGTTTTCTAGCCCAAAAAACCTCTTTATAAATCCCTCCCATTTTCCATATATGGGTGAATTTTCTTTCCTAATGTATTCTCCTCAATATATCATTGTCTTCCCCTAGATGTTTCACAAAATAAATGGCTTTAATAGAAGTCCTCAAATCTTCAATTGATAGCTACAAACATTATCAAGTTTTAAAATTGTTTCAAGAATTCATAATGCATATATAGGTGGAGGTAATCAAATTTTAGAGTGAGGATTATAAAATATAACAAACTCTTCTATCTTTTTTTAAATATTGATAGGATTCAATGAGGAATTATAATGGTGGCAAGCTATGCTTAAAATAGAATGATAAGTCCTAAATGGGACTTTCTTTCCTACATACCATTCTAATAAGTCTCTACCAAGACTAATGCATAATTAACTACCCAAAAAAATGAAGCATCAACCATAGACCTTTTAAAACTTCCATTAACTGAGTGGAAATGCAAAATAACTTGAATTTTAAGACTAACTCAGGATTACATCCCCCAAAACCAAGCAAATAAAATAACAATATAGGTACACCAATTCAAGTAATCACTTAGGGAAAAAACACTATGTGAATGTTTGTCAAGACATTACCACTTGAATATTCTTTTCAGGAGAAGCATTTGAATAATATACTGGTGGTGACAATCTTCAAATTTCCCATAATCTAGTAGGTTGACATATCTACCAATGTTAGACTTGTAAACTACACATTATTTTGAATGAGATAGATGATAAAGGGAATTAGGAATATCTATACACTCTTCCATGCAATAGTAACACAAGGAGGAAAAGATGACCCAAACTCAATCCATAAGATAAAACAAGATACTATGAGCTTAAATATATTTGAAAGAAATGGAATAGTTGCATAATCATATTTATAGCTCCCATTACTTTGTGATAGAGCTATCAAAATTCCCTGAACACAACAGATGAAGCCAAAATAATGATGATGTATTAAATTCAAGCACCAAGGCCATTGGTCACTTTAAGATGAGTGTTGAAGTAGAAGTTGAGATCACCACCACAACATGCCAATAATAAATAGGTACAAAAAATAAGAAGACTTCCTCCACACACACCAAGAATGGAACAAAAACAAATAATAAAGGAAAAAAATCACAATGTTTTTGGGGGTGTAAGATTACTCAATATCTGAGATTCTCCTACATCAGACACTTGAGGTTCAAAGATGTGATCTCTGGATCACATGAACATGACAAGTAACATAGACACTCTTTTGATCATGAGGCAAAGTGACCATGGCATAGACTTATAACATACCAAGAAAATCAACTAGATGTCTTTCTTTTTATTTCAGTATTACCAACTCCTACATGCCCATTTATCTTCTCTTCTCTTCACATTTCTACTATTTTCTCACTCATTATGCTATTATATCCACACCAATCAACTCTCTCCTTTGTTTAATTTTACCCACCATCATTACTTCTCCTTTTTCAAATGAATATCAATATTCCATTCAACTCATATGTAGGTTGAAACCCACTCTCATCCATCCACCATTGCCAAGATTCTCTATCATTCACTTTACTCCGATATGTGGGCTTGAACCTACTATTGTCTATCCCACTTTAATTGAATCCCACTTTGATTTGTCCACACCTTATCCATCCAACTATTAAATCACTCACACCATCATAAACCATAATTTAAATATATTCTCAAATGGATTCTATCTTATCATACACACTTTAAAGCATCATAAAAAAATACACATACACTTGGGCATCCAAATGATATCCCACACCATCTAAAATAACCTCAAGGATAACAAAGACAATTATTACCTTTACATCCTTTAATTTCTACTTTTTTATAGCAAGTAATATCTCCATCTCTACCTCAACATCTACCTCTTCACCACATGTTGGGATTCCATATAAACTATCAAATCTTACTTCCCCTTGGTTAACTCAAGAAAGTCCCTCTACATACCTATAACATCATAGCATTAATAACACACTTGATTTTATATCAAACTTGTTATATTCAACACACCCCACCCTATATTTTTCTGTAAAAAGTGAGGACCCATTTTGTCTTTTAAAAATAATGAAGATCTTATCCAGGTATCTATGTGTTTTGAGGGTTATAATAATTATATTATCTATAGAAATTTGGTGCTTTTTAATGTTGAATCATGTTATGGTATATGTTTTTCATTTTTAAGCACTATTCATACTAACTTATTAATGAAAAATAAGGAAATAATGGCTTTGCATGTTAGGAATTTAGATTGTTTTATTTTGGAGTATATTGGCAAATTTGATCTTTGAAAGCTTTTCTTTGGTAACTTTGTTTTGAAATTTTTCAAGATGAGAAATTTTCTTCATGAGGGATTTCTCTTCAAAGACTTTTCATTAGAGACTTTACTTTGGTGAATTTGTTTTAGAAATATTATCTTCAACAAATTTCATATTGGAAACTTTTCACTGAAAGGTTTGTTTCAAAAATATTCTCTTTGAAAACTTTCTCACTAGAGGATTTGTGTCGGCAACTTTCATTTCAGACATTTCACTTTAAAAAATTTGTTTCAGAGACTTAGTCATTAGAATCTTTGTTTTGAGAACTATCATTCTCAAAACTTTCTCTTCATAAACTCTTTATGTGACTAATTTTACCTAATTGATAACCTTCTAAAGAGTACTTAGTCATCAATGACTTTGTTTTAGAAACTTTGGGATAAAGTATTTCAAAAAAAATTATTTTGAAAAACATTTTTTGGAGTCTTTTAGCCCAAAGGTAAAATCTAACTTATATTTATTGGACTACATAATGGCACATGCCAAAATATGAAAGGTAACATGGTGTCACCCTAAATGACAAGGCATCCTAAATGGTATGTACACTAGGATAGGGTGGTCAAATTCAAATTAAATGAAGGTGATGAGCTCATAGATGTTCATGATTAATGGCACACAAACTAGAAATCAATGTAGGAAATATATTAACATCAAGACTCCATATAATTTCACATCATTCCATCTTTAAGATTGAATAAAGTTTAGTGTTAAGAAATCCTAAAAGTCCTTATTACTATCATAGTGATTTTATATCCATGAAATTAAATTTAGTGTTATATACCACTATCAAAAGCTTGGAGTATGGTTGTATCTATCAAACCAACATGTCATCATCATCCAAGTTCTCAATCAAGGATTCTATGAAGTAATTGGACATGGTGTTTTATGCCACTACATTCGATGGAGATTATCCAAATTACTCAACATTATGGGAAGCATTAGAAAATGTAGACTCCTTTGCACATGAAAAAGACATCTAAGCTGAAGAGAAGTAACTAGTGAAGGATATGTTTTTTTTCAAATGTCAAGCCCTACATTATATAACTATAAATACATAGGTTATGTTGTGAATAGATTTACTAGGGGGACACTTCTTTAAAGGGAGAATAATGGATAGATGATACCTTCACTATGTCAATAACACCATAATTTTCATGTATATATCAATCAAAGCATTTAACGAGAGTTAAACCTACCCATTCTATATGTCAATTTTGATTTGAAAATTATTATTACAAGGAAGAAGTCTAATAATACATAATGAGTATTATTAAGGTGGATTATCCTTAGGGAAATTTTCACTTTGAAAGAACTTATCAAGATCCCTATCCACATCACCTGAATCAGAATGGGAATCCATGTGGGAATGACATTATTAAATATATTTTTTGGCCATGCTAGCATCTACTTCTTAAAATTAGAGTTAGATCCCCTACTGGACGTAATAAGTACCTTAAATCACACCTATGCTTTGGGGGAATTTATCAGTGCATGCCTCCTAGAACAAATCTTGCATAAAGATAAGAGGCCATTGTGAGGAAATTTCTACACGATGTCTTATCTTTTAGACATGATCATGGCATAGTGTATAGACATAATGGAGTCTTATGGGATCCTAATTCAAAAGTCATCAATAATTATATTTATGATTACTACTCCTTTGTGCACATATAGTCATATGTGATAAACAAAGCTAAGATCACTAAGGACCTTTAACTTAATGTATGGATGGCCATCCATGGTTGACATTGGGGAATAATTTACCCTATCATAGCTAGGACACTTGCCAAAAAAGTATTATATTAATGGCTCATACTTGGATTAAACTATTATCATGGTGGTTGGTCATAACGTAGATCATCTTAATCTCCTAAATTTTTTTCCAAATAAAGTAGTTGAGTAGGGAATTTCATATCAAATATGGAATAACATTGATGCATAATTGACTAGGAACAAGGACACATTCCATGGATCCCACATTACCATTGGGTGAATAAAATATAAAATTCAAAGGTAATTCAAGGAGATTGGGAATGCTAGGAAGGTATATGGATTTGTTGCCCTCCCTCATAGAGATTGGAATCCTCATGGAAAAGTCTAGAAGAAAATACACAACCTTGGTGTCACTTATAAACACAAGGTAATGGATCATGAATTTATCTTCCTAAATTCCAAGGATGATGAATAGGTCAAGGAAAGGGGCACAACTATAGGATTGAACGAGGATTTATTGATAGTGATATAGGAAAAACCATCTCTTACACTCGGTGAATCAAAATTTAGGATCCCACATCCTGGAAGATAGATATCTTGCAATTTTTGAAGTGGTAGGTCATCACATACACCAAAAGGAGAGGGAAAAGATCCCTAAATAGTTCAAGGCCAACCCCAGGACCAAAAATAATTAGTAGATGAGGCACTACTCATTGGATCACATCATTAATAATGAAAATAACTAATACATTCCTCTACATAAGCTTAAGAGGAATTAGTGATCCTAGTTCAACCTTCAATAATTGAACTGATACAATTCAAGAAAGAGCTATTTGAAGAGAAAACTCAAGTAAGAGATATAGTATATAGAGGAAAGAAGCTGAAATTATATGCTTGGACTCTTTGGATGAAGAGGAAATTTAGGCCTATATAGCCCCAACACCCAACACCCAACATTATTCCCCCTTCTCTTTCCCAAGAGGCAATAGTTCCACAAACAGGCATAAAAACCAAGTTCTATCAAAAAAATCCTAAGGGAGATAAACCATAGACCCCACAAACACTCAAGGAGGAAAAAACTTCATTAGAGGGTGAGCCAATAAAATAGGTGGATGAGGAAGAGTTGAAACAAGCCAAGTTATTAAGCCTATAAGCACTAAAGGCCAAGTCACCTCTCATAGGTTAACCATCTAGTAAGGGTCATTTACTAACAGCCCCTTTAGGTATTTTCCCTTTGATGTCATTACCTACAATTTATATCACCCCTAAACAAGTTGTGTCTAAATTCAAACTAATTTGGTCACTTTTTGTGGGGTTAAATTTCATGCACCCATCCATGAATCTACCCACTACCAATTTACCTGCTCCACCCTCCACTAATATGGTTTACATTCCTCCAATATCCATCCCTTCAACACTATCTTTGTTCATTCCAACCATCACCTAGTCTATCACTCTAATTGTATCTCCTTCTACCCAATTGGGTTCACATTTTCTATCTTCCAATCCAACCTCCACAACCATAGTGGTAACCACCAAAAAGGATCTCAAGAAGTAACTAATATTTTTTATCCATCCCATGCCACAATTTAGAAACATATAATGGTCAAAAATCATATGGCCATCAATGCCTAATTTCCACTAAAATAGAGCCTAAGCCTGAAGAACATACACAAGTGGAAGCTCAACCACTAGATCCCTCAAAGCTCACTCTTTTAGATTGGTCCAAATAATTAGGAGCCTTAACCTTTTAGAGGCCCAATCTAAAGATAAATGAATTACCAATGGTGAACTCACTATTTGATAAGGCCACAACATTAGTATAGGGGGTGAGGAATAGGAAAATAGAGTACTTCTTAGGTAGAACTTTAATCGTGGAGGAAAGGGAAGAAGTTTATTCCCTTAGTGAGAGGTAGAACAAGTAAAAGGGTTAGTCCCCATATATTTATGACCTCAAGACCTACGCAGAGAAGCATATATAGGTAATCCTTGCCGTACATGAGGCGACCAAAATGGCTAGACAATAGCTCAAAAAGGGGTTAGAAAATCTTAGAGAGGAAAATAGGTAATTCAAGTTCCTCAAGGTATTGAGTAGGATGTAAAAAATGCAACACTTAGGCTATATGAGATTCTTTATTCTATTCAATTTTTGAGAGTGAGTTTGGCTTCTCATGTCAATTCTATAACCGAATTATTAAGGAGTCATAGAGAGGATGATAATAAACTAAAGTTGTTAGTGTTATATACCCCCAATAAGGCATTTATGCATTTGGAATTGATGACCCTATTGGAGGCATTAAATTATTTGAATTTAGAATTAATAAGAATGTAGGAGGCCCAAGATTGGATATCATTTCCTAATATTTTAGTGAATAAATTGGTCAAATAAGAAAATAGGCTAAGCAAATTTTTACAGAGTTGGGATTGACTATAATTTGAGATAACAGAGATAAGCAGTAACTAGAGCCACATTTGATCAAATGATTAAGCAAGCCTATGATGTTTTTAAACAAATTCTATGAGGTTTAATATTAGAATATGTTGAGGCCAAATTGAGTATTACTAGGAAGAAGGTGACAGAGGGGGAAGTCTTCTAAGTTAGCTTCAAAGCCACCATGATAGAACATGCCAAGATGATGGAGTAGACAAGTAGGGTGACTAGGCCACATGTCCTAGATATTAACCTAATTCGAGCATAACATGCTAAGGTTTACAAACAATACCAATATTTAGATGATAATAATAAGGCAGCCCAAAAAATGCCACCTGCTAGTTCTACTACACAGACTTCACCTATAGTGCCAATGACTATAGCCACATTAGTGCCACCTCATACTATAATTCCCATGGTAACTTAATTTCAATCAATGAGTGCATCTCTGAGTACAACTCTGATTACTACATCATCATGCAAGAGTAATACTATAGTTTTAAAGATAGTTTTGAGACACATAAAGAAAGAACCAATTTATCATGAAGGTTAATTTTGTACAAATTTTGCATGTAATGATTATAATTAAATAGTTAATTCATAGTTGACTTTATAATTTAATAAACTAAATTATTTTGATAGCATGCACATGTTTCATAAATGAGATATCTATAAGTTATTAGCATGTAACCAAGACTTATCTTATAGTCTATCAAAATATGGATGAAGTGTTCTAAACTTGGAGGATGAGATGACCCCTTCCTCAAGATATTTATATACATGTAGAACTCTCTTTTTTAAGGATCAAAGTTTTTAATGAATATACATGAAGAAGTCAAGAAACTAATTTTCATGTAATTACACTTGTTCTTTCTTCTTCTGTTTCTATTTTAATGAATTAAAAGTTTCTTAGTTGTGTTTGATTCAATAATTATGATGTGCACCAATGTTATAGATGAATTTGATTGTTTTGCTAATGAATATTAGTCTTATATGTGCAATCACTACTGAATATTGATAAATTTCATTGATTTATATAATTAGTATAAGTTTAATCAATAATCCAAGGTGTATAGAGGTATCTCCTTAGATATAGTATTTTAGGTTTAAGCAATAATTGCCCTAGATAACTTCTTGGTTTGAGTTGTAATATCTTATACCAAAGGTATAAAACAACAAACTTAAAAGTAAAAACCTTTAATTGATACCATTAATCATCCTATACTAATTACCCTAGAATTTTAGCCATGTTTATTCATAAGTGTGCAAAATATGCAAACAACAAACACTAGTTCTTGAGATACTTGTACACCAAAGAGATAGTAAGAAATTCCTATTCAAAGACATAGAACCCTCTTTTCTGACTTACCCTTCCTCCCTTTTGATTTTATTTGAGATTTTCCCACCATATATTAGTCTTCCACCCATCCAACTCATCGAGTGATTTATACTTTTTTATTAGAATCCATGCATCCATCCACAAACCTAGTAGAACAACTCACAGGCTGAATTTTCTATTCCACCCCCTGATTGTTCTAACCACATACCTAAAAATTGCACCCCAGAGTAGAATGTAGTTACACAAAGATACCAAAATGTTAATTTTAGAGATTACCTCATTTAAAAATCTCTAAGGTGTGCATAAAACCTACATCAACAAAAAAGGGAAAAAAGTTGGCACTATAAGGAAGGCACACTTGTGTATTTCCTTAATAAAATAGGGGACCATAATTATGGAGACACTCAAGAGATTAAGAAGGTTTAGGGCCCAAGATAGCCTTTTAGTTTCACCATTATCAAACTCTAGGAGGCTTAAACCCATACTTGTCATCCTTGAGATACGTAGAGTTTGAACACCTTCCCCTGTAAGGAATGCACCATCTATAAATATTCCTATGCATCAACCTTGGTTAATCATATCCTCCATTAATATCCTTAGGGACCAACATTACCTACCTAGGAACCCTAAAAATTATCTACCTACCTTCACCCCCTTAAGTGGGAGGATAGTTGAAGAACATATCAAATATTTCAAGGCCACATTAAGATTAATTAATGTGATCCATGAGGATGTTGCATGAAGGATTTTTCCATTTACTCTACAAGATTCTTATTATTAGTAGTATCTCAATTTGTAGGAAAATTCCATCACTTCATGGGATGAGTGTCAAAGTATGTTCCTAACACAATTTGGATAGGTAACTAATCCAAGTCTGGTATATCATTTTTTTACCATCATGAAAAGGGAACCTAATGAGTCCATCCAAGACTTCAATGCAATATAATAGAAGATGCACACTTGATTAAATACCACATATAAGCCAGATGATAATCTAATGCTGGAGATATAAAATAATGCCCTAGATCTTATTATTGTAGTGTTCTTGTGAAGATTTGCCTCTATTAATACTCTAGCCTTGGCATTATAAGAAGCTATCAACATTGACAAGTAGCTCATTCCACAACTCAACCCTCATAATTTAGGAGGTCAAGAATTCACCAATGGACTTCAATCTTTGAATACAATCTCAATTATAATTATTTTTTGTACTATGCTTCCCATGACACAAAAAATTTAATCAAAATTGTGATTTCTTAAAAAATTAGACATAAAGGAATAACCAATAATAGAATCAACATCAGGATCACAACAATGAAATAATCACTCAAGGTTCTGACTCTAATAAATTTGAATTGGATTATATACAAATAATGGTTCAAAAG
Organism: Torreya grandis; assembly: GCA_037957365.1. Classification (NCBI taxonomy): domain Eukaryota; kingdom Viridiplantae; phylum Streptophyta; class Pinopsida; order Cupressales; family Taxaceae; genus Torreya; species Torreya grandis. Next base: position 945,951 of record JARHVA010005852.1, read on the forward strand.
ATGAGCAATAATTTCTTGAATATGTAGAAGAGGATGAGTAATACCAATAACCATAATTATAATAAAAAATTTTCCTTTTCAGGATATAATAGGCCTTTTAACAATCCCTCTAACAATGTAGAGTAAAAATAGTATAATAAGTTACCAAAAATCAATATCATTGAAATAAATTTGCCCAACTGGTGTAGGGTCCATAGTACATCTCAACATGGGCAGTTGGATTGTATATAGTTCTACACAACCTTTGAAATCTTCTAGAGAGAGATGATCAGACAAGATCAAATGATGAATCCTACAGATCCCCCTTATGAATTTGGCCTTTCTATTTAAGATATGGTCTTTAAGAATTTAAATTCCTCCTTACCTAATGAGGATGATAATAGCTTGGAGGATAATAATTATGAAGTGCAAACATTCCAGTAGTTCAATAAGAATAATTATAACCTAAGGATTAGGTAGATGTTTACTACTTCTCCTCCTAATAATATAGTTATCCTTCTAAATCCCAAGGCCAAATATAATCCTCCTCCCTGAAGGGGAATTACCATCCTTAGTGTAGAGAGGAAAAAAATATAGGAAGATACAATATTGCTAAGGATATGAAGAAAATTAAGGCCAACATTACTCTTTATGAACTAACACAAATCATAGAGCATAATGGGATCTTATGGAAGTCCATCACAAGCAAATATTTTGTATAAAATTCTAAGACAACCAACACAAATGTTATTTATAAAAGCAAGCCTGAAGTTTCCCCTTTTTGTTGACCATTTGGGCATTTGGAAAGAATATACATAATTTCCTAGTAGATTCTAGAGATTCAAAAATAGTGATGCCAAATTCTATTTGTCAAAACCCTATTTTAATAGCAAATCCATCCAAGAGGACTACGACATAACTAGATAAAATAACAGTACCTATATTGAGAGAGTTTAATGACATGAGAATTCATGTTGCCTCAGAACCTAGAGTAGAGATGACTATTGACATTGTGGTAGTGGATATTCTTGAAGGTTATAGGATATTATTGAGTAGAGATTGGTCAAATATGCTAAATGGATATCTTTTCATAGATATTTCACATATTTGGCTACATTCGAGAGGCATATCCAACTAGATTAGGATCAATTGAGAGATAATAGTGAAGCATCCCATTATGGAGTACAATAATACCAATGAAGAGGTAATTTATAAATCTCCTAGTCTTAGAATTTACATATTTTCTATGAAGCATGAAACACTAGAAAAAATTTAGAGCCCTTCCCAATTATGGACCCTCCTTTTTGATGGAGCTAGATCTAAGAAAGGATCAAGTGTTAGTATTAATTTGATTAATCCACAAGGAAATAAACTATTGGTAGCATATAGGCTCCAATTCTTATGTACTAATAATATAGTAGAATACAAAGCCTTGATTTTGGGATTATAGTTTGCCCTTAAGAAAATTGTCAAATAATTATTGGTATATAGAGATTTTGAACTCATTGTTAACTAGGTCAAAAATAAATATAAATGTAAATTGTCACATCTAAATAAGTACAAGCATAGATCTTGGGATTTAATTGAATCATTTAAATATTTCAACACAATATCTATTTTGATAGAATAAAATGGATTCACCGATTCGTTGGACACTTCAATAGTGGATTTGAAACCCTTATAGGAGTTGAAAATCTATAAATTTTCCATTGAATTCTTACCCTGTCCTTCAGTACTAGAAAATGTTGAAAATTTTCAAGTGTTTGATGATGAACAACAAATTATCCATTTTTTTACAAACTTAGGATAATTCAAATATCAAATACTTTATGATGAGGATAGAAATCAAAGGTGACATGAGTAATTGAATAAAGAGGGTGTTATCCAACTAAAATAGCATCACCTTCCATTGGGAATGGTATCCATAAAAAAGACCTTCAATACAGATCCTCAAGCCCAATTACAAAGGTAGATCAAGATAAATAATCCAAATTCAATTTAAAAAAAGTTGGTGATTAAAATAATGCACATTGTATCAATATTAGGTTAAGTTGCAAACCAAAATAAAGGTAAATGGTCAAAGAACTGATTATCAAGTATAAATATGTAATTACATGGACATATGATGACTTAGGTATTTTTAATCCTAGATTCATCACCCATATAATCTCACTCAAGCTTGATATTAAAATATTTAAGAAAAGGTAGATGTCAGTTAATCCTATCATGGAACCAATAATTTATAAGGAAATGGAAAAGATGCTAAGTGTTAAGATATTCTTTCCTATTAAATATTTGACTTGGCTGGCCAATTTAGTTCTAGTCATGAAAAAGAGTTTCAAGATCATACTTTGTTTCAACTTTAGAAATATGAATAAAGCTTCAGAGAAGGACAATTACCCTTTGCCCTCATTAGATTAGGTAATACAAAGTATGAGTGGGTTTGAAATGATGTCTTTAATGGATATATTTTTAGGTTACAATCAAGTACTGGTTGAATTAGAAGATAGGATGAAAACATCATTCACTACAAAGTGGGGAACATATGCATATACATAAATGCCATTTGGGCTAACCAACACTGGAGTTATTTTTTAGAGATCAATGAATCACATATTCTAAGGACCGATAGAGAAGTGTATAATTATATATATGGATTATCTCACTATTTTTTTGAAAAAATAAAGTTGATCATATCGACCATATTTAGTCTATTTTTGAGAGGTATAAGAAGTTTAAGGTATTACTGAACCCCAATAAAATTATGTTCTCCTTAACCAAAACATATAGGTAATTGCTATGCTTTTGATTTCCATCATTTTTATCATTTTGACATAATCAACCTGCTAATCAGTAGAATCACCCTACTAATTAGTAGAATGACCCTACTAATTGGTGGGATTACTAGACAATGTCTTTGTGTCTCTTTGTAACAATGGTTTCCTATTGAGAAATGATAGAATAATCCTACTAAATTGATAAAATACTCTATAAAATGAAATAATTGACATATGTTGAAAAATACAGAGTTGAAACAATAAGTTACAAGTCTATTTGAATATCCTACACCCCTATTTTGACTTACAACAATTTATTTTCCAGGGTTTAAGACACTTGGTTTACATTTTTCAACAATTAAAGGAAAATTTCACTTCATTTATCATTTTTTGGTCTATAACAAACTCAAAATTTAGTTAAGTACTCTTAAGAGCTTTTGTTTTTTATTATTATTTATTGTGTGTTTGTTTCGCAAACCAAGTGTAACATGTATGCTCTCCCCCTATCCCCTTTAGGGGACATAGGTGATCCAAAAAATGCTTCACTTATTTACTTTTTAACTTTGTAAAAGCATGGAAGGAGAGTTGATAAGGGACTCCCCTAAATCTGAGTGATTTGGATGATCCTAAAATAACCCTAAAGTCCTATGATTTTTCTTTCTTACATCTTGGCTTGTGGGCAGGAGTTCATAGCCTCGCCATGAGTTATCTAGGGAAGCATTGACTTGATAATTTATATTTTGGAATCATTTCAAACCTAATCTATGGTAAGGGTATATAAATTGAGGCTAACTTATTGAGATGCTTATTTGAGTAGTTAAATAATCTTTGTTAGTAAGACACTGGTTCAGAACATAGGTTTAACATAGACATCACACTAAGTAATTAACAGATGCAGTGGTTATGAAAAGGAAAATACCTTTTAAAAATAATATAGTTAACATGTATCCAAATGATGTCTTTCACCTTAGTGTTAATCACACATATGAGACCATCTAGAACATACAAAAATTAATAGTTTTAGAATAACCCCACTTGTTGAAGAATACTATTAGTTCAGGGTGAGTAGCCTAAAGTTTTAGGTGATCGTATGATCTCTTGAGAGAAAAGGGGGATCAAAATCCATAATTTTCATGTGCATATAATATTATTTTATTTACAATTCATTTCCTCTTAAGGAGTATATAGATGAAATTTAAGAGTACAAAGCCACCTTGTCAATTTGTTAGGATAAGACATTCACTTTGATGTTTTTCTTATTATTGTTTATTTACATCATATTTTGAGTCTAAAAACTATTTATATAAAACCAAAACACATCAAAAACCAAACACTTATTATATACCTTTTCTTTTGAACAAAGAGGTGTTATGCTAGTCAAATCCAAATCACTTTTTGCCTTGTTTAAAAATTTAAATTAAATTATTATGTTTGCATTTCCAAAATAACGTTGTTATGTTGTTTTTTTGAGTCTAAAACATTTATTACATTGAAAACATAAAATCCTTATTTTAAGTCCAAATTCAAAATCTTTTATTTCTAAGTTCTAATTAGAAATGCTTTTGGTTTACCTTTCACGCTTGGTTTGAGTAACTTGGGTGATATTTTATGTTTGGATTGAAGGCTGTTACCTAGACTATTGTCTCATTATATTCTTATTTTGAACTTAGATTATCTTGTTTTCACACACATTTTAAGTTCTTGGACCATTATACCTTTTTTTTTTCATGTGGCACTATTGTGTTTCCCATTTATTTTTGGCTTAATACTTAGGATTTCTTATGTTAGTTCACATCTTGAGATTCTTATTTTGCATCTTAATATTTTTGATTAGAAAGGTTTTATTCTAAATTATCTATCCTAGAGAAAAATTATGGCATTGACATACTTTCAACTTATATTTTTATGTGCTAATATTTACTCTAAGTTGCAAGATTAATTCACCCTCTTCTAATTTGACAATTTTAACCAACCAAGGTTGAGTAATTTCGTAACCTCTTTCTTATAATTGGGTGGTACTACCTCATTTCCTTTCATAGTCTTATTTTATATTTGTGTTTATTTGATTTAAGAGTCTAAAAATACATTTTAAACATTTTTAAACCACATTCCATATCTTTACAAATGTATAAAACCATCTTTAAACTATGGCATTTTTTTGGGTCAAATACTACCCTTTATTGGGGCATCTTTTCTGGACTAATACCACCCTTTATAGGAGTATCTATTATGGTCTAATATTTCCATCTTTGGGTATAATTATTTATTACTAAATAAATTAAAGTTTATTTTCATATTCCAACCTCATTCTCCTCCTTTGGCTTACATTAACAACTAAGCTCTGTAATACCCGAGGGTCACCATTTTATGTCCTCCTCCTTTGGCCTGCGTTAGCAACCAAACTCCACAATATCCAAGGGTCACTATTATATGTACTCCTCATTTAGCCCACATCAGTAACCAAGCTTTATAGCATTCAAAGGTTACCATTCTAGGTTCTCCTCCTTTGGCCTAAATGAGCAACCAAACTCTGTAGTGCTCCAAGGTTACCATTATTGGTTCCCTCCTTCAACTTGTGTGAGAAAAAAAACTCTAAAACAAAAAAGATTCACTATTCTAAGACCTCCTCATTTTGATTATGTTAGAAACAAAACTTAAAAATGCCCAATCATTAGCATTCTAGTCTAATTACTAATATTTGTTGAACCCATTGTTGAATAAGTTTAATTAGATAAGCCAATATTTATTGATCCCTTCTTCAATATTCTAATTTTATAAGAGACCATTATTGAACCACAAGCCATTATGTACCCTATGCTAAATTTTCACCAATTTATAAAATCCATGTTACTCTTCAATCCATAACCAAACCAACCATTACCTCTTCAAGAGCCATCTTTTAAAGACCACAATGTGTTCAGAATTGATAATTTACAACCAAGTTTAAGCCAAGGCCAAAAATATCATTAAATTCTCAATGTTATTATTTAAATACCCATTCTTGATGAGTCAACCTGTGATGAATCACCTATTTATCCTTTCCATATCATTGAGGAACCTTGATTTGATAAGCCAATATTGGTAGAGTTACTTGTCAACCCTTGTCCTTTTTTTGAAACACCTCACTTTGACAAGCCAATATTTATGGAGTTATTTTTGGACCTTTTCCTCTTATTGAGGAGTTTCACTTTGACAAGCTATTCTCTATGGAATCACCCCTTAATTAATTTCCTCTCTTTGAGGGGCTTGACTTAGATGTTCTAGTCTGTGTTGAACCCTTCTTAGATAAATCTATTTTTAAAGAACCCATTATACCATCACAAGATGTTACTTTTCCAATACCACACATTCAACAAAACATCATTACAAAAGCATCGATAATTTAATAAGAATAATAATTAGAGTTAGGTTTTATTATTGAACCAATATCATATTCAACAATAGAAGCAAAATCAACATTAGTCTCAACATTGGATTTATAGTCCTTTGAGTTATAATTAATTTTAGAATAAGAATGTAGTTGTGGTTATTACAAAATTTGTTACACTTGCCTTGTAGACCAATTTGAATACATTTGTGATCCTCATATGGTTTTTGAGGATGATTACTTCAACATTGATACAAGTTCTCCTAGTATATTCTATAAGGATTGTGATGCCTTTCATTATTTCATTACCATTCCACATACCATTTACACCAATTAACATAGCCATTATATTGATGTTCCACCTCCCAAAAGCATAAATTGGGACTGATAAAATCACACTTTGTTGAACTGCATTGATGGCAACATATCAAGTGTAGAATATTTGGGGGACCACTACCACATTCATACAGAAGAAGAACAATCCCCTTGTGAAACCTTTTTGGAGGTGCTAGGAGATAATCAAATTTCACACTCAACATCTTATAGTAAAACCTCATTAGAGGTTCTAGAAGACAATCAAAGTCAAAATTAAACATTCTTTAGTGAAACCTTATCAGAGGTGCTATGGAACAATCAAGAAAACTTTATTAGTGAAAACCTCCTTGAAGTGCCAACCATTGAGAATAATAGTTCTTCATTGAATGACAATCTACAACATAATTATGTTGTTACATCTCTCAGGTCTAAATAAAAAAACAATATTATGGTCCTACCAAGAGCATGTGCATAAGTCTATGGCCCTATCACAATGAAAATTATGTCAAATCTGAAATCAACAACATTGTGTGTGACTGAAAGTCTTAATCTTCATTTATTACCCAATCATTATAAATTCCATTATGAACCAAAATTTTATTGCCAACTCAGACCATTTATCATATGCCTATTATTATTTACCCCTATTGGAAACATTTTGCTTCATAGAGGCTACAAAGATATCTTGTCTAGAATTTTGGAAGAACAAAAATCTAAGCCGAACAAAGATCATAACAACATTATTGATTTTTTATTCAACAATAGGTTCTTGACAGAGTAACTATTCAAAATAGGTATGGGATAGTATTTTAAACATTGGAAAACTCTAATTGTATCATATGCTGATTAAGATGAGGATATCCACATTAACAGGTAAAATAAATCCATACTTTTACTATACCTTGTGCATATTTTGAAGTACATTGACTTGAGGTCCTTTAGGACTATGTAGGTAGTGCTCAATTTCCATTGAGGTCAACTCAATCGCCCCTTTGCCATTCTCTCTCCATTTTGTGAGTAAACTTTACTACACTCCCACCATTTTGAAAACAACTTAAACCTTACACTCTCTCCATTTTATGAGTCACCATTATGTGCATTTTTTATTTGAATAGGATTCATCATTATGCCCTTCACCTTTCTTACGCTCTCACCATTTTGAGATCGTTTTTGATTTCTCAACCATAAATGTAGTAGACATTATAAATTCTCAATTTAGTTCATTTGTGCCTACTCATATCTTATCTTTTAGTTTGGTTTCACGTCATACACACTCTCTTTTCTTACGTACTTTCCATTTTGTGACACCATTCCATATTATTATACACCACAATCATGTTTCTTTCTCATCAATTTTCTTCTATCCCATATCCTGGGATAACTACTTTTGGTCTAAATTCCATGTTGGATCTCACATCTATGGAACTATGTAGGAAGCATCCACTTTCCTAGTACATCTAGATTCAACTCGATTACCCCTTATTTTTATTTTATTCCCCTTCATTCATGTTTTTTATATTATCTCCTATAGTCTAGGGGCAATTTCTATTTATTTTATGTTATTATTTCCCTATCACCTAGGGGAAACTTTGTACCAATTGTTCATATGTTGTTTTATTGGTGTCATTGTCTCTTAAATTAGGGGTCATCTTATTGCAAAGCATAACACCTCTCTTACACATACATGAACAATATGTTTTTTGTTTATCCTAACATTGTGATTAACCATTGTTTTTGTATTGATATTTGTGTAGCTTTGTAAGACTTGCATTCTAAATGATTGATTATTTTATCTTATTGTTTTGTGTTTTTGTGTGTTTTGCTTATTAGTTTGTTATTGTGTTTTGATTGTTGTGTTTGAATACATTTTTTAAACCTTTTGTGTCTGAATTTAACATGGGCTTGAATTATTTATGTTTGTATTTGAATTATTTTTATTACTTGTTGATTTTTTGTTACATTCTTGTTCCTACTTAAGTCATGATGATTCATGTCTTGATTTTGAGTAGTATACTTTTATATTTGAATCCTCTTTTCCTTTTTTATTTGATTTTTTTTGTTTAAATGTAGATAGTTATAACTTTGGTTTTGGTAGTTTTTATCATTATCCTTAGTTAAAAATATTCATGTTTGAATCGATCAATCGCAAATGAAATACAATATTATTATAACTTATTAATACTTATGATGCATAATTTCATTTTTCTATATTAAAAACTAAGTGATCCAAAGTCCAAAATTCAATGTGGCACCGAAGAACATCTTTGAATGAACTATCCTACATATCCTCTACCTAAATAGGATATCATAAATAAAATTGAAAATTGGTCCCTCTTTCTTTAATTATCCATTCCTCATTCTATTTTATTCCACTTTTGGGAGAGCTACATTGGGCTGAGGTCCATCTATACTATGTAGGTAGTGCTTGGATACATAACATATCTTGGAAGTCACTATTATTCTTTCAATCATCTCTTTCATCACTTTGTGCATCCTTATATGCCTAGTTTTGTGTGGCTTCTTTAGTCATTAGACCCTCACATACACATTTGTGCCCATTCATATTTAATCTATGCAATATTTTATATCCTTGATCTATGCTTTCTAATTTTACCTAAAAATGTACAATATTTAGACAAATCATTGATCCAATCAACCCTACTAGGGAAAATCAATTACCAATGTGCAAATAAGCTCTCTTGAGGCAACATCAATTTATCAACCAAATAAATCCAATTTTATAGGGCAAATTATTAATTCATTGACCTCCTTTATCTATATCAATGCTCTAATTTTGTTTTTCTTCTAATTTTAAGCTCTGTAGATTTTTCCCTCCTTTTAGGAATTCAAAGCATGCAACATTTTTTGGGATCAGTCATTTTCTAAGCCCATAAACTTCACCCTATTTAGGGTAAGTCAAAGTGTGATGCTTCTATTTTAGGATGCATTATTCCCACCTCCCCCCACCTTAGGGCCCACTATATTCTATTCTACTTTAATCATTGGGAATTAACACGTGTAAGCATTAGCTCATATGGATTTAATCTCATCCATGGGTTAATTTCACTCTTTATATATATTTTTAAGACTCCATCCCTCTCTTTCATCCCCACATTCCCTCTCAAGGGGTAATCATGGGTCACTAATAATGTCTTCAATCATTACCTTCCATATTTTTCTTAGCGACCTTTTTATTCTTTCAAAATACATTGTTTCACCTAGTGTCTTGTAATGCCTTCTCAAATAGGGTCAAAATGTAGACATCCAATTCTAATCACTATTGTGATGAAATTTTCACTCTAAATTATATTCTACAAAAATAAATAATCTTGACCAAAATCATTAAAATTATCTAAATCATTCAAAATTATCATGTACATGTGTCAATTTATGTAAATGTATCCCTGAATGGGGCAATGCATTTTATGTGGTTATTATCTTTTCTTAAATCACTTTGAGTCAAACTATAACTATGCAAAATGACATCATATACCATTGAACTATTCTAACTCATCATAAAACATCATATGCATGTGTTATTTCATATCCATAATACCCTAACTAGGGTATTACCCCATATGCAATTAATGCCTTCTTCAAATTATGACTCAGTAAAATTACATTTCTAACTATGTTCATTAAATGTACAATACATTCCAAAGAATTGCATTAAACTAAGCAAAGTCATTTAAGCAAATTTAACCAAAGTAGGATTTTAAGTAAAACATCAATGAAAGTTGTTGAATATCTAGTTACTATAAATTCATTATTTAATTCTACATCATCCCATGACATCATTGATGGGGTGGCATCCATAGGTCATTAATAGGATAAATATTAGGATTAAGCCCTCCCATGCCTCATCAATTCCCCATTATTCTAAATATTAATTGCCATATTTATGGAGTCTCCCTTTAAAATTGAATCAAATCATGGCCACACATCTTGATCTCAAGATGATAGTCATGGTAGATCCTAAACAATGTTGAAAAGATATAAATAAAAGAGTGAAAACCACCTTTTTAAAGCTTCAATTTTGTAAACTTACAATGTAAAAATTTCTATGGAAAATCTTCATTTATTCATCCAATTGTCCCAAATCAAAGAACCTAAGCCATTGGTGAACTTGGATATGATGGAGGCTCATGCTATACTTCATTAACAAAGACTCGGAGCACTAAATCTAGTTAAAAGTATGTTTATTAACCACATGTTAAGTACACTAGCTACTTGGAAGGTATAACATCATCTTTCTTTCATAAGTAGTTGTTTTAATTCATTAGCACCACCCCTTGAGGGAGTAGGATTGATATGTTAGGTCTTTGTGCTGATTTTGGAGATTTATTGACTAATACATGATATAACATTCTCTCATAATATTATTATATAAGTATCTCATTTGAATTATTTTATTTATACAGCTCAATAATTGTAAGTCATGATTGTATATGGTGGCATAATCATTTAGTCTAAAAAATGTAGAAGTTTAAAGATTGATATGGGGGACTACATTATATATTATCCTATGTTTGTTATCTCCATGGGTGAGGACAAAAATATTTTAGGAGTATAATGGTTAAAAAAATTGGGTATAATAGAGGTGAATTTGTAAAATTATTTATTGTCTTTCATTTGGAAGATAAGAAATTTGAACTAGATAGATTGCAGGGAAAAGCTCCCCAATTAGTTAGTTCACACTAGATGATGAAGGTTATTATAAAAAGGGCTAAAGGATTTATAACACATATATATTTTTATATAAGTTCAATTAATGAATGTGTCCACTCATCTTTATTTACAAATTATTATTAATGACCATATAACCATTTTCGAAGCAATGTCAAAAGGACTACCAACAAGAAGAGAACATGATCATGCAATAAGATTGATTCCATATAGTACCCGACCAAAAAATTAGACCATAATAGTATCTATATGCCTATAATTTTTAAATTAAAATATGGTATAAGAGATGTTGGATAAAGGTTTTAACAAATGTAGACAAAGTCAATATTTGTCACCAATGGTCATGGTCCATAAGAAGGATGAAACTTGGAGGATGTGTCCTTATTATAGAAAAATAAATAGGTACACCATCAAATATAAATTCCCTATTCTCATAATTAATGATTTTTTTTTATGAATTACATGGTGTTGTTTATTTTACCAAACAAAATATTCATTTTGGGTATCATTAAATCTGAATCACAAATGAGGATATCCTTAAAACATATTTAAGGACTCATGAAGGCCATTATGATTTTATGGTAATTCAATTTAGTATTAAAAATGCATCATATACATTCAATATATTTATGAATATTATTTTTATGTCTTTTTAAGAAAGTTTATGTTAGTGTTTTTTGATAAAATCCCAATATAAAAAAATTGGGAAGAACATTTAAAGAATGTGAAATAAGAACTATTTATTATGTAACAACATAATTTATGACAAACCTTCCAAATGTGATTTTGGATTCCAAGAGGTGAAGTAATTGGGTCATATTATTTCATGTGAAAGCATCAAATGCAACCCTAAAAATATCAAAGCAATGATGGAGTGGCAAGTGCCTCATAACCTTTGTGGATTTTTGGGGCTAAAAGGGTCATATCACAGATTTATATAACATTATGGTAAAATATCAGCTCCTCTCAAATGCTTGTTGAATAAATATTTCTTCCATTGGATTGAACCAACTACAAAGGCATTTGAGAATTTGAAGGAATTTATGTGCACCACTCTAGTTTTGGCTACATTAGATTTTTCAAAAAAAATTGTTGTTGAATGTAATACATCAATATATGTGATACACATAGTTCTCATTTAATATTGAAGACCCATTTAATTTTATAATTCAAGGGAATTTTTTTCTCAAACTAATATATGAGAATGAAATTACATGGCTATTCTTAATATAGTTAAGCAATGGATACCTTATGTGATTAGTAGACACTTTCATGTAAATATTGATCAAGTTTTTAAAATACCTATCATAGAATCAATATTGATTTATTTTGGGAATGAAATAAGGGGGATATAAAATAATATGGATGAATGCAGGGTGTGTCAATAAAACAAAGTTGAAATACTTAATACACTAGGTCTTCTATAATGTCTATCCATCCCTAGCCATAGTTGTAAGGAGGTTTCCATGGATTTCATTATAGGGTTACCAAGTTCTAAAAGTAAAAATCTCATCCTAGTAAATTTTGGATAGCCTAAAAAAATATTCTCATTTGCGTTCGTTGGCATATCCATTTATATCCATATAATAATTTATGTTTTTTCAATACATTTCAAAAGTTACATGTTACTCCCAATATCATTTTACATGATTGTGATATCATCTATTTATTAAATTTTGGATTGGTCTATTCACATGTTTATGGACTCATTTTTCTCATAGCTCATCTTATCATCTTCAATTTAATGGATAAACATCTAGGTCATAAAAAACTATTATAATTGTATCTCTATTGTTTTACATCAAATAAATTGGATCAATGGGCTCATTAATTGCCACTAGGAGACTGGTGGTATAACACTTCCTTCTATAGCTATTTCAAAAATGTATCCATTTTTGGAATGTTTTAGTTATCATCCCACATCCATCACTTTAGTCTTGAAGTTTCAGCCCATGGTTCAAATTATTAAAGAACATATTCAACATCAACATGAGTTATTAACTAATTTGAAAGAGAATTTATCAATGGAACAAAATTAAATGAAGCATCAAGTAGATCAACACCATAATGAGTGGCATTTTGTCATAGGTGATCAGGTATTTGTGTTTATTTATCCATATATATATATATGTATTTTAAATAATATAAAAATTATAACAAACTCTCTCCTAAATATTATGGTATGTATCAAATATTTCTGAAAATTAATGGTGTGGCAAACAAGCTAGAGATACCCCAATCCACTTGCATACATCCTATATTTCATGTATCTTACATGAATAAGGTGATTGGCCAAGGAAGAATCATTTTTGAACCTAATAAGATCCTTAAAACATGCACTAAAAACTATGAACAAGAGAGATTAAGGATTATTTGATCAAATGGAATAATCTAGATCATGAAGATGCAACATGGAAGGATGAATCTTTCTTGTAGAAACATCTAGAGTTAATGCAATGTTGAGTTCAAAATTATTTTTAAGGGGAGGGGAATTATATGCCCTTATCATATAGTGTGTCTATATATTTATAGATAAATTTTGGCTTAATACCTTTAATATTATATAACCATCTCAAAGAATAATCATTTAGACTTCTTGGAAACAACTTTTTCAAAATTTTGTCATTGGAAGCATAATCAAGAGATGTTGCATAGAAAGATCTTAGATGCTTCTCAAGTTAACCCTTGCCATCATAAAGTGCTTATTTTGGTACTCCAAAACTAATTGAAAAATGGTGGAAAGATATATCAAGTATAATATTATTATGTAATACATATTTTGAATCAATAACATGAGTTGATTTCAAGGCATTTTGATCAATGTTGGTAATTGTAGACACCTAAATTATATCAAAATTAGTGTCATTATTAACTTTATTTAATATTAACACACTAATGTAGACATCATTACAAATTAAAATTTCATCCTAATACCATTTCCATATCTTTTTAAAATAATGAATTTATTCATATTGATTAAACTTCACACATATTTCACAAAACTAATTTAAAATATGAAATTTCCAAGTCACCAAACATCTTCCATACTACTCTCAATTGATTGTTGAGTCATCCAACCACATCCTTAACTTTCTTAACAAATTATTGAGTCATCATTTAACCTTTTAACGAACTTGGTGAGTCACCCAACTGCATTAACTCATTCATGAGAAATTTTCAACTACCAATTAACTTTCTCCTTTTATCCCAAACACATTAGAATTGGTCTCTTCCACATGGATGAGAACTCAAATTTGACCTTCAAAAATTAATTTTATTTAATAAATATATTTATCCCAACCATACATATTCTCACTTGAAAGCCAATAAATTGAAATTTCATCATCCATCATCAAGCTGTCGAATCACTACCAAAATCATCTCTTGTATTTATAAGAAAATCAATAAATTACATCCATATGATGCTGAAATTCCCTTTGACTTAGAGAATGAATTGAGCACCCACATATCACATTACAAGAGCAAATAAAAGTTCATCAATGGAGAAAGTGTTTTAATTTATTGGTAATATGGTGCATTATAAGTATGTTTTATTTTTTAATTTTGATTGAATAAATCTAACTAGAGTTTTAGTTTAATCTAAGAATAGGAAGATAATTGTTAATTTAATTTCGTATCTTGCACAAGTTTTAAAATGATAGATATCACATTTTGGTATGTTCATTGGGACATTCACCATATTTTTGTCATCTTGTATGCTAGTCTTATAGTTTTTGAGTTGTTTCTCTATTAAAGTACATAGTTTTTAAATCTTAGATGGAAGGTTATTTTTACTTTTTAGGTGTCATTTTTTTATTTTTTTCAAGAGTTGTATGTTTTTAAAGTAATTTCAAGTTAATTGTATATAATAGAGGGTTTGTTCTACATAATAGTAGGTTTGAGATAAAATTTGGTGGTTTTGTACAGATCTTCAGTGGTTTTATGTAAATTTTTTTATGTTTTATGTTATACCTCATCGGTTTCACTCTAGTTGATTTTGTAGGCATTCATTTTTTTCTATGTTTAGGTCTTTATGATTTTATTTTTATTTTTATTTTTGTCATTTGGGTTTTATCATCTTATAGTGTTTTTTTTTAATCTATTTTTTTTTCATTTTGAAGAAAATTGGTTTTGTAGAAAAACATGTGATCTATTAAGATACTTTGGTGGTTTTAGTATAAATATTGGTAGTTTCATGTTGAAAAACTATGGTTTCATTTTTATTTCATTTTTTAATTATTGATCTATCTTATTGTTTTGTTGGTTTATCATTATGACAATCTAATTCATTATATATTCTAGTCATTTCCTATATTTATATGTTTTTATGAATTCTATAGAACAATGAATTTGTATAAAACTTTAACAATTTTGTAAAAAATTTCAACAGATTGGTAGCAAATTATGATAGTTTTATAAGAAAATATTTTTCTATGTCATGTAGCTTTATGTATTTTTTTACCATTTTAAACATTCATCATTTTATGAGTAGTGAATTTATGAATATGTAATAGAGAGTTGATTTTTTAAATTACTCTTTATTTTTTATTTTGTTTTTTGTTAACTTGAAAGTTTTCAAAATTATGAAGTCTTTACATACAAGCTATTAACAATCTTTGTGTAGGGAAGCAAGCCAAACTCTTAAAAATCTAACCAAAAAGAAATTTTTATTCTTTACTAATATTTTCTTTCATTTAAAGTTTCTAATAAATTAATTAAGTAGTAATTAATTAATTTCAATCTTGAAAATTTATGTTTGTGTATTATAAGACATTGTGTATGCTCTTTCCTCGTGTCACACTAGTGATGATCCTTGGAAATCAAAAATAAGAAGAGTCTCTTTTTTAATTTTTAAGGGCTATATCGATCATGGATTTCACCACCACACATTAACCCCATGTACTAGTGGGGTATATAAATTGAAGATAATTTGTTTCAATTTCATAAGCGGTTGTGTGTCTTAAGAACACTTGGATATGAGGGGTTTCATCATCCAATACTTAGGGTTATAACAACTACCTCAAAACTTGATTTTACGATGACACTCTAGTAAAATCCCATATATAGAGTGGGAACATAGGGACTAGAGTCTTTTAGGAGGTCTATTAATCAACTTATTCCATGGTATTTGGCCTCATCATATGAAATTTGTATATAAGACATCCCTTAGTTGAAATTTTCAAAACCTTAATCCTTAAGAAGTCATTCAGTCATTCAAATTATAGTGCATCGATAAGTAATTAGCTTTAAGAAGTTACTCTCAACTTACACTCAAAACTGGGTTTAGTGGGATATGATATGGCTCTATCTCCATAATTTGGTGTTGTAAAATATTAGACTGACACTATCTAACAAATGATCCAGGATATATGAGATCCTACAAGTCATTCAACACACTTAAATTTTACCCTTTTATGTGATTTTCATACTTTTTGTATCTAATTCTATTTTATGTGTTATATTTTATTTTATCTCCTTGTTTAAAACCATTAATTTAAATATTTATTGTGTGTTGTAATCCAATTTTTTTTAAAGTGCAAAACCAAGTACTTATCTTTTTCAAGGATTTATTTTTATTTTTCAATTACACCCAATTTTTTTCCAAAATAACTTGTTTATCAAGAAAAATAATTGTATTTTCAATTTGGTTCATAACCCATTTTTAATAAAAATAAAACAATCCACCCTGAATCCAAATTATATTTAATTCAAAACAACTAATTCCAAAATACAAAACCCATCTAGAATTCAAAACATCTAAAATTCAAAGTCATATGGAGTTATGACACCCAAAACCAATATTGATACAACCCAAATTTAATAATACGTATTTAAAAACAAGGATGGGATCCTTTTGTGCTTTATATAGTAAGGTTCCCATCTTCCTCATAACTTTTATTCCATCTATCAAACCTACCTCATTAGCAGGGCATCCTAAACTATCCCACATCAACATAAAATTACCTCTAGTAACCTTATTACCCAAAATCAACCAAGTTTCTTATCCATTAATTATAGGCTTTATTAAAACATTCTTAATCACACTAGCAAAGGGAAAAAATATATAATGCCTAACATCTAGCATCATCTATCCCTAAAGCCACAACAAATCTAATAACCCAACTATGTCCTCCCACTGTTACACCATAAAACATAATCTATCTAAGCATCACATCCATAAATGTCTAAAAAAAGACAATATACTCCTCTCAAGTATTCCTTAGACATTATATTTCACCATATAATTTATAAAAACATGATTTTGTATCCACACACTAAGCCTTTTGATAAGATCCAGAAACTGCCTACTTAGTATAGAAAGGTTGAATATTGCGAGAATCATAACATTGAGTGCCATTATATTAACATATGCAAGATATTCAAATATTATATCTAAGAATTTATCAACAAAGGGGACATTTCATTATATCTAAGTGTATTCATGTATGAGAATCATATCTTGGGGTTAGACCAAGATGCCTTTCCTGATTATAATAAAGTTCCTCAACTTCTAAATCAAGGTCATAACATTCCACCAATATAAAATAATCCCCATTTATTTTACCCATTTTCAACCAACCCATATTTTATCACCATGTCCTATCACCAATTTTTTATGAACCTACCTTTAAATATCCACTTGTATTTGATGAGCCCCTCATTCAAGAGCCTATTTTCAACCAAGAGCTCATTTTTGTTCAAGGTCCTATTTTTGACCAAGATATCATTTTATACCAAGATACATTTTTGACCAACATCCATATTTGACCAATCCTCCTCTAACCTAAATAGACTACAACCCATTATCCATTAACCCAACCTAATATCACACACTAAATCCAATCACTCCATAACATACACCTCAAGTGACAAAGGTACTTGTAGAAAAGTAAATATAAATCACATTATGCACATATAACCTCCTTAAATCTATAAAAAATATTGGAAGGGCCACTTTAAATAATGAATCTTCAATAACATCCTATTAGTTTGGTACCACACCATTTATCAAAATTAGCATTCTC
Source organism: Torreya grandis (assembly GCA_037957365.1). Taxonomy (NCBI): domain Eukaryota; kingdom Viridiplantae; phylum Streptophyta; class Pinopsida; order Cupressales; family Taxaceae; genus Torreya; species Torreya grandis. Next base: position 964,100 of record JARHVA010005852.1, read on the forward strand.
ACATATGAAAATATCAACAACTCTAGTAATCCTTACTTAAAAACTAATAACATAGCATACTTCTTCAAAATGAATAAATATATTATAACAAGTAGAATCCTATAAATCATGAACTACCAAGGGAGAGGCCTTGGCCTCCATGATAAAGGAATCCTACAATCTATCTATTTTATCATAAACATATGACCCCACAACATTGGCTACAAACCATTTACAAATCAATTAAATGCATTAGTGATACTTTTGTAATTTTGAAGGAAACCTCATCCCTAATATAAATAGGGTTAGTTCATAGTCCTCATGAATACCATGTTATCACCACTCCTTTAATCAATACCACTAATCCTTTATCCCATCTTGAAATTCAACCTCCCACACCCATTGATTGGAACTACCAATCTACCTACCATAATATTTCTTCCATGAGAATCAAATAATGTTAGAATTAAATATTGGCATCCACCTATAAGAGCATAAATAAGAAACATCAACATATTCTATGGAGAAAAATGTGGTCCTTAATCAAAATGAATCTTCCAATCCATCAAATCCAAATATGAAACTGTTGTCCCATAGTAAAAACCTCTTTGAGGCACTATCAAATAATCAAATTCAAAATTATAATCTAAAAAATAAAATAAAATTAAAATCACAACCCCATAGTGAAAACCTCTTTAAGGTGTTATTGGATGATCCAAATCACAATCACAATTAAAAAAATCAAAAAGATTCACTTGGGGTCAAAATTTCTAAGGCACCAATGAATGAACAAATTGATCTAGCCCTTGCATTAGCATAATTTCAAGATGGATCCCCATCACATATTGAAGATACCATTAAAGCATAATTATATCCCCAAATCACCCAACTTGTGGATACTCTCAGTATTACATAATTTGATATTATTGGTCCTAATCCCCGTTCACATCATAATCATTTCATCCCTCTAAATCCTTGATGCATTCAACACATCCTTAAACTAACACACCTTCCTCATAGTCATTACATAATGTGATATTATTGGTCATAATCCCCATTCTCATCTTAATCATTATCCAATCCTAGACATCCTTAATCTATCCCTTACATCTATTACCTCTCCCTTCCTTGGTGCTAGAATAGGTTTTCCCTTTTCCAGTAGCTCTTGTACATATATCCAAAAAAAATATATTATAAATTACAAAATATCCAAAAACATATAAAATCCAACAAAATCCAAAAAAAATAAAAAAATAAAAATTATAAACATAAAAAATATAAAAAATATCACATAATCTAGATATAATTTTGTTTTGGCCTATATATTGTTAAAATCCTTAATCAATCAAGAGAATAAATCCTATCACCATCAATCACTAAATAAAAAGGTTTTTAACTTCAATTAGAACATGCATTTGACTTTTAGTGTCTTATTTTTTGTGTGTGTGTGATTTGTATGTTTTGTTTATTTGTTTTACATGTTTTATCTTGTCTTATTTGATTCTTTAAGTCAAGGAAATATGTGCATTGAAAATGATTTTACTATGATCTTACATATCATGATAGTCTATTTTAATTAGTGATAAATATGGATTTTATAGACTTGCAATGAGTGGGTTGAAATTACAAGATAAATTTCATTACATTGTGCACTTATGACTATCTTAATCCTTATGCGTATTGTAAAATAGACATCATTGTTTTTCTATAACATTGGTGCATTATTGTCATACACAAAGTAAAAAATAAAGATTCTCACATCATGTTGACAATCATGTTGGAAATACTATTATAACTCCATGCAAAGCTACAAAAATAAACTAATCACCCAATGCACATCATTACCTCATCTACCAACATACATTATAACACTAACACATGTCAACCCATGCACATACTAACTATATATTTTCACCATACATACCATAATCACCTATATCTTAAAATAATAAATCAAATTTTTGTTATACCAATCATGTGATCAATTATTATTAATCCATGTAACCGATTAAATTCTTAGAATATGCTTACACATCAATCAACTAAATTAAACCATACACTTATTAATTTCTTTGATCTTTCCATTTCAATATCCCACACCTATTGATTGGGAAATGACAAATAATTACATACATATTTTTTATCATCTAAATCAAATACATCATCAATGAATCAATTAATTACTCAATCAATCTGATTGAAGCTCACATCTTTTCAATTAGATATATCACTCTCACATCCAACCTCTTGCATATATCATTTCTTGGGGTACATCAAAGTGGGTAGCTTATCTTGGGATATATCATTCCCAAATCCACTTACATGTATAATCTTCATGGGGAAACATTAAAGTGTGTAGCTTATCTTGGGATATATCTTTCCCAATCCACTTCATATATCATTTCTTGTGAAAAAATGTTCCATCATCAAATCCAATTAACATGTGAAATCATTAGCTCAAGTAGAATAGTAAAATTCATGGTTTAATAATATCATAGAACCAAATAATTTTAATACTCTATTTATTTATTATTTTCTTGCAAATAACTCATGTAAATTTATTCAAAACTCATTAGAAAATATATTTCTCTTTTAACAACCCATAGCTTACCAGTAGGATATATGATTCCCAAATCTACTTCCATATAACAATATTCAGGGGTAAACAACAAACATGTAACTTATCTTTGGAATATTTTCCCTCCAATTGGCTCCATAGAAACTATCCATTTGGAAAAACAATTATATATCATTAAAAATCATTCAATCAGTTTATCAAAAATCATACCTTTGTTTGTTATGATAGCACTACATAATGTTTCATGTGATATTACATCATTCATTAATTGTGAGTGTTCATATACCTCCATTTTCCCCACATGACAACTTGAGGGGGCATCAATCATAGTCATTCATAACCACCTGGGGTATATTTTATACATCTATTTTCAGTCTACTTTTTATTTAATCTTTTAAAAGGAATTACTTCTTTTGGTTGGAACACACTTTCAAAGAGGTAAAAATGTAGACATCTAAATTCAACCACATTTAGTGTTTTAATCAACTTTGCTTAATATCAAAACACTAAAGTAACCACCATTCCAATTTCTAATTTAACAAAATCAATAAAAAATATAGAATTTCTAATTTATCAATCATCTTCCATACTTCTCTTAACCAAGTGTTGAATCATCCAACCACCTCATTAACTTTATCAATTAACTATACTCATAATTGAACCTTTTAACCAAATTGGTGAGTCACCCAGCTACCTTGACTCATTTATGAGAAACCTTCAACTACTAACTAAATTTTCCCTTTTATATCGAACACATGAGGAATTCATCTCTTCACATGGATGATAACTCAAATTAAACCATCTAAACTTAACATAATTCAAAAAATATAGATTTATCCCAACCATCCATATTCTCACCTGAAAGCATATAAATTTAATTTTCATCCTCCATTGTCATTATTTATAATCAAGTTATCAAAATAATACTAAAATAATCTTGTGACTTCATAATAAAATTAAGAAATCACATCCATATGCTGCTAAAATTCCATTTTCCTTGGAAAATGAATTAAGCATCGCATATCAAATTGCAAGATCAAATAAAAGTTCATCAATAGAGAATGTGACTTACTTTATTGTTAAGATGATACATTATAAGTATGTTTACTTTGTTTCTTTTGATTGAATAGCTCTAACGAAAGATTTAATTTAGTCTTAGAATAGGAAATTAATTTTTCATTTGGTTTCCTACTTGTACAGGTTCTAAAATTATAGCTATCACATTCATTCGTAGTCTTTCATAACTACCAATGGCATATTTTTGACATTTGTTTTCACTCTCATTTTTATTTATTTATTTTTTTAAAAAAATGTATTTTTGTTTCTCGTTTTAACAACCTTACAAAGAGGGGAAATGTAGACACCTATATTCTACCACATTTAGTGTCTTACTTAACTTTGCTTAATATCAAAACACTAATGTAACCACCATTATAAATTTAAATTTAGTCCTAACATCATTTTCATATCTTCTTCAAATAAATAATTAATTCATATTAATTAACCATGCACACATATTACATAAAATTATATATATATATATATATATATATATATATATATATATATATATATATATATATATATATATATATATATATATATATAATTTCTAAGTTACCAAATATCTTCCATACTTATCTCAACCAAGTGTGGAGTCATCCAAGCACATCCTTAACTTCCTCAACCAATTATTGAGTCTTCATTGAACCTTTCAACCAGCCTTGTTATTCAACCAAGTACCCTAACTCATTCATAAGAAAATTTCAACTATTAACTAACTTTCCCCTTTTCTCTCAAACACACAATGAATTGGCCACTTCCACATGGATGATAACTCAAATATGACCATCCAAAATTAACATAATTCAAAAAATCTAAACTTATCCTAACCATCCATATTTTCACCTAAAAGACTATAATTAAAGTTTCATCTCAATTTTCATCATCAATCATCAATATATAAAAATAGTACTAAAATCATCTTGTGCATTTATAAGAAAATCAATAAATTATGTCCATATGCAACTAAAATTATTTTTTCCTTGGGGAGTTAATTGAGCATCCACATATCACATTACAAGATAAAATCCAATTTATTCAATGGTGATTGTGAATTACTTTTTTGTTAAGATGGTGCATTGTAAGTATGTTTTTTGTGAATGTCTCTAATTGAGGTTTTGATTTAGTCTTATAATAGGAAATTAATTCTTCATTTATTTTCCTAGTTTGCATAAGTTCTAAAATTATAGCTATCAAATTAAACTTAGCTTCCAAATATTTCATAACATGGAGAAGATTTTACATAGAATACCCATTGGGATTGAGATTTGATATTTTGGAAGTCACCAAAGGGGATTCAAATGCTTTTTTTTATTTACACAATAAAACTAGTATTAGAGTTAAAGTATTAATTATTCCCATGAAGGTTATAGAAATAATTTTTTGATCTTTGGGGAATAATTATTTGAAAACATATCTCGTGCCCCCACTAGATGTAGGATTCAATGATGTGATCGAATATAGGGATGATTGATAGGCATATTGAGTAGTTACTATAGTTTGATCAATAGATATCAATGGTTTTTCATGAATGGTTTTAGAATTTTTATTTCCCAATATAGTATTAAGGATCTTTTTAAGACATACAAGATTGGCATATATAATATCTTGAAACATTGAAATAGATTTAACTTTATCTTGATCTACTTACTCATGTTCATTATTCTCATGTGTTTCATTGTTTTCATAATCAGATTCAACCTCTACGATGTTTTTTTAGTATTTTATTCTTTGTCATTATTAGCAATCTCATTATTAGAATAATTTCAAAGGGAATTTTATTGAGACACCTTAGTTGGTAGAATATGAATATCAAGATTTTGAATAGATACACCACATATACTAGAACTACATCTAGGTTGATGTATAGGGATTCAACAAATTCTATAAATTAGCTTTTTCTGAGCCTAGACACAACTATTGAAATAAGAAAACTAACATCAATGCTTCTATTCATTGTGAAGTGTAGGTCCTTTTCTATGAACTCCACCTACATGTATTTGGTTTCTCTATCACCTTGCAGATTGTCTATTCAAATCATGCATATAACTTTTTGATAATAGTTTTTTGATCAAAACCCTATATCCTCAAATTAGGACATGTTACTTTAAAATAATGGTAATTAATAGGCTTAAGTAAACTATCAATGATTGTTTCCTACATATCCATATACTATGAAGAGGGCCTCAGACTGATATATTTATTCTCTTTTGTTGGATTATGAATGAATAATGGTGTAAAATATGTGAGGGAATGAAGTGATATAACTCCAAATTGATAAATACTTTTCATAGGCAACTCCTTGAATGATCCATGCCAATAATAATATTTATCACATGGATGATATAGAACTAGGGAAGAAAATAAAATCAAAACTTAGTTTTGTGAAATAATTTATTGAGCTTGACAGGTGTTTCCTTGGTAGTTATTAGATGATATAATGAGAAAGCTTTGTTTTATATTTATACTTCACCTTTTAAAAGCAATCTCAAGGAGAGTTAATTGAGGAAAGTAGTCTAACTTACTTATATATATATATATATATATATATTTGAAAATTTTATACTTTATAGGGTATAAACACTAGTGTTAGATTAAGGAAATTAGAATCAATATTAGTGTTTAGGTCTAAAAGGTAGTGTCCTAGATAATAGAGAAATGTTGAATCTCTGTAACTAATAGTAAAGGATATATATCATATTTTTAGCATATTGTGGGATACAAGTGATTTGGGTAATCATAATACAAGGTTTGAACCATAAGATAATAATTTAGGCATAATGATATGAATACCACACAATTTTCAATAATGGGAAAGACAAGAACTGAAAGGTAGATCCTTGAGTGGTATTTTAAACTATGAAAGACTAGTTTATCATGTAAAATATATATTTGAGTATTAGTCCAAATGTTTGTTTTACCTCACCATGTCATCCTATTTCCCCTATTGTTTTTTTTCAAATATTTAATGATTTGGGAACATACCCTCATCCCCTAAATAGTCACATCATGTCCCTTGTCTTTGAACTTTATGTTGAAACCATCTATGTTGAAATTTGAGATTATGTAAGAGGAAATCCAAAACATATTGATTCATTTCTCTATATTGCTTAAGATTAACTTAAGAAATTATATTTTAACAATCCTTAGTAATTTTATTACTAATAATTCCACCCATTCCTTTACTAAAACCAATGCTTCCCTTGAGAAATCCCTTCTTATATTGCAAGCCAATCTAGTTAATACTTAACAAACCATTTCTCATCCTATCCCTTCCTTATATTTTGGTACTTTAATGCATAACTCTTTGTACCCTTAAATAACATAATATCCTCTTCCAAATTTATTTGTGTCTCTTAATAATCCCATTTATGAAGGAAAATGTGTTCTTGAACAACATCTACGTGCCTTCCATGCAACTTGTCTAGATTATGCAGATAATGACAAATTATTAATTAAGATATTTCCATGAAATCTCAAAGATTATGATATTATATGGTTTTTTGATATTCATCTCTAAAAAATTACATATTTGAATCATTTCAAAAATTAATTTTTATCACAATTTTATATCAATATTGGTGAGATATTATCATATGCCCAAATCATAAATATTAGAGAAGGTTCAAATGAGATATTTAGTGAGTATGTGCTAAGATACAAAACCATGATTGCCAAAATGACAAATAAAATGGATAATAATGATCTTTGAGATTTTTTAAGTCAAGTCTTGCTTACTCCTCTTCAAGATTGTATCATTTTTGATAGGTTCAAATCCTTTAATGAACTATATTATCCAATTAAAGAGCATAAAGTCAAATTTATTGCATCAAATAAGATCAAATATAGCTCAAATGATACTTATATTTCAATTATTAGGTTTCAAGGTAAGCCCAATTATAAGAGAAAAAATAATGATAACAAAAATAAATTTAAAGTTACAATAAATGTTATATCACAACCACCACAAACTAATGCTAACAAAAATAAAATTAAAGTTACAATAAATGTTATATCACAACCACCACTTAAGATTAAACTAAAAGATATAAAAAGGAGGAAATTATCAAGGATAATTTAACCTCCTCATGTTCTACTATAAAATCTTCTTGAATTTCATGTTATTATGTTTCCTTCACCATTGATAAAATATCAATCTTCACCTCAATCTAGAAGCTTTGATGGGAATGAGTTTTGTGATTATCATAGATATGTCAGACATTTCACCAATAGATGTATGAATCTAAAGCACAATATTAGACCTAATTGATGATGATATTATTGAAATTGGTACATATAAAAAAGAGACTAAACCACAATAAAATAATAATGAAAATCTTAAAATGTATAAATATCCATTTCCAATTCACGAATCAAAAGATAACAAGCAAAATTATGAAGTACATTATGAATATAATGTTCATTGTCTTCCATATTCATATGGACATCCACTTGATAGCATCAGTGGTAAAATTACAAGCAAGTTATAACCATGACATCTATTACATTTTATGATTATAAAAACTTTTATAATGATTTTGATAGGCATGCATTACTTATTAGATCATATGTTGGCATATAACCAATCCATAACATTGTGATAGATGATGGATAAAGTGAAAATGTGTGCACCATAACACATATACATTCTCTTGGTTATAATGAAAAATATATATAACATATAATTATAGTTGTGAAAGCATTTTATGGTCATACACAAAATACTCTTGAACATATCTTATTTCCTTTACAAGTATGATGCAATATGTTTCCCACTCTTTTCTTATTATTAACAAGCATAGGTGTTTTATATTTTTTTAGGAATACCTTGGTTACATCAAATCAAAGTAGTTATTTCTAAAATTCATAAATGTCTAATGTGTATTAATGATAATTAGGTTGTTAAAATTTTAGGTATTCAATATGAATATCCCATGGAACCAATGGCACCTACTCCTATTCTAAAATGGTCAGTTGTTATAATTATTGACCAAATTGGTAATGAAATAGCTTATAAAACTATTCAAGATCATGATTTACATTAAAATAAGCATATCCCAATATTATATTTTACATATAATTTTGAATATAATCACATTTCATTTTTTTCACCTAGTTATGAGCATGAACATATTATAGTTTATCCATCTATTGTTGAGCATAATGTGAGTACATATGAGAATGATCACTTAATTAGAAAGAGCAATATATCTAATATTAAGAAAAAAGTGGAACATATTATAGGTTATTTATCTAATACAACATCATATGCTCTTTATAAGGATCGTACATAGGTAAAAGTTGTTACATCATGTTCTCCCATGTATGAGGATACAATTTTAGACACACATCATATTAACAGTGATTCAGAGGGTTACTTTACATCACATAGTTCTTCTTTAAATTTATATGTTTATACATTTGGAACATCTTATTTGGTGTAAGATCTTAATCCTTATTATCAAGGCTTTTTATACACATATGAGCATCCTATTGATGAGATCATTGGCTGGACCCATGATTGGGTTGATGATCTTGATTAGATTTCTTGCATAGTATGTATTTGTACATAGTCTTTTTTCTCCTAACTTTAGATTATTATTATTATACACCTAATACATTCTATTCTGGATTTTTGATATATTTTTATTTTGGGGGTACTTTCCCCTTGTCCTTATCAACCCAATTCTAATAAAACATCCTCCATGGCACCTTATTTTATCATTGTATACACATATATAAATGATTAACTCTCACTTTTACTTCAATAAATATACCTATCTACTTTCACAAGAGATTACATGGCCATGCTTACCATATTTTCTACATATAATTTTACATTGGGGGAACCTTACTTGTCTTCCCCCTTGTCATGATTTGCTTTAGTACTTTGTTGAGGGTTGTTTGAATCTCACCCTCCTTCCATTTTAAAACTTGTCTTCTTACTGTGTCTCCACAAGATTTTAAAAATTTAATTTGTGAACAAAATAATTATAAAATATATAAATTTTAAAAAAAAAAATCATATATGCTTAAAAATTAAAAAAATCAAAATATATTAAAAAAATCAAAACTAGGACCTATAGACACACTTTCATATGTCATCTATTCATATATATACTCAAATATTAGTTATATTTCAATATTAATACATGATTTTACAAGGTTTGTATTTTTGTTTAGCCTTTTTTTCAATATCCTTGATCAAGTGGAGGAATATCATTATTCTATATGAATACTCTTATAGGTTTTATTTATCGAAAACCACTTTTCCATGTTGAGCTATAACAAAAACATGTCTATCTTTAACTCATATTTTACATGTATCATGTTAAATATTATATTTGATAATAATGAAAATAGACACATATAATAAAAATATGCTAATTTTAGTTTTTATATACTTCTTTAATATGATTATTTCATTACATAACATGATTCAACTTGTTTTCTTATTGTACCAGCCATTGGCCTTGTTTATGTTCAACATACACCCTTTTGATTGTATGTCATCATCATGCCTTGTGTGTGTGACCGTTGGGATTATATTTTTATGTGACATTCACATGTCCCTTATATTCAACCTTTGGGATTTATATATGTTATTTATTCAAGTTTTCTAACTCTATGTGATATTTTACATGTCCCTTGTTTGTAGCGTTTATGCTTTCTTGTGTAACATTGTGAGACATTGATTACATGTTTGTTACTTTATACTATGGTTCCAAGATGTTTATCATGAATAATAAGTATATAATTACATAGTTATATGGTCCCATGATACATATCATGCACATCCTACATATGTTCTTAAAATGCTTGATCTATTCAATACCATATTTACAATACATATAACAAACTTGTGATTTATTCACATTATTCATACACAATTTCAATGTTATATTCAATTAAACTAATGAAATGAAATATAAAAACTTTTAATATGCATCAATGTTACACAACTTATATTATAATAAAATTCAAATATTCACATGTCATTACTTGATTACATCTTTCACAAACACTGTCACTTTTTATTTTGAGACAAGTGATTTTCAATAAATTTATCTCATCTCAAAATGGCATCATAATGGACTTATATCCAAGATTTCACAAGAAATTAATTTTAGATATGATAGTTTACAATATGAAAAATTAGAATTGTCAAATTTTAGGGGAATTTATCTTTCTTATGCACTTCACTCTTACAACTTCTTGAGCATAAATACACTTGTGTGAATATAGTTAAAATATTTCAAACATTTTAAAAAAGATTAAATTATCACTCTATATATTACAGGGGGCATGATATGCATTCATGTCTAATATACTAAATTATAAAATTTAAATTTCTCTTTTTTAAGTATCAAAGTTTCAAGAATTTACACTTCAAATCTAGATCTATTTTTAGTAGTGTGATTTATATTTTTTAAGTGTACCAAACTTGATCTTAGTGATGCTTCCCATCCATATTTCACTTTAGATATCCATGTATTGGTTCCCATCTATTCTTTTTAATTTAGAAATTGAACCACATTTGAGCTTAGTAATGCTCTATTTCTTGGTTGCACTTTAGTGAACTACTTTGTCAGTTCCCACCTATTAAAATTTAATATAGACTACTTTATGAGGGTTGGAACATATAATATTTTTGATTTAATCATATTCAATAATTATTATAACTTATATTTGATCACTCTCAATTTTCCACTGGTTCAACACTTCTCCACATCCTTCAACAAAGGGGATTGCACATATCCATGATAAATACAATTTGTGTGTACACTCTCAAGTATCATATTTTCCTTACTCTAGTAATTTAAAGCATCACTATAATAAAGGGGGGACAAATGGAGACACTAAAATTTAGTAAATGAATGATTGACAATGCTTTTTCTTAACATATTTACATTGCTTGGTTAATTATCTATTTTGATAAACCAAAATCTCTAATTAAAACATTTACATTATCATAATTATTGTGTAAATATCTTAGACTTCCCAATTATTATTTTTATTCATCCATATTCGACAATGTATATGATTAAATCTATATATATTTGTTAAATTAATCTTATAGACTTAAAAATATCTCTCAAGTTTCTACCCTTTAGTTATTAACCTTCCTTGAAATTGATAGGCTCAAGTTCACCATCTCACTAGGATAAATGTTTATTTTGTAGTATGACCTTGTTATTATGATTATATAAGTAACATGTATCCCAAATTATGCTTAATTTATGATATGTATCCTTTAATATCAGTTATGAGTTCCAACAACCTTCTATTTTCTTATTAGCATCGATGCTATTGTCCATTCTCCAATGCAAGTGTTTGTACCCTATAAACACTCAAATGTTTAAATATTTTGAAATGTATGAGTCATCATATTTTATTTCGTTAACCATTCCATGAGAATTTTTTTAAAAGAGGTGGTGGTATAAATATAAGTAAAATCTAACTTATTAATAAGTGAAAAAATATCTAAGAATCACCTCTCAAACTTATACTATACTACCCAAAATCAATTGTAAAACTAAGCCATGTTACCCTATTATTTATTAATTTCATATCTATCATAGGAGAATTCATATTAAAATTTTGAGTCATTCAAAGATCATCTCATGAGCCATATTTGTCAAGTTACAAGCTAGATAACTACACACACTTGCATATAGCATTCTACACCATTTTTACAAACAAACCAACACATAGGGGAGAAATAAATATAACTAAGACCCTCTTTACAGTATTGTATTTGTAGGTAACACTCCTTCATAGAGGGTTATTTGAGTTTAGTTCAACTCAGTGAGCCCACTAACCCTTTTTTGGCAAGGTGATAAGATTTAAGAGGGGGATATAAGTTTTGAGCTATATTATGATATCAATAACATGTCCATATAATATAAACACATAATATGAAAGGTGATAGAAAACCTAGAGAGGTCCAAGTGGAATTTTTAGTCAACAATCAATACTATATAGGATAAATGCATTGAAACACAAATAGTAACATCGATGCAAGTGTCCATAGGGTAATGTAAGCATCCATGTTGAAAGATATTTAACTTTTAGAATTTTATGACTAGATCAAAATCATCATATAGTCTATTTTTACATTAACATTTCTCATATCTTATTTTACATTAATGTATATTCTAAGCATAATTTTTACTTCATATTACTAGTATTAGAATATTGAATGTTATACCTTATATATTTGGCATATGCTTAGATTCAATATTTCATATTAGAATATCATTAGAATATAAAGTCATTAATTGACCTAATTTTATAGCAACTTATTCCTCTTTGATTAGGATACTCTTTCCTAACCCTTAATACTAAAAAGGTTTAAACATTTGGTGAACCTGGCCTTTGAGTCTTCTTAATTTCAGTCCTAATGTACCTAGGAGTCTATTATTGGTTTATTTCTAAATTGTTAAAATATATTTTATAAAAATAGATTTTTTTTAAATTTTAAAGGATTAAATTATGTTTAACAAAATGAATATATGTATTAGTTTTTGCTTTGTTAAAATCATCATTATAATCATTGCTTATTTTATTTTATACATTGTTAAATTAATTAAAATTATGTTTAAATGGAATCATCAAGTTGGTAAATATAAAGATAAATATCTACAAAAATATAAATTTATAATCTATTTTAATAATTCATATTGTAATACCATTAAGCCCTTATCTAGATTCACTAGGTGCCAACATGCATGTTCTCAACCTTTTATTCCACTTAAATCCTATTCAAGTGATAACCACCATGCCATTGTCATTATTTTTCCTAAATTATAATATATTATATGGTCCATGCTTTAACTACACAAAAATAAAAATGTGCCCAACATGTTCAACCACATGTTAATATACAATAGGTTCTTCATAAGCCTAAGCTAGTAATCAAATATAAAAGGTATAATATGATTTTAAATTTAAGTAAAACCCATGATAAGATATCAATATTTTAAATTTGAATCAGTCAAATATCTATCAATATATCTTATATTAATCCTTACATGAATCCCAAATACCAAGTGACATTGAACCAAATTATTTTTTGGATATTATGCAAGATCTCAAAAATAATTCAATTCTCATTACTTCTGATCACATGGACCTACCCTTAAAGGAAATAATTGATCAATATTTCCCTTTATTCATAAAATTTAATATGTTTATGATTTATTCTATTTTTTATACTTGGAATTGATGTTATTATTGATGTTAAATGTTGTTCATGAGGGTTCTTGAGAAGGCTTGTGCATAGGAAACCTAGTCTGGTGAAAGAAGAAGCATGGTATCTTAGTGAGATGAATGAATAAAGACATAATAGTATGTTTTAAGAAACTTTATAATGTATATTAATCATTAAATTACTTCGGTAAGATTCAAAATGTGCCTACATAGGTAAGACTTGCATACCTATCATATAACTAGACTAGTCCTAGACTCTACTTGACCTAGTGAGGGGTCATGAGGTGTTGTCAAGACCTATGAAGGATTTAAATAAATTTTAAATCATTTGAGATGTTTATTAAGAATTTTAATAAGGTTTAGGGTGTATTAAAAATTTCTATAAGGTATATTTCTAGGCTTAATATGACCTGTAGGTCAAAAGCCTAAAGAATAAAGAGATAAATGGTGGCCTAATGGGGTATCAAGATCAATTTCTAAGGTAAGAATGAAAAAATGAGTATTTAAAGATATTGACACAGGTTTTAAATTTTTTTCAAGTGTATTGACCAAATATGAGGTGAAAATTTGTGAGGAAAGGCATGAAGTTTGGTTTTGAGGTTTCTTGTGTTCACAAAATGAAGGGTTCTCAACTTGAGAAGAAATTTCATGTGTTCATTAGAATGTGTAACATATAAATGAGAAATTAATCCATTAATTATATATTTTTAAATTCATATATCAAATTTACAAGCATTGGTTTTTGGTTTAAAGGCCTAAGCTTTATGAATGATCGTTAATACTGTAAGGGGTTTTAAACCTCTCTAAAACCCTAACTTTTACTTGATATGAAATATATTGATATAAATGGATTAGAATGGATTGGATGACATATTTTTATGGTTTTAAAATGTAAATAAATATCCTAGGTACCTCCAAGTGGCATTGGCCTATCAAATGAGTGAGTGGACACTATAGAAAAAGCCTTATTTCTCATAAATTTGTTATAGCAAGGAGGGTTAACTGAGTCAAAGTTGATAAATGGATAGAGGTTGAAGATTGATACTTATAAATTATTATCATGGAGGTTTATTATCAGGTTATAGACCTCAAATATTCTAAACCATTCATGTAAGTTGATGTATCATTAAAAAGGCCTAGTGAGGCAGATAGTGAGAAAAACTAGGTAGAAGTGGAAATGAGATTAGGGATAGGTTTTCATGGAATAGGGATGAATATAAATGCATGAGATTTTTATTAAATACCTATAACACATATTAATAGTGTATATAATATTTTTAGATGATTTTAAATAGCATAATGTTTCTTTCAAATTGACTTGTCTAATTCAATAAGGTTTGTATACAGTGAAGCCATGTGATTAGTCTATAAAACCAATATTGCTATTTGAGATTATAATATATATATTTTTTATTTTTATATGATGATTTTATAGGATCATATAAACCCATTTTAAGTTTATTAAATTGATTATATAGTTGTTATAAGTCATTGTTTCCATGATTGTGTTTTAAATCTTATTGACAGTTCTAAGTAGACTCCCTACAGAGAAGGGTTTGAGTTATTTTAATATGAGTTTTGATATAAAATTCACATGGTGATGAATATGAGTTCATGAGACTTATATTTATATTATTTTTTTCCATGATTTTTTTGTAATTTTTTACTCTTGTTTTAGTTATTCAAGATAGACTTTCTAGGTCTACACAGGCCTAATCATGAATAGTGCTAATGGTGTGGTTCAAGTTGTGGTTGGAGATAAAAGGTGTCATGGAACCAATATGATATTTTTATGGGTCTATTCAATTTAAATATGATTTTTTTAATTTTATATGATAATTATGAGAGTGATTCAAGGTGTTCAAGAAGTAACGTGTTTTAATGAAGGCATAATTGCATCAGGTCTCCATAAGGCCTAAAAGGGGTTTTGTTCTTATATGACACGAGAAAATTATTTTTGTGTTTGGTTCATGTTTTTTACATGTAATAAGGCCCATTTAATTGATAAAATAAGTGTTAAATTGTTTTTATCTAACCAATTGGTGTATGAACAAGATCCTAGTATAAGAATAAGGCTTAATAGGCATAATTATCTAGGTCGAGTATGAGTGAGTTGAAGCAAATGAGATAGAACCTTGAAAATATTTGAGGTATTTTAAACCATAAGGATTGTATATATAAATCATCATGCATATTTGATAGGGTTACCAAAGTTTATTATCAAGGTCATATGACCTAACCTAGTCAAGAAGAGGGCTAATTGAGCAAAAGAAGGTAAAGTATAGTTTGTGCTTGTGTGAGAAGCATATTTGAGTGTGATAGAGAAAAATAAGAGAATCAATAGTTATGAGAGTGAAAAAATATAAAGGTGGATTATTTTAGAGTATTAATTGAGTGGGTGTTAGATCAACAGGTGGGTTGTAGCCTTCTATCAAGTTGGTGCTTTCTAAATTCAAGTTGGTGATTGAAAAATTTAAGGGTTTGTGTTCCTTGTTGGGTTGGTGCTCAACTAATATTAATTCATGGTATTATAGGACAAGTTATCTAAGCTATGTTTAACTATTTTTTATTCCCCTTGAGGGTTTCCCACTCAAATAAGTGTTTTTTGTTATATGTTTACCTCATGCTTATGGTTCTTAGTATGTTGCTAGTTTTCTATATTATTTTGATAAATCATAAATGACAAGGTAAAGAGTGTAAATGTTTTAAATAATGATTCAACCCCACCCCCTATTAGTCAATTTTATTCCAAAAATTAGTATTAGATCATGGTACTTTAAGTCAAGTTTAAAAACTTGAAAAGTTATCGAAGGAAGCATAATAATGTCTTGTGATCAATAGGAAGAAGATAACATATATGATGAATAAGTTTAATATGACAGTAATGAAAGAGAATATTAATTTTACCTTTAAGTTGAGCTCATGAAAACCTTTAGTGATTTTAAACATCAAAAATATACAATCAAGGATCTCAAAAGTTAGTTAGAAGATGTCAACATAAGGTGTAAGTCAAAGGAAGTTAAGTATGACCAATTGAAGATAGAGCTAGATTAATTGAAGGCTAAGCAGAAATAGCACAAAGAAAATTTGAGTATATTTGAGAGAGATCATGAGGAGGAGTTAGGACATATCAAGAGTACCAACCTAAAAAGATCAATCAAGCAACCCAATGCTATAAATGATAAGTAATCATATAATCAGGGTAAGTATAGAAATGTTACTCATTGCATCTATCATAATGCAAGACACATTGCTAGACTATGCTCTAATAGAGTTATAAGGTTCAAAAGATTCAAAAATACATATGTAGATCCTAGAATGCATAAGAAGGATCAAACATTGGTACGGAATCCAAACCAAGCTATGATAGATTTGATTGATCTCAAGAAGTAAGATGGACTATTTTCAAAAGAGGGACATAAGACCAAAGAGGACTTTATGTTATCTTAGAATGCCTTTCACATTCAAGATGAAGGCATGAAATGTTATATATATAGTGGGTGCTCAAGCCATATTATAGGAGACATAAACAAGTCCATCTCTTTGAAAAACAATGTTATAGGAATATTGAGGTTTGAGACAATACACTGCCAATATAGTTAACAAGGGTGTCTTAAGTTTAGACAATGGAAAGACCAAGACACAAAATGTGTTTTATGTGGAAGGTCTAAAACATAACCTATTTAGTGTGATTCAAATGTGTAATCAAGGACACACAATAAACTTTCATGACAAAGGGTGTGTTATACTAGTTTTTCATTTTTTATTGTAAAATTAAATTACTTACAAAAAACTTAAATAAAAATAAGGTTTATGGTGAATACCTATGGATTATAAGATGTTTTGCACCACTTTAAATTCAACAATTGAGAGAACATTTTTTTGTCTAGGAAGAATAACCTACAACCATATAAACAACTTGGATAAAAATAGATTAGTAGATAAATGGGTGAGCTACCTAGTTAAGAACTAGTCCCTAAAAGTTATGAACTTACTCAAGTGTATTTTATCTCACTTGTTTACACAACTAAGTGGATAATAATATTAAATTAAATATAGATCATGCTAAGGATATTTGAAATGATAAATGCATATAGATTATTTAAGATAGATGGACAAGATAAATAGATGTAATATATATATATATATATATATATATATATATATATATATATATATATATATATATATATATATATATTGATTAAGATTAATTCATGTTGTTAAAATAATCTCAAGTTATAAAATAGAGTAATAAAAACATAAATCCTCATCGGTGATAATTCTGTAGAGTCATTGTTGATTTAGATGAATCGATGATGATTCAGATGAATTGGTAATGATTATAAATGGATGGAAAAAAATTTGGGTGTAAGGGATTAAAGAGAGATATTAAAATATTTAAGATGGTTTTATATGGATATGGATGTTTTAGGGATAAATTAGATGTTCATTAAAGATAATAGGATAGAATAAAAATAATAGAGAAGAATAGTAGAGATTCTAATAAAAACAAATAAACTTATGTGGACTACACTACCATACATCAATGCATTTAGATGGATATTTTGAATTCTAAGCTTCTTGAAGGTTAACAAGGTCTTTGATTACAACTTATCTTCCATGTAACATAAAAAAAATAGGCAATGGGAATTTCGTTAGTGTTTCTCTAGTCAAAAGTGTGTCCTTTGCAAAGATAAATTCATATTTTTATATAATCCATGCTGATTTATGAGAATCAACACCAACCATAGGAGAATCATTGTCAATTCACCTTGTTTAGGCTTAGGTGAGATTTGATTGTTTTCAACCATGTGCTATGCTCAGTAAATGTAGCCTCAAGTTGTTGCATGCATTTTTGACTATGAGGGAGGTTATTAGAGGGTATTTATTTACTTTGTTATAATGAATTTTTTTTAGATATTTAGGATTATGGGTAGTTTAAGAATTGCCATGGCAATTAGTAATTACCATAGGTGAAATAGGTAGTATATACATAAAATAATGTTTTAAGCATAAGTTTATATTTATATATAGAAATTTACTTCCTTATACTTTAATTTTTATTTTATGTATATACTTTCAATATGTTTGAGATGGGTTTTGGCCTATAAGAGTTATGATGGAAATTGTAGATTTTGGAGGATTCTACCACATTTAAGACTTAACCATATTTTAGGATTTTAGGATATCAGACTCAGCTGTAATGCACATGTCATATGAGATTTATGGTACATAATTCTAGTGTCTACATGATGTGATATAAGGAGAGCCAAATCAATAAAGGTTAATTGTTAAATGTCAAGAAGACTGAGAGTAACCTATATGTTTTGAATGAGATTAAGAAGGAAAGATGTTTCATTAGAAAGATAAATGAAATTTAGCTATGGTATAGTAGGCTAGGTCACCTAAACTTTGATAATCTAGTCAAGATTATCACTAAGAAGTCTGTAAAGAACATGCCTAGATCATCAAACCTACAAACATACTTTGCAAGTCATGTCAACATGATAAGTAGACTATAAGAAGGTTCAAGTCTAAGGATTACTCTAATACAAGACCCTTTGAGTTAATTCACACTCATCTCTATGGGCATAAATGAATTAAAAACATTCAAGGAGATAGCTACTTCATGTTACTCATTGATGATTACACAATAATGACTTGGGTTGCATTCTTGAAAGAAAAATTAGAAGCTCTTGATAAGTTCAAAGCATTCAAGGATCTTGTTGAGAATGAGAAGAATGGGAAGATCAAGTGCCTAAGGTATAATAAAGGAAGAGATTTTTAATCCAATGATTTTGATGACTTATATGAGGTTCATGGAATAAGGAGATAATTCTCAGCAACAAGGACACCTCAACAGAATGGGGTAATGAAAAGGAAGAATATGATAGTTTAAGAGATGGACAAAACCATGTTAAATGAGTCCATAATATCTAATGGATATTGAAGAGTGGTAGTAAGCTCCATTGTTTACATTTTGAATAGGGTATATATAGTAACTAATGTTACCAAGACTCGTTATGAACTATGGAAGGGTAGACCTACAAATGTAGAACAATTTAGAGTGTTTGTGAGAAAATGTTTCATCAAAAGAGATGATGAATACTTGGGTAAGTTTGATTCTATATCTGATGAAGGCACATTATTAGGATACTCAACAATTAGCTTAGTCTATAGATGTTACAAAAAGATACTATAAAAGATAGTGGAAAGCACTAATATGAGGATTGATGAGATAAGTAAATCTCACTCATAGTCAAAAAACACTTTAGAGAATATGGATTTCAAGAATGAAGAGGAGAATATAGAGTTTGATGAGGAAGAATAAGAAGTTGAAGAGAGATAAGACTCAAAAGGACACTCAAGGAAAATTCAAAGAGACCACCCTGAATCTTAAATCATAGGAAAGAAGAATGTAGGTATGCAGAGTAGTAAAAAATTAGTAATTAATCTAAATCAAGAAAATTCTTCATTATTAAAGATTGAACCTAAAAGTCTTATGGAATAAAGTAAAGATAATTTTTGGATAGGTGATATTAATGAGGAGCTAGACCAAACACATAAGAATGAGACTTGTGAATTAGTTCTTAGGCCTAAAGACATGAATTTCATTGGCACAAAATGGGTGTTCAAAAAAAATTTCAATGAAGATGGAGGAGTCACTAGGAACAAGGATATATTGGTATGCAAGGGATATGTACAAGTTGAAGGGATAGACATTGATGAAACCTTTGCACCAGTCATAAGATTGGAGGCTATCAATTTATTTTTAGCTAATGAAAGATTCAAAGGATTTAAGTTATACTAGAGGGATGTTAAATCTACCTTCTTAAATGGGAATTTAGAAGAAGTGTACATTGAAACTTGAAGGGCTCTCACTATCATATGACAAAGAATGTGTTTGTAGATTGAAGAAAGATATATATGGTCTAAAGAAAGATCCTTGAGATTGGTATGCGAGGTTGGAAAAGTATTTGTTGGATTAAGGATTCAAAAGAGGAGTTATAGATAATAATTTATAGATCAAGACAAAATATGACCATCAACCTTTTGTAGTTGTCAAATGTGGATGACATCATCTTCAGTGAAAATAATGAGAACATGACCAAGGAATTTATAAAGATGATGAAGAAAGAACTTGAAATGTCCATTATATAGGAAATATAATTTTTTATTGCATTGAAAGTCATTCAATGTAAAAGAGATATATTCATCTCATAATCCAAGTACATAAGAGAGATGAAGAAATTTGAGATGAAGGATTGCAAGGCAGTTAGCACACCCATGATCACATTATGTAATTTGAGCAAGGAAGAAGAGCCTTAAAAAGTTAATCAGATGTTTTATAGGTCAATTATTGGAAGTTTATTATATACCACTACCTCTAGACTTGGCATCATGCAAGTAGTAGGTCTTGTTGGAAGGATTCAAGTAGATCTAAAGGAGATTCATCTAAAAGTAGTAAGAAAGATACGCAGGTATCTCAAGGGAAATATTGAGTACGGATTGTGGTATCCAAGAAGAAAGGAGTTCAAATTGAAAGATTACATAAATGTAAATTGGGTAGGGAGATCGATTGTGACAATACAAGTTTTATAAGCATCTCAAAGAATCCTATCATGCACTCAAGGACCAAACACATTCACATCAGGTATCATTTTATAAGAGAGTAGGTAAGTAAGCAAAGTATTAAAAATTAATATGTGTCTACACAAGATTATATAATAGACATCTTGACCAAACCACTTCCAAAGGCAACTTTTAAACACCTAATACAAGAATTGAGTGTAATTCCTATTCTTAGAAATCATTAAAGAATTCAAGTATTTAGGGGGAGGTAATCATGCTCATTACCTCCAAGAATAGGTGAGTTATTACAATAAGGTATGTATAGAGGTAGAGGGAGCATGTTTTTCTTGTGTTTCATAAATTCAATGTTCTATGTGTTGAGTATCTTGTTTATAAGGAATGTGATCCAAGGAATTGAAGACGTCACTTCTTCATTTATGCCAAAGAGGGATAAAGACCAGAATGATGAGATAAGGGTGATCAATGTTTAGTCTATTTTGTCATTAATGACAAAGGGGGATATTTTTTTTATCATTTCTTCTATTTTTGAGATTTGACATTGATGTTTTCATTGATGTCAAATTTTGTTTATGATGGTTATTAAGAAGGCTTATGCATCGGAAACCTAGTCTGGTACAAGAAGGAGCATGGTAGCTTAGTGAGATGAATGAAAAGAGGAATAATATTATGCTTTAATAAACTTGAGCATGTATATGAAGTATTTAATTAATCATGTAAGCTTCAAAGTGTGCCTACAAATTTAAAACCTACAAACCTATCATATAACTAGACAAGTCCTAGACTCTACTTGACCTGATGAGGGGCCATGAGGTGTTTTCAAGACCTATGAAAGATGAAAATCAATTTAAAATAATGTGATATGTTTCTTAAAATTTTTATTAATATAGAGAGTTCAGGGATACTTGCTAGAAGGTCTATTTCTAGGCCTAATGTGACATATAGATCAAAATCCTAAAGAACAAAGAGAGAAACGGTGGCCTAATGGGGTATCAAGATCAAATTACATGGTAAGCATGGACAAATGAGTATTGATAGATATTGATAGATTTTTACATGTTTTATTTATGTTTATTGAGCAAATTTAAGGTCAAAATTTTTAAGTAAAGGCATGAAGTGTGGTTTTGAGGTTTTATGTATGCATAAAATGAAGGGTTCTCAACTCAAGAAGAACTTTCATGTATTAATTGGAATGTGTAATCACTACATGAGAACATAATCCATTCATGGTATATTTTTAAGGTTCCTATCTCAAATATACAATCATTGGTTTATATTTTAAAGGCCTAAGCTTTATGAATGATCGTTAAGACTATAAGGTGGCTTAAGCCTCTCTAAAACCCTAACTTTGATCTGATATGAAAGATATTTATATAAACAAAAAAAAATGGATTAGGTGACCTAGTTTTATTATTTTAACATGTATAATACTCTCCCAATTACATCTAGGTGTCATTGGTATATTAAATGAGTGAGTGGACCCTATAGGAAAAGCCTTGATTCTTAAAAATTTACTATAACAAGTAGGGTTGACTAAGTCAAATTTGAAAAATGGATGGATGTTTAATCTTGAGATTTATATATTATTACCATGGTGGTTTTTTATGAGGTTAAAAAACTAAAATATGTTAAACTAGTCATGGAAGTTGACCTATCGATAAAATGGCCTAGTGAGGCAGATAATGAGAAAAAATAGGCAGAAGTGAGGATGAGATTAGGGATATGTTTTCATGGACTAGGGTTGAATCAAAATGGATTGGGTTGTTTTTAAATACCTATAAGACATATACATATTAGATAAAATGTTTTTAGATGATTTTATATAACATAAAGTAGCTTTCTAATTGACTTGTCTAACTCAATAGGGTCTGTATACAGTGAAGCCATGTGATTGGTTTATAATACCAATATTGCTAATTAAGATTATTATATTTTTGTTTTAAGTATATATAAGGATTTTATAGTATCATATAAACCTATTTTAATTTCATGAATTTTATATTATAGGTGTTCTAAGTCATTATTTCCTTGACTATGTTTTGATGCTTATTGGCAGTTCTAAGTGGACTACTTACAGATAAGTGTTTGAGTTATTTCACTTTGAGTTGTGAGATAAAATGAAAATTTTGATGACTATAAGTTAATTATTATTATATATATTATTTATTTCCATCATTTTTTATCAATTTTTTGATCATGGTTCAGTTGTTCAAGATAGACTTTCTAGGTATACACAGGGTTAATCATGAATAGTGCTAATGGCATGGTTCAAGTGGTGGTTGGAGATAAAAGGTATCATGGACACAATATGAGATTTTAATTCATATATTAAAGTCAAAAATTATGTTTTAATACAATTTCATAAATTTGAGAGTGTTCCAAGGTGTTCAATAAGTAATATGTTTTATTGAAGGCCTTATTGCATTAGGTCTCGTAAGGCCAAAAAGGGGTTTTGGTCCTATATGATATGAAAGACATATTTTAATGTTTGTTAATGTTTTTTTACATATCATAAATCCCATTTAATATATAAAATAATTTGTTAAATTTGTTTGGCCAACCAAGTGGTGTATGAGCAGGAGCCTAGTGTAAAAACAAGGCCTAATAGGCCTAATTATCTAGGTCAAGTATGAGTGAGTTGAAGCGAATGAGATATAAACTTGAAGATATTTAAGGAGGAATTTTAGATGATTATTAAGGTATATATAAACCATCATTCAGATCTAATATGTTTACTAAAGTTGATTATCAAGGTCATATGACCTAACCTAGTCAATAAGAGGGCTAACTGAGTGAAGAAGGTAAAGGATAGTTTGTGCTTGTGTGAGAAGTAGATTTTAGTGTGATAGAGAAGAAGAAGAGAATAATAAATTTTGATATGGAAAAAATATAAAGGTAGACTATTTCATAGTGTTTATTGAGTTGGTGATGCATCAACAAGGGGGTTATAGGCTCCTAGCAAGTTGGTGCTTGTTAAAGTCATGTTGGTGCTTGACAAATTTAGGGGTTAGTGATCCTTTTTGGGTTGGTGATAAAATAAAATTTATTAATTATATTATATGATAAGTTTTCCAAGATATGTTTCAATGGGTTTTATTCCCCTTGAGGGTTTCCCACTCAAATAAGTGTTATGTGTTATATGATTCTCTCTTGCTCATGGTTCTTAGTATGTTTCTAGTTTCTATATTGTTTTGATAACTCATGAATGAAAAGGTAAAGAGTGTAAATGTTTTAAAGAATAATTAAACCCCCCCACCCCCTCTTATTCACTTTAATTCCAACATAATATTCAAATAAGGGAATAAAGAGAGTACTCATTGACAATGGATCATGTTTAAACATTTGAAACATATAAATTTTGTAAATAATGGGTATTAATCATTATATTATTCAAAAATTAGACATAAATATAAAAGGATTTGATAATTCATGCAACCCATCCATGGTCAGATTACATTAAGTGTGACATTCGGAGATAAAATATTATAAACTACTTTCCAAGTAATGTCTTAATCATTGAATTATAACTTACTCTTGGGTAGACATTGGATACACATTATAGAAGCCATACCATATACATTACATCCATTTGTAAAATTCATACATGATGAGACATTATGGAACATGCTTGAAAATGATGATCCCTTTAATTTTTAAAATTATTACATTATAATTTATCAAAGTTCCTCAAATTATACCACCTAACTAATTTATTCCAATTGCAAACATAACAAATATGAGATGGGTCGATCAAGTAAGATAGATTATTTCTCTCATGATATTCATAAGTCACTAACATCCCCAATATATGTGGATGAAAATAAAGATAAGGAAATCATGAATCTCCATTTCCAAAAGAAGTAGTGATATAACAATTGTAATAAAATAAAGCATTTGATATTTTTTTATAGGTCAATTCTAAATAAAGAGATGGTAAGGTTTTAAATTATTATGATAGTGATGATGAGCTTCCTCATGATATGACTAATGAGAAAATATGCAAGCTTAGATTTTATCCACTCAAGTATATCTCACATGATCTATTTGTACATATGGGCCCTCGTGTATACAAGTTAAATTCATCACCAAAGGATATAAAATAAGATTTAAATACAGGAAAGGAAAAAAATAATAGAGGAACATGTGAATTTTTATTATACCATTCATCTATCTTAGATAAAATATTCAATCTATCCTTACATGGGATAAATGCAAATACATCATGTGAATAATGTGGAATCCTCTCATAAGTCACCATAATAGATATTAAAGATCATCATTGCATAATATTCTCCACACATGATTATTTATATGCTACATGAGCACAACATGATATCTTTACCACCTAGTAGACATGGCTAGAGGGTAGGCTTTTTAGTATAGAAGGATTAAAATATATCAATTATCATAGAATCATAGGACATGATATAGAACATTGTGAGGCATTAGAAAATAAGATTTAGAAGTATAAAAATGAAGGGTGTATACAGATTATGCTATAACAATGACAAAGATCATTGATTTTGAATAATTTAAAAGTTAAAAGTACAAAGGGGTATATCAGAAAGTTCCCATGCCAATAGGATCTAACCATTATTAAAATAATAATGACTTATTATGAGCATATAAAGGTTGCTATTAATAATTGGGACATAGTTTGTAGAATTTCTTGTTTAAAACAATTCAAACATACTATATAGGATTTATAACAATGTCAATTTTTTATAGAATCTTGTGGATACATTCAGATACCTATTTCATGTGGACTAAAAGTGTACCCTATAAGTATATTGGTATCAGATTATGAATTGTATTAGACATATCATTTTTGGTATCATTGGTTGGCTAATATGAACACAATAATGGATACTATCAATATGTGTATTACTTTTCCTTTTGAGGGTAAGGAGGTTGTCATCCAATATGATGGATATGGCTAAAAACTAACACTAACTATTTCATGTGAACAAATGCAAGCAAACATGGAAGATATAACAATAACTTAGTATAAATACTATTATCAAGAAAAAGGAGTATTAGGTGGTCTTATCCTCTTTTATAATGAGAGGTTATTGGATTAAACATATAAAAAATCAAAATTTAAATTTTTTTAAGAAACTACATAAACATTCAAATAAAGCAAAAAAATAAAAATAGTTAACATTTCACATTTTTATTAGCTTTTTCATATGTTGTCTAATTTATGTTAGTAAATAACATATCATTATATATACACAGATATGTTTTATAGGAATTTTAGTGTGATATAGGCATAATTGAGATCGATGATACATGAACATGTAGATGCTAGACCTTTCCTCTTCTTAGATGACACACTACATTTGGGGCATTTTTATTCTACATGATCACAATTGAAACATGTTCTATTATTTTATTATCATTTTAATTTTCACATTGATATTATATAATAGTATTTACACATTCCTATACTCGTGTTGTTATCTTACACATTGTAATTGATAGGTTATTCCACATGGCATTTTAAAAATATATGTGTTGGTGGTCTATTTGGCATAACCACACCAAATCTAGGGGGAATAAAATAAGAGGAAAAGGATAAAATGGTGATTATTTCCTCCTCTTCCCTTCCACCTCTCTTGAAAGGAATTAATCTATGGTAGTAACTTCCCCATGGTATCTATCTACCATTTCATGGCATAATAAATAACTTAGTTCATTGATGCAAGTTGTTCCATACAATGGGCCTATTTGGAGTATTCTTTAAGACTTATGAAATTAAATTTGGTCTCTCTTGTGTCTATAAGAACCATCTAATTTATATTTTTCATTGAACTCACTACTGGTTGGAACTTGTCTCCAAACTACTAGTATCAACATTACATAAAAGAAGACAAGTGGAAAGATGAACATGTAGTCCAAATCAGACTTTAAAAACTTAATTTAGAATAATCTAAATCTAATCCAGATCTAATATAAAAAAATAAAAAGATAGACTTTATGGAGAAAGGAAATATGAACTTGATTTATAATGAGGGTAGTATTGGTTCTATTAAACATACAAACCTCTTGAGAAACCAATCTTTGTTTAGCTATCATATCATAACTAAAAAAAAGAGGTGTAAGATTCTAAGTCTCCATTGAATTTCAAGTTCTTCACCTTTTTCCTTAGTTTAAATTGGAGGCCATAAACTAATTATTCACACTCATCCAAATTGTTAATGGAATCAAATTATAGTCTAAAGGCTACTAAATATGACCTTCCTCTTGTGTTGATAATGTAGGTGATTTTTTGAGCTCAAGGATTAAATCATGCAATTTCATCACTCAAATAACCAAATACTTAAGTAAAGGCTACATCCATTAGAATAAAATGAAAATAGATGGAATAATTATTAAATCCTACACATAAATTCGAAATCTTAAATGCTTCAAGCCATGATCAAATAAAAATATAAAGAGATTGAGAATGATAAATTACCTTGATTGAGATTGACATAGGATGTTTCTTGATGTTGCATTGTTGATGGAAGATTAAATGGATATTTGGACATGGATTTTCTATGGATTCATGATATTGGCCTTCTATGAAGGAGTGTTGGTTATATATAGGAAGGGAGAGAAGATCTATGGACGAGATTCAAACTTAGAGGGAGGAAATCAATGGTTGTAAATTATTCAAGGAATATTAAATTCTTTGGAAACCTCTAGAGTTAGAGGTTTTTAAAGAGGAAGGCTAGGTTAGAGAGAGTTATATATTTAGAGAGATATATAACTCTCTTTAGGAGTTAATGATGATCATAATAAGGTTAGGTGGGTATTAGAGAAGGATTAGGTGACATAGGGATGTCGAGAAGGCTAGGGTGTAGGTTAGTAGGTGGGTAGGTGAGATTATGGGAACTTAAAATTATCATATAATGAATAACTAGAATTAGACAAGGATAGAATTAATGAAAGGATGGGATGAATAAGGTTATTAAGTGTAGGATAATTGAAGGGGGTTATTATATGAATGGCTAGAAATAGGATAAATTAGTAAGATAAAATAGGTTAAGTGGAATTAGTGTTGACTAATAGAAATTTTAGTTGACAATAATGAAGAAATTTTTTTTAAGTGTATACATTTTCCCCCTCTTTGAAAGGGAATTTTGAGTGAATAAAATGGTAGTAATGGTCTTTTAAATAAAAACCATGTCATGGATGAATGTTAGTAGATGTTGTTAGAGGATATGATGCCCCCTTGAGGATAAATGTGGTGAATAATGAGATGAATGGCCACTCAAAATAAGAAATAAATGGTGTTATGTGATTGAGAGAAGAGGGGATGGGATGGTAGATGTGGGATAAAAGATGAATAAGATGAGGTTGATGTTGAGCGATGAAATACAAATTGATAATAATGCCCTTGGCAAGGACATATGCACCAAGAATAGGGATTAAAGACATCATGGTTATAAACACATCCCAAGGGGGAATCAACCATAAAAAGATGATAATAGTATTAGAGGGTCACAAGATTTAGACATATCCCAAATAAGGACACATGTAAGGGAGAGCTATAGGCTAGGATAAAATTGTTTTGATAGGATTAATGATGGGTGTATCTCAAAGATAAATTGATTAACATGATGAAGATGATAATAGAGAATAAATGATGTGATCGAGTGAACAAAAGATTGGGGTTGTAGTATGGATGATAGAGATAGTGGTTGAGCTATCCTTGGGCACTGAAAAGTGTTCAAGTGTTTCCTATTTAATCTGAACAAACCTTAGGTTAATGTAGTTATGACTAGTGGATAGAAGATAATGATGATGATGATGATTAGTGATTAAAAAGTGATGATAATGAGTATGATTATACTTATTAGTAATTAAAGGATATTATTAATATGATAATATTAAGATGATAAGATGTAAATTAGATGGGATAAGAGGATTATATTAGTGATGGTAATAAGGATGGTTATATGATTAGATAAATTATGAGGGTATAAATGATCAAGCCATCACAAATATCACAAATATCATCATAGTATAATCAACCCATTAAATATGCCACTTAATAGTATGCCCCATGTTATAGGTATGACCAAAAGTACATTGTGCCAAAGTGCATGGGAAAATGGTGAACTCTACATCCTCAAGGGCACTTTTGGTGTCCTATAGCATATTTATTCATTTATCAATAGACAAAAAGAGATATGATGCAATAAAACATAAGAAAAACAAGATATACACATGATATGCAAAATAAACAATAGGCAAATGATAAACAAATGACAAACAAATGGGAGATAAAAATAAACAAGTATCTAAATGTAATGCCATAATGTCTTGCCTAAGGATGGGATGAGTGATGGGTTGGAATAGGGTGATAATGCTGGGATTATGGACTTAGGAGGGGGTTGGATTTGGATAGGGTGACCAAGTTTAGGATTAGGATAAGATGTTTCCCCTAGTTTAGAATGGCAAGATAGATGATGTGATGAGGTCTTTGAATACTAACTTGTTCTTGAAATTGAATAAAAAAGTGGCCATGGATGGTGATTAGACAAGTGATGACTAAGGATTACCAATAGACAAGACACTACAAGGATCCAATCTAAAAAGGAGACTAGGAGATGATGATGGGATCAAATACCTTTCATGATAGTAAAAGTGATTGGATGGGTTATATACATCATGAGGACATGATAAGGACAATGATGGGATCAAGTATATTATATAATATAAAAGGTTAATTAGATGGGTGCCAGATATGAAAAGGCCTTGATAAGAAGTGATGGGTGTCAGATTAAAATCTTTGACAAGGTGATGTGTGCTAATAATACTTAGCTAAAAGGATGATGAAATGATGGGTGACCACTTAGATCAATTTTCAAGACTAAATGTGGTATCCAAATATGGGATAGATAGGATACAGATGGATATGGAGTCAATGTTGAGCAATGAGATACAAATATATAATGATGCCCCTATAAATGACACATGCAATAGGAATAGGGATGAAGGGAATCATGATTGTAAACACATCCCAATGGGGAATCAACCATAACATGATGATGATAAGATTAAAGGACCACAAGCTTTAGATGTATCCCAAGCAAGGATGCATGCAAGGGAGAGCTATAGGCCAAGATAAGATTGTTTTGATAGGATTAATGATGGGTGTAGCTTAAATTTAAATTGATTAACATGATGGATATTATATGAGAGAATAAATGATATGATCAAGTGAACAAAAGACTAGGAGATGAGGATAAATGATATAGATAGTGGCTGAGTTATCCTTGGGCACTAAAAAGTGTCCAAGTGTTACCTACATAGTCTGAATAGACCTTAGGCCATAGTAGTTCTGACTAGTGGATATAATACAATGATGATTAGTGATTAAAAATTGATGATGATGAGGATGATTATAATTATTAATAATTGAAGGAGATGATTTAGATGATAAGATGTAAGTCAAATGGGCTAAGAGGACTAGATTAGTGATGGGAATAAGGTTGGTTAAATGATTAGATAAATTATAAGGTGTGAATGATCAAGCCATCACAAATGTCATAAATCTCATTATAGTCCAAGTAATCTATTAAATATGGCACTTAGATATATGCCCCATGATATAGACATGACTAAGAAGACATTGTCATAGAGTGCATGGGTAGGTAGTAAAATCTGTATCCTTGAGGGAACTTGTGATGTCCTTATAACATCCTTATTTATTTCCTAATAAGACACGATACAAGAAAAACATAAAACAAACAAGATAGATACCTGATGCAAAATAAATAGTAGACAAATAACAAATAAACAATAGATAAAAATATACATGAAATGTCACAATGTCTTGTCTAATGATGGGATGAATGACTAGGTGATGGGTTAGATTAGGATAATAATTATTTAGTTATGGATTTAAGGTAGTTTAGGATTTGTATGGGATGATCAAGATAAAGATGAGATTCTACCCCTAGCTGAAGCTAGAAATATAGATGATGTGATACATGATTTGGTCTCAAAATTGAATCAAAAAGTGGTCAAGGAAGGTGATTAGATAAGTGATAACCAAGGATTACCAACAGACAAGTGCCTGTAAGAATTCAATCTAGCAAGGAGACTAGGAGATGATGGGATCAAATACATTTCATGCTAATAAAAGGTGATTGGATGGGTGATATACATGAAGAGGCAATGGTAAGGATAGTGATGGGATCAATTACCTTCCACACTAATAAGTATTAGTGATTACATCATGAAGGAAGTAGATGGTTATTTTCCTAAGTGTCCATTGGAGGCTATGCTAAGATGGTTAAAGGAAATTTTTCAAAACACCTTCCACTTCCTTAAAAAGGTCAATATAGGAAGGAAGAAGAGGTAGGATGCATGATATGATGGTGGATGATGGGATGATGGATGTAGATAAGGTGGACAAGGGATGTGATAAGTAAGATGAATGGATAAGGGTATTAAATAGATGAATTTGCCCCCAAGTTTTGAGGAATAATGCAGACAAATAATTATTCTACCATGAGTCTAGAAACCAATTTTCATCATGGTACTTGCCCAAGGTGATAGAAGACTAGTTTTCACCATTGGATGAATGTTTTTTTTAAACTTTATTGGGCATCTCAATTTATTAGATGATAGGTGAGATGCAAGGTGTAAACACTAGACAAATTATTTAGCCAACACCTATTCTATCAATGTGTGGTACTAAGATCATCTTGGCACTATTTTTGGATGTATTAGGGTATGTGTGACATTCATTGATGCTTGATGGAGACCCCTCCAGATATCTAGACTAGTTGTCTTTGTTGCCCCTATAAGAGACAATGTTACCCAAGGAGGTGATGTGAGGTATGGATTCAATTAGGTCTTGATGGGGATGTATGAGATGTGAATGGATAATATGAATTGATGTTATGATGGTTTCATGAGAGGATTTTATCATGGGTGATGGAGGATTAGGACTAGTAGTTGCATACACCATTTGGAGGTATTGGAAATTCTTCATTTAATTGGTGCCAAATGATAGAAGACTATAAGAAATCCAAGACACTTTGACTTTATGGCTCATCTTGATTATTTACCTAGTTATCAGCCATATGATTTTGATCATTTGATAGAATTTCATTTTGACTTGCCCTTGGTGTCTTATTTTAGGCTTCACTAGGGGAGATTGATTGATTATTTTGACTTCGATGGGTTCCTAGTGCCATTTTATGAGATTCACTAGGGAGAGATGCATTTGGATTAGGATGATGATATAATTCTTCTTGATTTTATTTTAGGGGATCAAAGACATCATGATTATTATGATTACTTTCTGGAATATGATCTTGGACCCTCATATTTGTGGTAGACATTATATTACTTGAGGAAGGGAACAATGATGCATGTTCTTGTTCATCCTTATAGATGGAGATGATTAGATGATCATCGATGGGTAAAAAAGGGTCCATGATGGATGAAGATGGTGGTGAGGGAATGATGAGGTCAATGAGTGGTGATGGGGTAGCATAATCTTCATAGGGGTTCTTAGGAGACCCAATTTTGAAATTAAAGAAAATATCCTCAAGATTAACAAAAGGATCACTAGGACTAGTTGTATTAGATGAATACAAAAGAAAATCGGACTCACTTTGACAATCTTTGATAGATAAAGCTTGAAAGAACTCATTTATGATGTCATCATTTAGAATGGAATCAAAATATATACTTGGTAATGAATTAGAGGTATCTAAATTATGTGTATCCTCTAAAAGATAGGAATTATCAACATTAATGAGAGATGACATTTTTGATGAGGAATCTAGTTTGGATATGAGTGTTGACAATGATAATATGAAAGATAAGACATAAGATGTTGGCTTTGAAATTGAATCCGATGCACAAGATATAATGCAACTATTTGTAAATTCATTATCTACCATTAAAATCTCGATAAGGGGTATTTGTTGATGGGTGAGAGGGAGATGATGGATGAATGACAAGTTAAACAATGATAGGTGCATGGATGGACTTATGAGAGATGGGATACTAGGCTCATGGGGAATAGACTCGGTTATGATGAAGGATTTTTTGAGGATGGGGGGATCATGTAGGATGGATATAGTGTCTTGACCTTGGTTTGGAAAGGGAAGAGATTGATCATGATTTGGAAGGGAATATTGGCATTCCTCTTTTTTTTCACCTAGGTATGTGGATGCATTTGGTTCATCATCAATTACTATATCACCGTAGTCAATGAGGTCTTGGATAAAATCTTGGAAAGGTCAACATTGATTAATAGTATGCCCTGAAGTTTGGTGATACACATATATTGATTATCATTATACCAATAGGGATTTGGTTTAGTGGGATCAGGATGTTAGATAGATGGATAGATTATCATGTTAACGGTGACATGTTTGAAAAGGGCTTCCAATGATATAGGAATGGGAGTATAAAGACCTGCTTCATGTTGTGACTTAGATGTGGAAGCATTAGAATTATGATCAAATGGTTATGGATATGATTGGGTGGATGGATTCAAGGTGGCCAATTCCCTTTGCTATTATGGGAATGGGTAAATGGTGGTTTATGACTAGCAAATGGAGGATTGGTATGAGATTCACATGATGGGGCTTGCATGGGAGGTGTAATGAGTTGAAGGGGATAAATACCTTTGGGAAGTGGTACACCCATAATAATGAATCATAAAAGGATATCATCCTCATTGGATGTATGTATTGGTCAAAGAAGGTGGGGTCTAATTCCATGGTAATGGTTGATAGATGATGGATGATGTAGATAGGATAAGGATTGGATAAGGTTCATAAACAAAATATATCAAGTTATGTGCATGAAGTTGGGGAAAATTCTATGGACATTTTAGGTAACACAATCCCATTATTAAATACTATGATCACATTATTGAAATTATGGCTCAATAATTATTAAGCCATAACACGTACACATTCTTTAAAATTCAAATAATGTTTACATGTTATATAGTGTACTATGAAACATGTATGCATTATGAAATGCATACACATTATGAAACATGTATGCATTATAATGCATAGGCATTTATTTTTTATAAGTTCAAAACCAACTCCATGAGAATTTGGTAGTTGCATATGAAGTCAACTTTATCCATAAGCTTATACTTACTACTCTAAATGTTAAATATAACAATGTAACAATATAAATGTAAACTTATACTTTAAATTTATTTTAGTAAATATAAGAAATTAGGGTCACTTATCATCTAATATATTTGGTCTCATAGTTTCATACCTTACAATGTGTAAAATATTTTTGCAAAATCTAATTAGGTTAGTACTTAGACATTTTCAGGGTCTAAGTATTAAACTTGGAGATTTTAGGGTATAACGTTTACAATTGATATCCATTTTTGGTAAACATATAGTCATTTTTCATGTTTTTGTGACCTCCAATTTGATTCTTTGCATTTATAGGAGTCTTAGGTTTATCAAAATTGAAGTTTTCAAACCACTCACTTTGAAATTTATGGAAAGTGGTGTGATTTGGGTGGCATAGGTCACATTGATGACCTACACACATCAAACAACCACTTTGTGTTAATTTCACTTGTTCATCATCCTTCCCTCATCCTTGATAACTTCTTACTCATACGTCATCACCCCTAATAACTCTCTCATAATTTATAATTATCCCTAATCACTCCCTCATTGACTCTCACTATCCCTATGTTAGTAATTAGGTGAATGTAAACCATATTTTAAATATGTGAAAATTAGATTTAATTATGTGGGAATAATTCATTCAAACCATAAATTAATGAAAGCATAAATGGATAGAATAAAACTAGAAATAGAACATAACATAGATATACCATGGTTCACCCAATGTGGGCTACATACACCAAGAAAGTCCTCAAATAAAATAGTAATCTGAAATAATATTACAATGAACTCTCAAGAGATATAAAAATCTCCTATAGAAAATGTTGCACAAAAGTTGCACTTTCACCTACACCGACATAATACTTTATCTCACAAGATGATATACCACACCTTATAAATAAACACCTACACTTTGACTCTATCTCTCAAAAGCCACACCTAGAAATAAAAAGTATCAACAACCTCTCAAAGGTCACTCAACACCCTGTATAAATAACAAATGATGTATAAATATAACTCCCAAGGAGAAACTCACCATCCTCATCCAAAAATACCTTATCCACCTTGGAAATACACCATTCCTAACTAGTCATGCTTATCAACAAGCCTCATCAAGAAGGAACACATCATTCTCCACCAAATGGCACAACTTATAATGAGGAAGTCCAACCCACTCCCATAATACATCAAGGAAATTATTAAATATAACATTTAATAATTTGTTCCTCTTAATGCATCATAAAAATAATTAAATACACCATTTAATAATTTTTTCCTAATACATCATAGATATTATTAAATACATCATTTAATAATTTTCTCCTAATGCATCATAGAAATATTAAATAAATGATTAATTCCCTAGAACAAGGAAATCAATTCCACTTCCAAAAAGTATGGAAGTCAACATGAAAATTATTAAATAAGCATTTAATAATATTCACCCACATGAGGAGTAAAGGAAAAATGTTCTCCCCACATCCTTTGAGCTCTCTAATCTCCCAAAATGTAGCATCATGGTCAGGTGATAGCCCCAAAGGGCTCCACACTCAATAATCTCCCACTTGGAGACCTTTTCTCCTGAACAGAATCTATCTTTGATCCATCACCACTAAGGCCAACCAAATTTGAACATATTCTTAATTTATCCAATGTGACCACCTTGGTCATCATATCTATAGGATTCTAGCTAGTATGAATCTTCTCTAACTTCACCAAGTTCTCTAAATCTATCTTGACGAAGTGATAATGTCACTGAATATGTTTCATTCTCCAGTGGAAAATGGAGTTCTTTGCCAAATGAATAGCTCTTTGACTATCACTGTTTAGTCTCCAAACTTCCTACTCATGCTCCAACTCTCAAAACAACTCTTGTAACCCAATCATCTCATTGTTAGCCTCTATGGTAGCAACATACTCTACCTTTGTGGTTGACAAAGCCACAACCTTCTGTATCCTAGAAATATAACTAGCTATTGTATCTCTAATAGTAAAAATATAACCTTTCATACTTATCTTAATATAAATATCCCCTACCATCCAAGTACACATAATAATTTAAAGTGGTATTTGATTTACCATAGCATAATGCAACATCAATGGTTCCTCTCAAATATCAAAGAATCCATTTTACTACCTACCAGTGCTCATAACCTAGATCACTCATATACCTTCTCACAACTCCCACTGCTTGGGAAATATTTGTCTTAGTACAAACCATGGCATATAAAAAGTTTCCAACTATTGATGAATAAGGTACCTTAGACATCTTAAGCTTTTTAGCTTCCATCTTGAGACATTACTCCTTTAATAACCTAAAGTGGCTTACCAAAGAAGTACCAATAGATTTATCATCCAACATATTGAAACTTTCTAAGACTTTATTCACATACTCTGATTGGGATAAAACTATCTTCCTCTCCTTCCTATCATGAGTAATCCTCATACCAAGGATATACTTTGGTGCACCCAAATCTTTCACAGAAAAGGAGTCACTAAGCTATTTCTTGAGCATATGAATATGTTGTATGTTCTTTCTTAAAACTAACATGTCATCCACATAAAAGCATAAAATAATAAATGAACCATCATCAAATTGTTTTATGTACATATAATGGTCAAAATTACACCTTTGATATCCTTGTTCCAACATAGAATAATCAAATTTCTTATACCATTGTCGTGGATCTTGTTTCAAGCCATACAAGCTATTCTTCAATCTACACACATAATTCTCCTTCCCTTTGACCTCATATCCCTATGGTTGATTCATATACAACTCTTCATCCAAATCACCATGAAAAAAAAGCAATTTTCACATCTAACTATTCTAAGTGCAAATCCTCAACTACAACTAAACCAAGAATAGTCCTAATAGAATTCATTTTTCTAACAAGATAAAAATCTTATCAAAATCAATACCTACTTTTTGTGCAAATCCCTTGACCACCATCTTCGCCTTATACCTTTATCTCCCTTGATCTTCTTTTATTATGAAGATCCACCTGTTTGACAATGCACTCTTGCCCTTGGGTAGCATTACCAAATCCCATGTTTGGTTCTCCATGAGAGATATATGCTCCTCATCCATGGCTTATTCCCATTTCATTTTGGCATCTACCTATATTGCTTCCTCATAACACTTTGGTTCTCCATTGTTAGTGAGTAAAAAATAATTCAAAGAAGGATAAAAATATTTAAGTGCTTTTCTTACCCTAGAAGATCTTACCACAAGAGTTTGGGGTCCTTGTGTAGAATATTCCCAGATTCATTAGATTCTTTGCCATCTACAATGTCATCCAATATTGTGTACTCTTTCTATTCCTATTCATGTTCTTGTAACTGATCCTTATACATGTTTTTTTCATTAAAGACTACATCTTTAAACTGAAATATTTTCTTATCTTTAATTATATATAAATGGAAACCAAAGTCATCCTCACCATATCCAATAAAGATGAATTTCTCTGATTTAGCCTCTAACTCGATCCTATTTTCTTTCTTGATGGGGGCAAAAGCCTCACATCTAAAGACTCTACGAAAAAAATAATAAATAATCTTACCAGTCCAAGCTTATTTAAGAATTCCTCCATCGAAAGGCATAGAAGGTCCTCTATTAATTATATCTACTACCATGCTAATTGCTTCTACTCAAAAATATAAAGGCAACCCAACATGTAACCTCATGCTCCTAGCACATTCCATTATTATTTTGTTCATCCTTTTAGACACCCCATTCTTCTATGGAGTTCCTAAAACCATCCTTTGCCTATGGATTCCATTGATAGAATAATAATCAATGAAAGAATTACTTCAATACTCACCTTCATTATCTAATCTGAGACATTTCAATTTGAGACCTATTTCATTTTCAACCAAGGCTTTCCACTTCTTAAAAGTGTCAAATACATCATATTTATTGTTCATACAATAAATCCAAACTTTCCTAGTTGCCATCAATAAAATTGACATAATAATTACAGCCACCAATAGAAGATACCTGTGATGGTCCCCATACATCTGAATGCACCAACTCAAACTTGTACTCTTTCTTTGTGGGTCCTACTTTTAGGAACATAACCCACTTCTATTTTTCATACACATAATTCTCATAGAAGTCTAGATCTACATCTTTTAATCTAGGCAAATTATGTTTTAAGATTTACATACCCTTATGGCTCATATGATTGAGTCTATAGTACCACATAGTTCTATTTCCATCTACAGTAATTAAATCACAAGAATCAACACTACTAGTCAAATATAAATTACCAAGTTTCTTACCTATTGAAATCATAAGATATCCTTTGGTAACTTTCTAATAATCTATAGTAAACATAACTAATCATCATTCACTACCAATTTCTCCACTAAAACCAAATTATGTCTCAACATAGGCACACGTCTGACATTATTAAGTAGCCACCTATTACCATTCTACATTTTCACCTAAATAGAACCTTTCCCTACTATCTCACATGGTTCATCATCACCAAGATATACATGTCCTAGATTCTCTTGAACATAATTAGAAAAATAATACCTATGTGGGGTGGCATGAAAAGAAGCCTCTAAATATAATACCCAAGACTCAATAAAATTATCCAAAGAAAGAATCAAGGTGTCCTAGCTTGTTTTACCTGATGTCATATTTACCTCATTCATTTCCTCCTTATTTCCTTTCTTATCCCAAAGTGACCAACATTCCTTCTTTGAGTGTTCACTCTTCCCATAATGCCAACATATCATCTTAGCTTTAGATCTCGATTTATATCTACCTTTTAACTTTCCATGTTTACCTTTGTTATTGTCCTTTTTCCTCCCTCTAGTATCAACAAAAAAAGAATTACCTGAAGATGATTCACCAGTGATTTTCCTTCACATCTCCTCATTAAGAATCATACCTACAACATCCTCAAAATTCAAGCTTCCTTGGCAAGGACTGCATTACTAATAGCCATAACCAAACTGTCCCAACTATTTGGCAAAGAACATAAAATTAGCAAAGCTTTAACTTCATCATCAAACTTAATTCCAATTAAAGTGAGCATACATACAACCATAATAAAATCATTTCAATGATTAGCAATTAAACCATTCTTAGACATTATCATGTTAATATTTTTATTTGAAGCTGAGGGTATCTCATACAACTTTCCAAGTTTATCCATGAGATCCTTTGTAGATGTATGATCTACAATGTTAAATGAAATTAAAGATGCAAGGCACAACTGAATGGCTCCCAATGCCTTCCTATCAAGCAATGTATAATCTACATCACTCATAGCTGTAGCTTGTCCTCCTTTTCCCTCCAAAGGTAGTTGAAGTTCCTTCTAATACAAGTATTCTTCCATCTGCATTTTCCATAAACCAAAATTATTACCATCAAACTTCTCAATTTTGAATATGATTTCTTCTCTCATAGCTCCAAATCAAGCTAATAACCTTTCTTGTGATTTACCACTTTAGCTAAAACACCACCAAAGCTCTAATACTAGTTGTTAGGAATTAAGTGAATGTAAACCAAATTTTAAACCACCATAAAATCACATAACTAGATTTTAAATGTGTGAAAATTATATTTAATTATGCATAAATAATGCCTTCAAACCACAAATTAAATGAAATCAAATGGATAGAACAAAACTAACAATAAAACATAACATAAATATACCATGGTTCACCCAATGTGGGCTACATCCACCAAGAAAGTCCTCAAAGAAAATAGTAACTTGAAACAAGATTATAATGAACTCTCATAGAGATAGAAAAATCTTCTATAGAAAATGCTACACAATAGTTACACTTTCACCTGCACCTACACAATATTGTATCTCATAATATGTTATACCACACCCTATAAATTAACACTCTCACTTTGAAAAATACCTACACTTTGAATTTGTCTCTCAAAATCCATACGTATAAATAAGAATGATCAACAACCTCTCAAAGGTCACTCCACACCCTATATAAATAACAAATGATGTAGAAATCCAACTCCCAAGGATAAATTCACCATTCTCATCCAAGGAGACCTTATCCACCTTGGAAATACACCATTCCCACCTAGCCATGCTTATCAACAATCCTTGCCAAGAAGAAACATGCCATTCTCAACCAAATGACTCAACTTTCAATGAGGAAGTCTAACCCACTCCCTTAATACATCAAGGAAATTATTAAATATAACATTTAATAATTTTCTCCTCCTAATGGATCATAGAAATAATTAAATAGATCATTTAATAATATTTTCCTAATGCATCATATAAATTATTAAATAAGTCATTTAATAACTTTCTCATCATGTATCATAGAAATCATTAAATAAACAATTAATTCCCTAGAACAAGGAAATCAATCCCACTTCCAAAGAGTATGTAAGTCAACATGAAAATTATTAAATAAGAATTTAATATTATTAACCCACATGAAGAGTAAATGAAATATGTGATCCCCACATCCTTGGATCTCTCTAAGCCCCCAAAATATACCATCATGGTCATGTGATAGTCCTAAAGGGTTCCACAATTGATACCCTAGTCATTTCTAATCACTCCCTTATTATCCATAATCACTCCTCCATTAACCCTCATTATCCCTCATCATCCCTAATAACTCACTCATTATCCCTCCTCTTCTATCACCACTCCTTCATTGACCCTCACCATCCCTCATCATCTTTAATCACTCCCTTATCATCCCTAATCACTCCCTCATTGGCTCTCACCATCCTCATTGTCCCTAATCACTCCCTCATTAGCCTTTACCATCCATAATCATTACATCATCATCCATAATCAATCCATCCTCATTTATAATCATCTCTAATCACTCCTTTATTGACCCTCACCATTCCTCATCATTTATAATCACTCCCTAATTGCCCCTTACCATCCCTCATAATGCATAACCCTATTGCATGTTCTATTTGTCCAAGTTCTTTACCAATATCCACGTAACTTCACTTTGTCTTTTATTACTTGATATATATATTTGGAACCTACACATATTTCAAAGTCACATCTAAATTTTATTCATTTCATTCATTCTCCACCATTCTTTAGATGGTCTCACTAAACTCTTCAGTTTATTTTCCCTAATGCATTCAATCTCTCTTACTTTGAGACTATGCCACCTACTAGTCTTTATGCTTTATAACAACTTGTATAAAGTATTTTATATATTTTATTAATATTTTATAAGGCTTTAATAGACTTATTTCCACTACTTTGAGTTCTCTCTAACTTCTTCTCAACCCTAGTTAACTTCTCAACACAATCCTCTTATCATACACTACCTCTTACTCTATCATAGACTCTTCTTGTATGGACTCAAATCATAAAATCAATCACATTTATGGATATCCTATAATGTATCCCATTTATTCAGAAATTTCCATGCTTTGGTTCAACTATTTGATAACTTATTTTAGCTCTTTCCACTCTTAGATTAGGTCTTTAGGTTTCCTTCTACCCTATCTACCACACAATCCTTCCTCATCCATACTTTTCCATAATTACACAACTTAAAAACAAGATATTATGTTTTTTCATGTTAATCTCAAACTTTAAACCCATTTTCATGAATTATTGATAGTTACAACTCCTAAAAACTCACTTTGAAATTAAAAACCCTAATATAGGGTTTGGACTAGTTTCATAGACCAAAGAAGGGTCAAAATGAGATTTCAATCTTCCAATGGAATTATAATGATTTTTAATATTATATTCAGTATAATCTAACCCTATTCACATTTTCCTAGTGTTATATTTCCCTTTTTAAGGTAAATTAGATTGACTTAACCAAATTTGAATAAACCATCTACTCAATCACAGGTTTGTAGTAATCCAAGAAGAGGTTAGTTATTCTAATTCATTCAAAAAAGGGTTATAAATCAAAATTAAGGTTTAAAATAATATACATAATGTTTTAAAACTTTAAAAAATAAATTACTTCCATTTATAACACTCAATTTTCCAATTTTCATGAGATACCACTTTGACTATGTTAAGTTTCTTGATGATTGCAAGATTGTGTTAGTTTTATTTTTGATCA
Organism: Torreya grandis; assembly: GCA_037957365.1. Taxonomy (NCBI): domain Eukaryota; kingdom Viridiplantae; phylum Streptophyta; class Pinopsida; order Cupressales; family Taxaceae; genus Torreya; species Torreya grandis. The sequence goes on from JARHVA010005852.1 coordinate 1,006,718, forward strand.
TCCAAATATATGAAAGATACTTGAAATAATATAAAAATTAATGAGAATATTATAATAAAACCACCAACATATACCTTTTAATGTTCACTCTAATACATGCACATACCTTCTCACATAGATGTATACTCAGAACTTTTGCTCATAAAAGACAGGGTTGTATTATTTAACATAGAATGTCCTTAGAAAAATAACAAAATATAAAGTTTTAAAGAATATCAAGGAATTTTTATTTTAAGTTAATAATTACTCATACATTCAAAATTCCCACAAAATATAATCTCCTCTTTCATAAGACTGTAAGCTTCACTTAGATTTCAAGCATAGTTTGTAAAAGAATAAGGTATACAATTTGTAATTTGAACATTAAAAAAATTTGAAACTCAAATGAAAAATTCTATAATCACCATAAAATAAAAGGTATTTTTAACTTATCACTCACATAAATATCACAAATAAATTTTTACTAATCATGTTTCATGATCATGCACATTGTCAACTATCTTTGCACATACTCAAGAAGATGCAGGGTTTATTTGTTTTCTTATTTGAAAATAATAAAAAATTGTCTTTATTCACTTTTTTGGGGTTATTTACATTCATAATTTCAAATACTACCCCCTCTAACTCTCTTTAATCTTACTCTACATATAAAATAAGACATGGACAAGACTCTTATTACCAAATAACCATCAACTAAATGTTAACTTCTTTTGTATGTTGAGAGTGTCCACACAAAATTTTAACATATAACACACCAAATTCAAATTTGGACTTCTTGAAACAATATTGAAGTCTCTATTAAAGTTCAAAAATTAAACTGAAATATTTGGTGGTAAAATTCAATACAACTCTAATTCAAAATTGACACAAAACTAGAAACTTAAAAAGACCACTATAGACTCTTTATGACCTTGACCACCTTCTAAAGACTCTAAACATGTAAAATATATCACTATTTATATTGGGTATTTTTTATCCTACATCACCTCATCATCATTAATCATTGTTTCATCATACCTCATCATCTCTAATCACTCATTCCTCTTCCCTCATCTCCCCTAATCACTCCCTCATTAATACTCACCATCATGCATCTTCCCTAATCACTCCTTCATCCTCCCTAATCACTCCCTCATTAATTTTCACCATCCTTATTGACTCCCTCATAATCTATACTCAATTCCTCCCCATCCTTTCTCATCCTTAATATCCAATACCTTGATGGTGGTATTTTTTTGGAGTTTAATAATGTTAGGAGATACAAGTGGAGAGTTGAGTGCTAGCATAAAATATAAGACATAGTGATCAAAATGATGTGGAGGAAAATTTGAAACACAAAAATTTAATGCCTATGAAAAAATATGGGCCTATTAGAAATAATGTAATTCACAATTGAAAATCCACCAAAAAAATAAAAGCAAGTAAAACCACCATAGCACCAAAAATGGGTAGTAAATACATGAGGATCATCAAGCTATGCGATTTCTTGAAAACAATGAATTAATTTTCATATGAGGACATTTTATGATCTGAATAATTATATTTAAGGAATTTTTTTTTGAATGTATATTGATTGAGTCCTCATACCAGAGAGTGGAAAATAATTTATAAATGATTAGAACAAGTAGTCTAAGATTAGAAAGTAGATCAATGGTGAGACAATACACTTCATCATTTCTAATGGAAATCAGAAGAATTTAATTTTTCCTAAATAATATTTTCAAAAATTGAACTTGAAATTTATATATCATTCATAACCATATGCTAGTGTATGGTCTAGTTTAGGCCTTGAGAAATGGATCACCTAGCAGTGTCACTTGGTGTATAAAATCAAACATTTTAAAGATGCAATCCTTCGTGACATCTCATCATTATAGGTGTGTGATGTTTTACATGTGGTAGACCATGTATATACCATTGAAAAATAGTCTATGAATTAAATCCTTTAAATTTTGTGATAGATTGTCTAGATCTAAAATACCATATATCATAGTTAGTTCATAAGCTTTTAGTCATTAGTACCAGGAAGTGCAAGAATATTGTTAGTTTTATTAAGATTTATACTCTTAATGGTAAGAAGTAAATTTTTAATGACATTTTTATGTCACCATATCATAGTGTGTTATATCCAAAAATAACAAAGACAAAATAATTGAACCATAAACTAGATGACTACAAGATTATCTTTTAGTCACCTAAATAAGTTCCTACACACTATAAACTAAACAATACTATTGATTTGATCCCTTAACTAAATCTACCTCAAACCTCTTTATACAACATATAATTTATTTAGAGTGAATAGATAAAGTGGTAAATCCATGAAATCATGGATAATGGACACATCATACCCAAATCACTGCCTTGAAAAAACCCAATTGTGTTTGTGCCCAAGTTGTGAATTAATTAAAAAAGTTTAACAAGATTAATGTGAAAAAATATTATACTCATTCAAATATTAAGTCAATTTTATGACATATCCATGGTGTAGAAGTCTTTTCCAAAATTGATCTTAATTTTGTGTATCATCTTATTCAAGTTAAACCTTTAGACATTTGGAATATAGTCTTAAAAACAAAGGAAGGATTGATTGACTAGTTGGTTATTCCTTTTAGGTTAACTCATATAACTAAATCATTCATTTAAAGATGTTGAATGACATCCTTAGGCCTTTTACCTATGCCATTTTCTTAATCTACCTTGATGACATCTTAATCTTTAGAAAACATGGGATTAACATCTACACCATGTTGAACTAGTGTTTCACATTTTGCAAAAACATATTTTTGTGATAACATGAATAAATGTTCATTTTTCATTTAAGAGATAAAATATTAGGGAAAAATTACACACACAAGGAGTGCATATGTGAACCTAAACATGATTAAATTTATATAGGAATGGGAAACACTAAATGACTTTGCATATGATTCAAACCTTCTTAGAATTAGAAAATTATACAAGATATTTATGTTTAATTTTTTATCTTTTGAACCAAATGAACAAAGGTGGAACCAAATAAAATTTTATTTAATAAAATATACAACAAAGATAATTTTATGAACTAAAATTTAGAATCTATTTTGTGTCAATACTTATGTTACTTTAATATAAATTTGGAAGATCATCCAATTTATTTAGTAATAAAATTGACTATCATAAATGGGTATTGATGACACAAGCCCTAAAAAAGAGTTAATTTACATTATAATGGACTAAAAAACATATGATTGAATTAAAATATATCTTTAGAGTATATAGTTATGCCAGATGATGAGGGAATGATTAGGGATGGTGAGGGATGGTGAGGGTCAATGAGGGGGTGATTAGTGATGATGAGGGATAAAGAAAGATTGATTAGGTATTATGAAGGATGACAAGTGAGTGATTAAGGATGATGAAGGATGGTTATAATCAATGAAAGAATGCTTAAAGATGATAATCCTGAGTGATTAGAGATAATGTGAGGCAACTATGGTTAATGAATGATTGATTAGGGATGAGGAAGAAATTAGGTATGATGAGGGATGAGGAAAGAGTGATTAGGGATAATGAAGGATGGGGAGGGAGTGATTATGGATGATGAGGGAGTTTTTAAGAGTTATAACTATCAATAATTCATGAAATTTGGTGAAAAGTTTGAGTTCAACATGCACAAAGATAATATAGTGTTTTTGAGTTGTATAAGTATGCATAAGTATAGATGAGGGAGGACTGTGTGGTACACATGGTAGAAGGAAGCCTAAATACCTAATATGAAAGTAGAAAGAGCCAAAATAAGTTATAAAATAGTTAAACCAAATCCTGTAACTTTGTGAATAAATGTGATATATTATAGGGTATCTATAAATGAGGTTTATCTGATGATTTCAATTTGTACAAGAAGAGTCTATGATAGAGTAAGAGGTAGTATATGATATGAGGATTGTGTTGAGAAGTTAAGTAGGGTTGAAAAGAATTTAGAGAGAACTCAAAGGAGTGGATAGTAGTTTTTTAGATCCTTATTAAATCCTAAGGAACTAGAGATAAGATTTGATACAAGTTGTTATAAAGCGTAAATATTAGTAAGTGGGATAGTGTCAAAGCAAGAGAAATTAAATGCATTAAGTAAGGAGAATAGAATGAAGAGTTTAGTGAGACCATATAATGGTGGAAAATAAATTAAATGAATAAAATGTAGATGTGAATTTGAAATATGTGTAGGGTCTAAATATAGAGATCAAGTAAGAAAAGACAAAGTGAAAGCTACGTGGATATTGGTAAAGAGCTTGGACAAGTAGAGTATGCAATAGGTATATGCATCATGAGGGATGGTGAGGGGAAATAAGGGAGTGATTATAAATGATGATAAATGGTGAGGGTAAATAACAAAGTGATTATAGATGATGAAGTATGAGGAGGGAGTGATTAGGGATGATGGAGTGGTGATTAGGGATGGTAAAGGCCACTGAGGGAGTGATTAGGTATGATGAGGGAGTGATTAAATATGATGAGGGATGGTGAGGTTCAAAGAGGGAGTGATGAGGGTTGAGGAGGGATAAGGAGTTAGTTATTAGGGATGATGAGGCATAGTGAGGGTCAATGAGAAGGTAATCAAGGATCATAAGGGAGTGATTAGAGATGACTAGGGATAATGAGGGTCAATGAGGGAATGATGAAGGAAAATTAATAATGGTGAGAGAGTGATTAGGGCTGATGAGGCATGATTAATAAGTGATAAAGGATGAGGTAAGGATGATGAACAAGTGAAATTAAAATAAAATGGTTATTTGATGTGTGTAGGTCATCAATGTGACCTATGCTACCCCAAAAAGACTAATTTGCATCAATTTCAAAGTGAGTGGTTTGAAAATTTCAATTTTGACAAACCTAAGACTCTTATAAATGCTAATAATTAATCTAGAAGGTACACAAACCTTAAAAATGACTATATGTTTACCAAAAATGGATATTAATTTCAAAAGTTATGCCCTAAAATCCCTAGGTTTAATACTTAGACCCTAAAAATTCCTAAGTACTAACATGATTAGATTTTGAAAAATTATTTTCCACATCATAAGGCATTAAACTTGAGACCAACTCTATCAGATGCTGAATGATCCTAATTTTCTATACTTACTAAAATAAATTTAGAGTACAAGTTTAAATTTATATTGTTAATATAAATATAAGCTTATGGATAAATTTGGATTCAATTGTAACTCCCAAATGCTCATGAATTTGGTGTTGAACTTATTAAAAATTAATGCATACATGTTTCATAATGTGTACATGTTTTATAGTGCACTATATAATGCATACACATTATACTATATATATGCATTGTTTGAATTTTGAATTAAAACATACGCATTATTTAAATTTAAATTGAAAATCAAGCCTTTAGGCTCACAAATGACTTAGATTTCTGATCCAAAGGCTTGGGACTATGCATCTATATCTAAGGCTAAGAGTTTTAAGAAAAACCAACAAATTTTAACTTCAATCACCAAATCTGATATGGATTTCAACATCAAAATTGAAAAAATTATTACTGTTATGATGAGCACATTATCATCTTTCTAAATGCATGATTTTTATAATTTTTGGGTTATTTTAGGGGTTCAAACTATATTTGTTTAGGCCACTACATGCCTCACCCATACATGCATATTCATGTTTATCTAATTTATTTTTCATTGATCCAAATGAAAAACAAATTATATGGTAATAAACTAGGCCTAATTGTACACACATTAAAAAAAACTCATTTTTTTTTTTGAGTTAGTTAGGGTGGGTCTTATACATTTATATCCATTTTTTTGGTCATTTTTCAAGATATACTTAATTTAAAAATTAATTAAAAAAACACTCATTAAAAAAATGTAAAAAAAATGTTCATAACACACTAGAAGAACTAAACTAAATATTCACAAAAGGGTTTCTAACAATATTTAATGATGCTCAAAAAATGGTGGGTCACACAGAATGGTATAATTCAAAATTTCTTAAAAAAAATAGGAGGTCATATTCAAATTTTATATGTTTTGCCTTCTTATACTTAACCATTTTTTAAAAAAATAGTTTTTTTGGAAACTAGACTTGAAATACTACAATTAATGTTGTTATAACATCTTCATGTTTTTAGTGTAACCATCTCTAATTATCTATAGAAGTTCACATTTATAAAATTTCAAAAAAATCATGTCCATGGGAAGGCATTTTTTTATCCCCCAAGTTGGTGCACTTACCCATAGAAAGGACTGAGCTAGTCTGATAGGTAATAATGGAGATTGAAATAGACTAATGGATTAAGGACTATATTCAAATGTCAAAACAATAGTGCAATAGGTGATAAAAACTTAAAAACAATGCCTAGTTGTCAATCTAACAAAAGGATTGAGAGATTTTGATTAGGCAAGGATGATTTGACTAAGGATTGGTTTGCTAGATTGACACCAATAGAGTGATAAGATGTTTATAAGGTATTGACTAGGTATGAGATTTTACCAAGTGATAAGTGATGGTGGATTAAGATGATATGATGATGTGGATAAGAAGAATAGCTCAAAACTTAACCCAATTTTACTTAAGATAGTATGGGATATGATTTATTTGTTGAAATTGATTAGGAGAAAGGATAATAGGTATAATGATAGGTGATGATGAAGTGATGGAGTAAATGATGGGATGGGGATGAGGATGATAAATAGAAATGATATGAGGATAGTTTAGACCCTAAAGAGCCAACTAGGATAAAAAGAGGGTGAGATTAGGATAGATGGGTGATGAGGACAATGTTAAGACAAATGATTGATATTGTACTTAGGAAAAGATGTGTGTAGTAGATAATGTGATTAGGATATGATATCGTATGGGTATAACAAACTATAAGTAGGACTATGATATGATATGACTAGTAAGATGTAAAAGAAAATAAAAATATATACAAGGGGGTAAGACTAGGATATACACGGTGATGATTAGGATATGAGTGATGGTATGATGACTAAATGATGGATGGATATGACTATATTAGGATGTGATGAAGCCAAGATGGGGAATGGAAGGTGGATATGTAAGATAAAATATAAGTGACAGGATATGACTAGAATAGGATGTGACTAAAAGGGTGTATAAGAGAATAAAGATATGTACAAAGGGGTGAGATAAGTATATATAGAAGATGACTGTTGGGTGATGGGATAATGCCTAATGAGAAGGTAGACTGGGATAGGAAGTGAATAGAAAGATGTATAATAAGGTATGTTCAAGGGAATGATGAGATGTAGGATGTACAAGACAATGATATTGGGGGTGTGGTTAATGATGAGTGGATGGGACTAAGAAAAGATGTGGGATGGGATGAAAAGGATACAAAAGGATGATGAAAAGGATATACAAAATAAAGGAAAATCAAGACAAAGGGATATGGGGATGATGGTGAAACAATGGTGGATAAGGTCAAGTTTGGCCTTATGTGATTAAAAAGGTCAAGGTGGGGTATGATTGATTAATATGATGTGTTATTATGTCAAGATTTGATTAGATATTTAGATGATAAGGGTATGACCAATGATGGGTGGATATGGTTTGACTAGGAGAGGATTATGACAAAATTGTGATGGAATATAGTATATAAAAGTATGTATAAGAGATAATACGTCTGAGGGGATGATATGATGTATGATGTATAAGATAAGATGTGGGTGATGGGAATGTGTTCAATGATGAGGGGATATAACTTATATTAGGATTGGATAAAGACAAAATGGATGTATGAAAGAATAAATTATGTACAAGTAGATGCATTTGGGATATACAATATGATGATTAAGATGAAGGGTGATGATTAATGATAGATGGATATGGGTAGACTAGGATGAAATCAAAATGATATGGTGGATGGGATATGGATAATAAGTATAAGATGGTGATTAAGATATGCAAGTGACTAGGTGGTGGATATGGTTATATTAAGAGGTGATGGAGGCAAGATGGTGATGGGGGATATTGTTAATAAATACAAATATAGTATAACAAGGATGTATAATAGGTGGGAAGATAAACAAGATGAGGTATGGGATAAGGATATAAGATGACAATGATATACAAGACAAGATGTAGGTGATGGAGATGTGATTAATGATTAGTGGTGAATGATGGGATGGAGATAATACAGGAGATAAAGTAGAATAAGGATAATATGTATAATGATAGGATGACAAGGATGATTACTCGGATATATACAAAAGTATGATGGGATAGGTATGTACAAGATGATATAATAATGAGGATAAAATACACAATGTAGGTTATGCAAAAGTCCTAGATAGGTATGGCTAGGTGAAGGCTAACTCAGCTCACAAATAGTATGGGTTTAACACAACACATGTCCAATCAAGCTAGCTATAACTTGTGATTAGTATACTCAAGGGTGTGTAACCTAATGTCCACACCATCTAATGGATTCACAAGTAAGGTTGTAGGTTAGTGACCCATTATGGTATTGACCAAACCCTCTCAACTCTAATCACACATGATGGCTACTTTGGATTTGATACTAACTCTTGTAGTACAACACCTATTAAAACCAAAAGGTCTTATGGTAGGTATGCACAAGATTATCTAAAGGCATCCCTTATATACATGATGTTACATTGAGTACCAAGTATGTATAGGGTTCTATCTAATGTTGAGTTCATATAATTAACCCTTACCCTTCATGGATGACTTGTATGGGGTCAACCACTTAGCCTAATGATAGTTGTCCCTGATTTTTATACTCCATCGAAACATGGAGTTTGTTTAGAGAATGGTGGTGAAATCTATAACACCAAATGTTGTATACTAATCCCATGTGTGAGTGTCAATCCCACATCACATGCTATCCTAGAGGGGAGGTATTAACAAATAGGTAAAATACATGTTATAATTAATTAACTGATTTAATTACTTACATAAGGGGAATGATACAATGATGTTTTTCATGTTGACACAAGCAAGTAAATACAAGGATAAATTCAACAAAGATATATTCACATAATAAGATGATTAAAATATATATACAATATGAAATGGATTGAAATGATTTTAAGAGTGCCAAATTGGATTCTTTGTCAAGCAATCTGGAAGCCCACATTTTAGTAGTTTTCAAGTGGCACCTAGAAGGAGGTAACCCACAAAACAAAGATTAGTAGTTTTGATAATTTTATCTTGGCGGTATCCTAAAAAACCAAATTTTAGATGCATAATATGACTTGTAAGGTGATGTCAACACAATAACCCCTATAATAAACAAGATTTTGGTTAAATATGCTTTAATAAAAAAACCTAAAAAATTATAGTTCTAGCTCTATAAATTTTTTGGGGTGAGTGAGACACAACACAGGGGTCTGGGGGTGGCATCCCCTAATAGGGTAAAGGGGCAATTCCCCTTGTAGGGTTAAGGGGCATATCCCCTTATAGGGTCTGGGAGTAGTGCACTAGGTGCGCTCCCTATCACAGTATAGGGCAGGGTTGAGGGGTGGATCCCCTCATCGCTAAAGGCAATTTAGGCTTTGCAAGAGGCTTAAAGTGACTCAAAATTCACAAAAATTGACTCAAAAAGGACTAAATTTTAATCTAGAATAATAAATTCTTAGTGTAAAATCATGAATTATAGGACAAAACCATGATTTATGAGTGGTGGTTTTGTAAAAGCTAGCTAACCATGACTATTTAGATAAACCCATGACTAGGATAATCAATATCAATAATGATTATAGAATAGTAATCATGGTTTTGTCATAAACCATAAAACCACTACCAAGAATTAAAAAGTCATAACTATAAACAAATTGAATGTTACGATATTATACAAAAATGACAAAATTTAAAATTTGGATATTCGATAGAAATAAAATATTGCATAGGTTTTTGACTAGTTTTTTAAGGGCCTAGGGATGAATTTTTACTGATTGTTTTGATTTCCAAAAAATGTTTATGTACAAATGATCAAGATAAATTTTAAAATACTGACTAAAATATGTTAAAATTTTATAAATGAATACTTATATGGTTAAACAAAGTAATCCCAATATTCTAAATATCCAAATGAACAAAGGAAAAATTTAACCCTAGGCTTGCCTTATGAGATGATAACCAACATAGAGAATAAGAATCAAAATTAACAAAATTACAATACTGCTACTAGAGTTACAATACCATGATTCACCAGATCAATATCATGATTATGAAGATTTCATGACTTGAAATTTTATTATAGATGAGGAAAAGGGTTTATAGGTGATGTCTAGATTTCAAATGATTATCCCTACCTTAGCCTCTCTCCTTGATATAAACCTACAAAAAGTATCACACAACCATCCAAAGACAAGAAGAGCTTGATACAAAACTAGGGTTAGCTAATAGTTACAAATTTAAAGCAATAAGAACCTAAAAACTTTACATAGAAAATTGTATGATGTCAAAAATTCTCTCCAAGAATCACATAATGTTAGAATGGGCCCTAAAACAATAAAAAATTGGTAATTTTATGGAAAATTATAATACCGTAATTCACAGGCCCAATCCCATAATATCAGGGCAATCTTGTGACTAGGTAAGTAATAAGATTATCAAAAATTAAACTACTACAAAAAATTGTTAGTAGTTTATAATATCATGATTGGGTTAGAAAATATCATGACTCACCTAACAATATCACTATTTTTAGTCAAAATATTGTCAAAGGGTAGAAACCTACATGGTTAAGACAAACAGTTAGTGGTTAAGCTTGGCAGTTAAAGCAAAGTCATGACTTACAAGGGAAATATCGTGACTACCTTAGATAATATCATGACTATCAGAGAAATATCATGATTGAAATCCATGCATGTAACATTTAAATTTTTTGAGACTTTGCTCACCCAATCAAACCTACAATCTAGTCAAATCAACACTAACAAGAAAAATTGATTAAATTGGAGCAAGTATCCCATCGTGGTCACCAGAATGTAGGTGATATTTTTAGATCAAGGATTAAATCATGAAATTCAATCACTCAAATAACCAACTACCTAAGTAAATCATAAATCCATTGGAATCAAGTGAAATTGGATGAAATAACTATTAAATCCTACACCCAAGTCCTAAATCCTAAATACTTCAATCCATGATCAAACAAAAAGACAAAGAGATTGCGATTGATAGATTACCTTGACTCAGATTGGCATAGAATGTTGCTTGATGCTAGATTATTGATGGAGAATTCAATGGATGTTTATACATGGATTTTCTATGGCTTCATGGGATTGGCCTTCCATGAAGGAGGAGTGTTGGTTATATATAAGAAGGGAGGGAATATCTATGGATGAGATTCAAACTTAGAGGGAGGAGATCAATGGTTGTAGATTATTCAAGGAATATTAAATTCCTTGGAAACCTCTAGAGTTAGAGGTTTATAGAAAGGAAGGATAGGTTAGAGAGAGTTCTAGATTTGGAGAGTTATAGAACTCTCTTTAAGAGTTAATGATGATTATAATAAGTTTAGGTGGGGATTAAAGAAGGATTAGGTGACATAGGGATGTAGGGAAGGCTAGGGTGTAGGTTAGTAGGTGGGTAGGTGATATTATGAGAATTTAAAACTCTCATATAATGAATAACTAGGATTAGATTAGGATAATAGGGATCAAGATATAATTAATGAATGGATGGGATGAATAAGGTTACTGAGTGTAGGATAATTGAAGGGGGTTATTAGATGAAAGGCTAGAAATAGGATAAATTAGCAAGATAAAATAAGTTAAGTGGAATTAGTGTTGAATAATAGAAATATTAGTCAAAAATAATGAAGTGAGTGATTTTAGGTGTATACAGATAACATCAATCCCAACACCACACTTGCTCTTTGATTTGGAGCCATAAAACTTCAACATCCGAATATGGTCTTAAGCTATGTGTAGTGGATCCTACAATGTGAGTGTTACGTATATGTTCACTTATTTATTATAATTCCTAGCTTTTAAGTTTGACACACCTTCCACTTTAGCTAGTACTGACCTTATGATTTTATCCTCACTAGCAGATGTGGGTGTAAAATTATTCATAATGTTAGTATGGGTAGAATCTAATGTTTTTTATTCCATGTTACCACATGGATGGCCTTACTCAATTTTTGTGTGTATTGGGTCAATAATATTTATTGAAAATACTTTTGGTGCATAGAGTATATCCTCCTCTTCTATCTAGTATAAATCTTTGAATTTAGGTTCTTCTTGCATGGTAATCATATTGATGGAGAACCTGCTATTAAAATTTTCCTTCCCTCTCAAGTGCATAAATTCCTAGATCCAATTCCTTGTATAATATCTTATTGTTATTATTGTATTCTATAATAATTTCAACCATATTTGGTTACCTCTCAATCTTGATCTGATTAGGCATGCCTCATCATGGAATCCATGTGTGAGATAAATTGGTCTCCATATACCCATTGAGTGTCACGAAATAATGTCAAATGAGAATCATCCCATAAGTTTGATGTATTTCTACCACTTGAATGTAAATGAATTGTTACATTCTAGGATCTAAGGCTAACTAAACATTGATGATATTTAACTCATCGATGAATTTAACTTCTAATATATCTAATTGAATAAATTTTCTAGTAGAGTTGGTGCGTGTCAGTCCCAATTGTTAGAGAATGACATAAGACATCACATTCCATGAAGAACCTAAATCTACAAAAAAAATGTAAGTTTTTTCCAAAAAAATTGATTATTATTAGAAAAGGATGAGTCGCTATATTTTCTTTATAAATAGTAACATGAGTATCATCAGTGTTATTAGCTTCATTCCTCCTCGAGGTAGATAATTATCTTAGCAACAAATCCTTTTGGTTAGACACCTAAAGCAACTTAAAAATTGTAATGTTCACCTTAGTTTTCTTGAAGTCTTTTATGATGTTATACCCATGTTTGCTTTATTCCAATGGTTTATCATCCTAGGGAGGTGTATCACTATTACTAGGCTATTGTGAGGTCATAGGTCCCTTAGGGGAACAATATTGTTAATATAATTTTTATCGAGGGGAACTTGAATATGATTAGGGGAGTAGAAGTAGATGAAGGACCCTAATACTTACTCCCAATTGATATTGTTACCCCCTATAGAACTATTTAAAATTTTGGAGCTCATCTAGTTTGTCCTCAGGTTCATTGTTACTTTCAAAGAAAAACTCATAGGTCTCTAAGACCATGCTAGTGCTCGAGTTATCTCTACTTGGGCGTAGTTTGTCATTGTCTAATATATGAAATATTTCAAGGTTGTCCATATCCTCTTAGAAGATGTTTAAGGTCAATGAAAGCTAATCATAGTCTATTTCAGCATGGTTTGTTGTATTATGTAGTCTACACCAAGTTGGTAGAACTAGGTCTACCATGTTTAATAAATTAGAGTCACTATTGATGTTTTGATTGGTATTGTCAAGGTGAATAGGCACATTCCCATTATTAGGCTAGTACTCCACTATCTATTAGCCTTTTGAAATTTATAATTCCTATTGTGGGGTGGGTTGTTCCTAGTTTAGTTAGTGTTTTGAGGCACCTATCTATGTAGGTTAACCATATAATTGGTTAATATTTTGACCATATATTGTAAATTAGCTACCTCAGTATTCATAGGGGCACTCTAGTTAACACTTGTTTGAGGTGGTGGGCTAGCCACTAGTGTAGTAGCATTTTAAAATGTAGGGACAATAGGATGTACCATATTATAGGTATTTCTATCAAGAATATTATTATTTAGGAATGAAGGTATATCCTATTGGTTATTATTAGGGGAAATATAACCACTTGAACTTGGAGTGGTAGTCATGCTATTATAGGAAATTAGAACAATTTATTAGCTCATTGGTTGCATCAATACATGATTTTGGGGGCATATGATTGGTCTTTAGGCATGGGATTCAAGGGAATTAGATTGTAGACTAGATTTGGACTTGAATACATAGCTCTCAGGATTGGATTCATCAAAGGAGTGTTATGCATAAGGGTTTAGTTGACTATATGAATTAGGTTATAGGCACCAAGTTATCCTAATGAGGGAAAGGGACCAACATCATATCAATGGGGTACTATTTATTATTCAATAATGACTACCTTATTATAGACTAAGGATAAATATGTGAGATTTTTTGAGGTACTCCTAAGGAACATGGAAGTCATGGGGTCTAGGGCCCTCAAGTATGTTTGTATAAAAGTTGGCTTGATCAACGTGTAGGTTTATTTTAATATGTTTTTATAAATTTTGAAACCTAGTATTGAAGGCACTCATGGGCTCATTAGGCTCTCTATGGTAAGATATAAATAGGTGATAAAATATGTCAAGGTATATTGATATCCTAAAGTGATTAATGAACACAATCTCATGGTCAGACCAAGAGGTGACAGATCCATATGGAAGACCTATTTACCAACCATAAGTTGACTCAGCTAAAGTGTAAGGGAATAACCTTCAAGAGACATATTCATGTTGGACCTAGGATCTGATAAATTCATACTTGAAGGTATATATGGGTTAATCTATTATTATTACCCTATCATGAACATGTCTTCAGAATAACTTCTCAATATTTTTGGGTAAGTCATAGGAAAGTCTAGGAATGTTCATAGGGAAGCTACCTCCTCCTAACTAGGTAGGGTTAACCATTGATGATTTATAAGGGAAAGTAAAAGGGTAATTAAATAAACTATAGTATTATATGATCTATTGGTTGAAAATGTTTGTTTGGACTTAGAATTCCATTTGTGAGTCCTAGTTCTCCTATTTTCTCAAAGTTGTAATATCTCAAATTCACCCTCAATTGAATTTGACCTTGTGACAACTCTTCCATTTTCTAGTTTTATAAACTTGGAACATTCATATGAATAAAAAACCTAAAATATGTTACATATAACCAAGTATAAATAGCCAAAACTACTTTATCAATCCCTCCTTTTAGTGCAAATGTGTTTTCGATATATTTAGAATTAGAGATAAAGCAGAGGACTTTGCCCTTTTCATTTCCTTGTAATATCCTAATTTCTAAGTGTAACTTTTTTTTATCATGAGCTAAGTTTTTATGAAGATCCTTTCTATAACTCATCTAAACATTTATGAATCTTGAATTTTTTTCCATGAATTATCTTATATATTTAATATTTTTGAATGATATCCATTGTCTATGCATGTCTATGATGACTTTGTTTCCTTCTTCTATATAGTTATTCATTCCTTAAACTCATGGACCATATTTTCCCTCTAGTTGTGTTATGTTGGAAAAATGGAGACTAATTTCTCATGAAATTTGTCTATTTAATAGAGCCAAAATTATCTTCATTTGAAATTGAGGTCGCCTTTCCTTTCTCCTTACCCTTATCCCTCTTTCGTTCTTTTTAAATCTCTATTAGATTAACTTTGTATTAGCCTAAATTATAGTTAGATATTCAATATTTATCTCCATTGCATGTTCATCCTTTCACCTTTATTCTATGTAGTGTTTAAATAAATAGACTATAGACCTTTTCCAACCAACAATGAGTTTATTGACGAGTATCAACTAAATGGTTCCTTTAGACACAAGAGAGACCAAAGTCTCTTGCATAAGTATTTGAGAAATTCTCCAAGTAGGCCCCTTATATAGAACAACTTGCATCAGCCAATTAGGGTATCTGATAGACCATGTCTTAGTAGATAGAGACTTTGTGGAAGTTGTTTCCATAGCATGCTTCCTTTAAGGAGAGGTGGAAGGGAAGAAGGGGGAATCCTAACAAGTTGAGCCTTTCCTCTTCCTCTGTTCCTCTTAGAGTTAGAATGACTCTACAAAATAAACCACCAAAAATACGTATGCAAGTAATATTATGACATTCTTATGTTAATTTATTCCATTGAATTTACTTCATCTCTTTACATGTATTACTTAAGTTTACTTCTTGTTTGCTTCTTTGTTTATCTTGTGGAAAAATCTTACATGTTCTTTTCATTTTAGCCACAATGCCATGAATCTTGTTTGTTTCTTTGGTGTGTGTAAATTTTCATGTCCTCCCCTTGAATACATGGAATTTGAACATGCCCCTTAATTTTGGTCTCCTTATACCCCCTTTTTACATAACATTTGAGTATTCTTGTGTGTTTACATGTTTATTCTATAAGCTTGTTACTTCTCGATGTTTCCATGATCCACATCATGTATCATAGAAATTATTATGTTTTGATAATGTAATAATCTTTGATATATGTAGACACCCCATTATGGCCATAATTGGCTTCCAACTAGACTTATTCTATTAAATAGTATAGATTAAGCCTAAGAATCATTAAATGTCCCAATTTCCTTTACATATCAAACATTAGTGCTCAGAATCATGTTAAGTCATCCCTATTTAGGGTATTATACTATACAAAATAATAACCTATCATAGATTCATCTCTAGTTAAATTACAACCTAGTAATGTGAGAATTTGGCCTTTAGACCCATTAAGTAGGGCACTTAAACAAGTCATAACGTGTAAAAATGCTAAGTAGAATGAATTAACTAGTTAAATCAAATTAAATGCTTAAGTTGAATTTCATTGTGAAATTAGTGAAATTGAATTTTTTTAAAGGAAATTTCAATAAAAATGAGGTCATGATGACATCATCATTCTCAAAGTTAAGGAATTGAAAATATCTCCCTAAAAGCCTTAAATTTAGAAATGGAGATCCATACTTAATAAATGGGATCTCTATCATAAATATTAAGTATATGTCTCATACTTAACTCAAATAGGGTTAGTTAAAAGTAAAAAATAGTTAATTTTAACCTAACTACACTTGGGTTAGAAATAGTTTTGAGAGGCTATAAATACAAGGCCTTACCCATCGATAAATAATCTTTGGTAGTGTAATGTTATTATGCAAAATTTAACTCAAAACTCTCTTGATGTAAATTTATCATGCCCATTTACTAAGCCAAGCCAAACCAAAATCAACATTACCAAGGTGATAAGGAGAGGTTGTGCAAGGAGCTCCATTTCCAAATCATTTTTTATCACACAACTAAGCACATCAACTCATTGCCTACATATAATATTTTCTCTCATGGAAGGTAAACTTTTTTGTTTCGATTTCATTTGTTAGTTACTTGTGTAGTTCATTAGCTCTTTGAGTGTGTAGGCTAGAGGTGTATGTTTTTATTAGTGTGTTTTATTTTATTTTATATTAATGTCATACTAATCTCCCCTCTACATATTCCTATTGATCACATAATGGCATGACCAGTGGGACCACGCACCCCACAAACATGAATGGAATATCTTGGGAACTTTTTGGAGATAATAAGATTTCATTATAAATCTTAATAATTTTTTCAATTTTTCTTATGATTTCATATTTGAAAATTCATGATTGTGTATCTAGGAATTTGGCAAGGTAAACCTCAAAATCATCAGCCAAATCTAGGAATTCATCTTAAAAACTAAGAAATTATTTTGGTTTAGCCTCAACCCTATGAATATTAAAAAATGAGCTCAAAAATGGAAAAATTATCAAGTAAATCATGAATTATTCCTATAGGAAAATAAGTCTTTTCCTTTTCTTTTTTAGATAACTATGAAATTGTCTTACATTACTGAATTCATCTGTTTTAGTAGTGAAATTGTCGTTTTCAATAGTGAAATTACATTTTTGGACAGAAAAATAGAATTTCAGAGTTACGAATCCATTATGCCAAGATATGAATTTGTTTTGTTGAGATATGAAATTGTTTACTAACAATGAAATAGATTTTTAAAAAAATATGAAATTATTCCTATCATTTTCTATTTTTTCTTGCAAATTTTTTTGAACTATAAAATTGTGTGCCTGAACTATGAAATCATCTATCGGAGTAGAAAAATCATCAAAACAAGTTAAAAAATTGTTTGAGAACTTTGAAATCACCCATTGTAAGTTTTTTCATTAGTATTTTTTGTGTTTTTTAGGATCTAACAATTTCATAGTTTGTATTTTACTGTGTAACTTTGAAATCATTATAGAGAGTTTATTTTGGGTTTTTATTTAGGTAATTTGTAGGGATATCATTTTGGCCTAGCAACAAAAAATCCCCATAATGATTTTTTCACAACCCAAGGCCAAAAAAGAATATTTTTATCACTTCAAAATTCTATTTACACTTAACATTTGGTGGTTGAAAATTTTCTACTAACTTTGTTTTTATTTTTCAAAATTTCCAAGTGCAAAACCAAGCCAATGGGATAAATTTCTATTCACACTTCACTTATTACTTTAAAATGAACACAAATCCTAGACTAAGTGATCTTAAGAGAATTTTTTTTGTTCATATTTTTTATTTGTTATTTGTTCTTGTAAATTAGACTTTATGTGTATGCTCTCCCCTATCCTTTTTAGGGAATTCAAGTGACCAAAAGAACTTCATTCATTGACTTGTCACATAGTCCAATCCTATAAGGAAATTCATCTATGATCTCCCCAAGTTTATATAACTTGGGTGATCAAAATAAAGAATACCTTGAAAGTCCTAGTTTGATTTATTTCTTTCATGCACTTAGTTTATGGGCAAGATTTCATCACCTTCCCATAAGTTCTTTATAGAAGCGTTGACCTAGGATTTCAACTGTAGACATCAATTTAACCCCACTTCATAGTGGGGTATATAAATTGAGGGTGGCTCATTAGAATTTTAGTTTGAGTGGTTAAACTAACTCCATTAGTGATATCTACCTCAGAACAATGGCCTAATCTGGACATCACACAACACTGAGCAATCTAATGGATGTAGTGATTGTAAAAAGGATAAAAACTTTATACAACAAGTTGATTAACTTGGATCTAAATGAAATGTTGCACCTTAGTGTTAACCACACATATGGGACCATCTATAAATGATCAAAACTTAGTTTTTAGACAAACCCCATTTGATGTGGAAATATTTTCAATACATAATAGGCCAAAGTTCCATGTCACCATACAAATTCTTGAGAGAATATGGGGCATAAAAATACCAACTTTTCATGTGCATCAAATTTATTATATTAACAAATTATTTCATCTCAAGGATTAAATTAATAGAATTTGATGTTATAAAGTAACCTTGTTAATGTTTAGGAATAGGATGATACACTTAGGTATTTTTGTGTCTATTTATAATAATTTCATTGTTTTGAGTATAAAACTATTTTGTTTATAAAAAAACATGTAAAAAATAATTCAGTAACTGATCACATGTTCTTACACCCCTTTCAACCTAAATAAGTGTTATGTTGTCCATTTAATACCACACTTTGACTTAGATGTTTTTAAAACATTTATGTTTATGTGTCACTTATTTGAAATGGGAATCATTACACTGCCCATTTCATCCTAGTTTTTTGCCTTAGAGTTTTGGAAAAAAAAACTATCATACCTTTTAAGTGAGATAGTGTTGTTATATTACTTGTATTATTTTGAAACCTTTGCCTTGTGTCAAACCAAATTCAAAACACTATATGCATTTTTTTCTATGATTGATATCATTATGCCATCCATTTTGGTCTACAATGTTATCCATTTGAGAAACCAAGACTTCTAAACCAAGTTTAAAATTGGTCTTTTGATGTTCATATTCAAATATTGAGTGGTTTATACCTATGCCTTACTTAATTTTAGATTCTATGTTTACCTCTCACTTTTTCAATTGTGCAACTTGGACTAATTACTTAATTTCTTTTAAGATCTCTTTTTTTATGTGCCTCACATATATTTTGTGTCTTAGAAATATGGTTGAAACTCTCATTTTAAGTTCAACATTAAGCATGATTAGTTTCCATTTGAGCCTTGTTTATCACTTGGGATTGAATGTTTTACTCATCATTATTATTTTTGCTTATTTGAGATTGAATTTCCCAATTAGTTTTAGGCATGTGCCTAAAGGTCCATTATCTTTTACCAATGGTCAAGTTTGATTTTGAATCTATATGCCTAGTTTGAGTCCAAGTGTTTCAAATTGTTAGATTAATTGCCTTTGTTTACCATGATCGAGTGTGTTCTTTAAGTTTATCTTTGTGCCTTATTTCCAAAGACCTAGCATTTAACTTTTGTTTTAGACCTATTTATTTTTAAGTATAGATTTGTGTCATGTTTTTAAAGACCTAGAATTTACCAAAAATTTTAGAATTCATTCATAAATTTTGAGCCTAGTTTCATGCCTTGTTCCCAAAGACCTATCAACATTTTCTATTTTTAGACATAGAATAGAGTTCTTTGAAATACTATTCCAGAAACTAGGATTCCACTTACCATTTTCTTGACCATTTATGTGTGAGACATTATAAATTATACCTTAAAGATATTTTAGACCAATTTTATCATTGAAAAGTTTTGGAGAACAACTCCCTTCCTAGGCATAGTTTAGACCATTTTCATTTTAGCCCAAGTTTCTAGCCATGCCAAGTTTAGACCATTTTCCATTTGAATCACATTTTAAGAGTTTTTGAGAACTTTAGAACTTTTATTTTGGATACATTAGTAGTGTAATTTGGATATGGCTCATTACATGCATATTGGAACCATACACAATCTATATTATGATAACATGATCATAAATGATACCTTTGTTCAAGACCCATATGATAATGATGTAGTTTATGAGATGGATCCCTATCCTCCTTACACTGCTCAATATGTCAAATAAAGACAAGATCTATTATCACACTACCTAGTCAATACACCTCCTTATCTAGGTTAAGAGTGAGAACAAATAGCCCAATACTTTGTTAGTGTGTCATCTGTTATCGATAAGTTTAATAGCAACCATACTATGTTAACATTCTATTAACATATGAACCATACTTGTTCAATTTTCACTTTATTGAAAAAAAAGATGAGGTTTTAATCAAATTTGTGGATGTAGGGGATAAGATTTTAGAACACTTCCCCCATGAAAACCTACCTAGTCTAGTCAAAGTGCCTATAAATTTACCTTACACCTAAACTATTGAACATACCTTTACTAGTTATCTTCAAATGTTCATGCCAATTTCATACCAAGATCCAAATATGTTAAACTTGGCATAAATGAGATAAATGCACCATTAAATAACCCTAAAAAATAAGTGCCTCTAGTCAATACCATGAGTGGTTCTCAAGAATCAAAGGAAATAATCCCTTCTTCCCAACCATAATAGGTTACTCCCAATCCTTAACCAACTTCTTATTCAAGCACTCAAAAAAGGGGATAATTAATTTAGTGAAAACCATTTTGCCTTAATAAGTGACAAATGTTATCCTAATTTAACAACTGATAGTTCATATTCCATGGTAATAGGCACAACCATATTCACCATCATAGCAGAGGTAGAACACTATGCCACCACAACAAGGGCCAACAAATGTTCCACCTCAACAAGTACTAATAAATGCACCTCAATAGTTGTAGACCAATATACCCTTATAATTGCAAAATTTGTATAATCAATAATATATTTTAATAGGTCAGATACAAATACCAAACACCCAACAAGCATCTAGTTCATAATAGGTGTTTATACAATAAATAGGTGCCAATGTCTAAAAATTACCTATTAAGAACATTTCCCTTTACTTAGCAAGTACCATAGATTCAAATACAATGCCTTGGTAAACAACAAGTTCCCTTTATTCATCTAGGTTTGACTAATCAGTAGTAAGTCCTTACTCAACCTTAGTAGGTACAATATATTTCACAAATCTATATCCTTCCATCACAACCACAATTCCCTCAAACCCAAGGCTATATAATAAATACAAACCATAAATTTACCAACAACATATGTAATATCAATAGTTGTATCCCAATCTACAAATGCATATTCCTAGTCACTTAACCCATCAAACCAACATTCCATATCACTCCATTCCTCCATTATACCTTGGTCAAGGTAATCCACCTTTGACCACCAAGCCACAACCAAAACTAGATGTACCATCAACTTTTTAAGCCTGATAACTACAAAAGATGAAGGATGTAATTTATATCATCCAAATAAGGGAACGAACCAAGAAATTCAAATTGTATGATGTGTTATCATACCCATTTGGCATGAAGTATCTTTAGACACCATTTCCTCTAAGTTATGAGCCACCAAAATTTATCAAGTATAAGGGTAAAGTAGACCCTAAGGCCCATCTAATAGAGTTATTTGTCGCTTGTTATCTAGTGGCCTATACTGACATTTACCTACTCACTTTTCTTCAAAGCCTAGCTAGATAGGCTTTGGAGTGGTTTCTAAAGTTGCCTAAAAAATCAGTATCTAATTTTGACAATCTCTCAAATACGTTTGTGCAACATTTCTATTATAACATCAAACATAAGATTTTAGTAGTAGATTTGAGTTAGGCTAAGTAAAAATTTGGTAAGAGCTTTGCAATCTATTGATAGAGATGAAGAGTGATTACTAGGCTCTTTACCCACAACTTATTAGATAAATAATTGGTTGTTATGTTTACCAAAAAAATTCACAATCAAATATCTTATCTTTTGGAGATTTAGTGTCCACACATTTAAGGAGATTATTGAGAAAGGCTTACAAATTGAGAAGTCTCTTATCAACAAAGGGATTATCAAGTTAACTTCCTCAGACTAGAATCAAAGCCAAAACTAAAACACAAGCCCAAGTTATAATCCTAACCCAGTCCAAGCACAAGTATCTACACCATTTTAAGTTAAAAGCTATGAAAAATAAAAACCATAGGACCACAACAAGAACATTTTTGGCTATGGATTAACTAAATCAATTCATGTCCAATGGTGTAAACACCTTCTACTCAACTTATGCCATAAATATAGCTTATTATGTATCCATAGCATGTCCATAAAGTGCATCCTATGCTGCAACTTATACTAACTCCTTAAATGCTATAGATACCAAATATTCAAACCCTTCCTCCAATAAAAATACCCACTCATAAAGTCTTTGGCTACCTTGGTGATCCCATTGAAGTAGTGTTTCTCAAGCTAGCCATAACTAATATGATTATTTTGTTGTTTCTAAAACACTATCATAAGGGTATACCATATCCAAAATGGTACAAAGAGAATGAGTTCTATGAATACCATCATGTTCAGGGATATTCTATATGTTATTGTGTGTAGTTGAATAACCTTATTGAAAATCTATTGGAAAATGGGGAAATCCAATTGGATAATAAAGCATCTAATTCCAATCAAAACCTATCCATCTACCATAATATTTTTACATAGCATAATAATTCTAATCAAAAATTACAACTACAAAGATAATAACAATAATTAGGACCATAAAAATAACAATAGTATCAACAACAGTCACAACAACTATAATAATATTAGTAATAGCAAAACCAATGTTAATTGAATGGAAGGAACCAAGGCCAAAATGACCCCAACAACCAAAAAACTTAACATGTAGTTGTAAATGACTAAAATAAAGTTGTAGGTCATATTGAGAATGGGAATTTTTATACCATTACCATAAATCCTATACCAAATGCCAATAGACCGGGACCATTAGCTAACATTGCCAATCAACCTACCTATGTCGATAATACTTTTTTGACTTATGATCATATTCAAGTGTAATAACAACAAAGGATTACCATTTTAGGACCTTATGACAATAACTCTTCATTGCCCCATGAAAGTAACCAAGTGTACCTACAACTAGGAATTATCCTCTCTAGACCATTTTCATCATTTTATAGTAGTAATAGTTTTGCATCCAATCCAGATTACATAATCACAACTTGATAGTCTAAGATTACCATCCCATGCCCACAACCCCCTACCACTAAACCAATCCAACCTACTATGTTGACCAGGAAAAAGCCAAAACCACTATTAAGGAAAAGATTTATGACATTGTGGAACTACTCCAAAAGATACCCACATAAATTTCCATCTTGGATTTATTGCACACATGTACCATCCAAAAAAATATCCTTACAGAACTTCTAGGCCAATCCTTAATTCCGAATAACTTAACCCCAAACAAATCCTAATCTTTGGTTAGACACCTAGCCCTAGGACAATAATTGAATTTTGATAAAAGTGATATATCATCCCTTGGCCCTCTCCATAACAACTCATTATACATTTAAGTTGTCATCACATGACACAAAGTCAAATGTGTCCTCATAGAAATGGATTAGGCATGACTATTATGTCTCTGAATCTCATCAAACATCTGGGATATACAACAAACAACCTTCAATTAGAAACTATTACTATCAAGGCCTATGACAATGAAGAGAAATAATCACAAAGAACTATAATTTTACTAGTGATCATTAGGCCTTTGACCCATGATACACTTTTCCATGTGTTGGACTTAGACCTATCATACAATTTTATTTTGGGTAGACCATGGATACATGAAATTTGTGTAATCCATTTGACATTGCACCAGTGTATCAAACTTCTTTACTTAGGGATGGAGGTGTTTATCCATGAATATTTACATCCATATGAACACTAGAAACATTTGGAGGCTGAATATAAAAGTTACAACTAAAATTTTTGGCCTAGACCTAGTACCCAAAAAGGATAAAGATAAATAGATACTTATTGCATTACCAGAGGCCAATTATATAGCCCATAATATCCATGCCTCATCTTCACATATGTCTCTTATTTGAATATCTAATAATTTTACTATTTCAGATAATATTTCTGGATAATATTTGACCCTTGACACGTTCCATATTACCAAGCTTCTATAGAACCCATAATTTTACTTAAAGCTAATCCAACTTGCATTGAATGGTGATGAAAGGGAAAATTAAATCTTCATATCCCACCTATTATTTTCACACCATCCACTAGCTAAGAAGAGGAACAACTTGCCAATGATGATTCTTGGTTATACACTAACAAATTTTTTGATTTCCACCCATGTGGAAAGTATCCCATCTGTAACAGGATCATGGATCACCAATCATATCAAGGTGGAGGTTGTTAACTAAATTTGACCCTACATCAAATTTTGTCAAACCCCCTTACATAATCAAACTTATCATGAGGTCTTATAGGTTTTAACATGGTCAATATGGTCCTAAAAGATGCCTGGTCACATTTTAAAGGTCACATAATACATTCTAACTTAGTCACATTTGTTATTTGTCTAAATGTTTTATTATGCCACCTTTATGACACATTTGAATGAAATGTATGGTATATGATCAAAATACAAATGTTCAAGAATATATCTAACATATGCAATGTCATAAAATGTTAGAGGAAGATTTCCAAACTAACAAATTATAGGTTCAATATCTATGCAAGAAGATCAATTAAAAAAAGGTAGTTTCAAATAGGTTTATAGCCTAAATGACACATTTGGCATGTGGGAAGGCTTCATGAGGGTATATTCAAGTCTCAAAAATTAAATTACAAGATTATATGGCTTTTAAAATTTGAAAAATGGCAAAAACTAACCTCTCTCTCTCTCATTAGTCTCTTGGACAACTCAGAATAAGTTAATAGTTTTTTGTTAAGACAAAAAAGAAGAGAAGAGTTATAATAAGTACACTTGGTGGGTGGTATTACTCCTTATGGGCTTCCAATTCATGGTTATAGTCTTAGGTTTGATGGTTTGTATTATATGAAAAATCGCTAAGATTGTCAGTGACTCCAAACTAGCTATGTATCCCTAATGGATTTGGTTTTCTTCTTTATTTTCATTAATTTGTGTAAACCAAACATTATCATGTGGATTTTAATATAGTTTACACATGTGAACATGGAGGCATGATCAAAAATATCTAATTGAGCTAGAAGAAGGCACCATTGAAGTTTGTATAATATGTTTTGATAGTTATAGGTGAAGGTTGTAGTAAAGGTTTGAAGAGATACTTGAAATGAATACTTACACTGCAATGTGTTTTCTAAACCTTAGTTGATCATACAGGCATAATAGATTTGAGAATATCACTTCAAATGACACTCATATTTATCATATTAAAAAGTTACATATGGGAACATTTACCTTAATATTTTTGAATAAGGGACTCTACTCCACACATTAGCATCTATTGGTAAGTGTTGATGAGGTTTGAGTAAGCCCTATGGCTCCATTATTTCAGCCTAGACCTAGATTTCATGCTTGAACATGAAAATAAGTTATTAATTAAGAGATATGATGGTTGATAGTGATCTCATCTTATTCAAGATTCTACTGAACATATTTAGTAAACTACAATGCAATTGATACCAAATGGACTTACAACTTGAAATTAATACCCATTATGTTGATGGTAAAGAATGATGAATGTTCACAAAGCATACATGATCTCATTTAGACAAGATGTGATATTAATGACCTTAGAAATAAGTACATGGGTGAAACACAATAGTCACACATAAAATAACACCTATAAGAATCATTTGATTCCCCTAAATTGACACTTACTAGTTGGTCCATACTATAGATTAGTCTAAGTATATTAAAGGTGCAAGTTTGTTTAGATGCAGTGGTTCAATATGGATGACCATGAAGAATAAATTCTTAGAGTTATCATATCACATTTCATTGAGATTTTAAATATCAAAGAGAATGTTAAACAAATAGGTTTCTAACCTCAACCTATAGTTAGTCCAAAACCCTATATATAGTCATGAAACTTAAAATCTAGTTTATAATATTTGAGGTATCCAAAGTTATATAAACATATTTATAACTTTATACTTGACATATAGGGTCACCATGACCTAAACTAGGTTTCCATGATCTCATTCAAGTCATATGAATAGGAGAAGTGTCCTATATTCTATGTTAGATAGAGGTAACACCACAATCAAGGCCACCTATAGGTTTAGTACATGAAGGGTAAATGAATGAATGGGATAGACTTGAATGCATTATGAGATGATGTGTAGGGTTGGTTTGAAGGTGAGAAAATATTGAAAAGGCCCTAAAATAATTTTAACCACTTAGAGGTGGTCATAGGTAGAGAAACACAATCTAGGCCTATTGGACCTAAAACTAAACCCAAACCCTCAAGGTGCCTAACTTGTTTCACTTGACCATATGATCTTTCAAAACCATTTGGATACTTTCAAGAGATATTTTAGAGTCAATTATAACCATAAATTTTTTAAGGATAATATAGAATTGGCCATTTTGGCCTAACCTTCTCTCAGAGGTACCCAAAATGTTGTTAGGAGATCAAGAGACAAAATTATTTTGCTCATATCTATATGTAAACGTTACATGGTGTCTAAAACATCTAGGGATAGTTTAGGTGGATCACTAACTTGATCTCAGTGGAATTATTTGTAAGGTTAAGTGTCTAGATTTTATGAATCATTGATAACAAGCTAGATGACCTAAAACCCTCCTAAGACCCTTATATGAACATGATGAAGAAAACATGAAGAGATATGCATCTAGAATTGGATAATTGGAATTGAAAGTGTTTTTTACATGTTTATCACTCTCTTAGGATCCTCACCATCTAGTTTTTCTATACCATCACTTGTACAGATGGGTCAAAATCTGGGTCTTCTATAGGATCTGAGTTAAATTACATGTACAAAAGGGAATTGGTAAATACAAGTCATTGTAAAAGGTGTTTAGGGACATTTTATAACTACCCATACTCATATATCACCTCATTAATGCATATAATTACCTCTTCTAGGTTGGTCATTACAGGTAATCTTGAATGACATAGTGAGAAAAAATGTGACTTCCTAAGTGTGATAGTGAGAAGAGTGACACTATGTATCTTTAGGTATATATGATAGACCAAAGGATAAATAATATATAAATTATTTGTCCAACACATTTTTAATTAATTTCCTTGAGCAATTTCAATTCAATTAAGTGACAAGTGTGAAGGTATAGGCTTAGAAGGGTAATAAATAATTGTAGACCATGAATGATAAGTAAAAAAGGGGAGTTAATTAGTTGGAGAGGTATATATGAATTTCATAAATTGTTTAAAAATTATTAAGTCATAGAACATGTGGTTAATACTTTTACATCAATTTCAAATAATCAAGTGAATTCCTCATCATGAAGGTAGTTTCAAAGAAAGACCATGGAAATATCTCCACCAACTTCAAGAGAATGATGCATTTATGATGGAATTTATCTAAGAGGCCTCCATGACCTATTTTACAATTCATTATATTGAATTTTAATTATTTTATAATTCTTGACACTTGGCCTTGTGACCCTTCCACTTTTCTTCTTCTCTCTCCTCTCCTATGTTCTATATATGTAAATCTATTTTGGCTATGTAAAGGGATCTATAATTGGTATGGTGAAACCATGATGGTTTGACATCTTGATTTACATTTGAATAAATATTTTGAAGTTGATTTTATCTCTATAACTCTTGTGTAATTATGTCAAGTGGTGTACTTGGATGTTACATGATGAATGTCTTCTCTTTGCTTCCATTTTGCTCTTGCATGTTTTGTGTGAGTGATATCTCTTCTAATAGGTCTCATGAAGTGTATGTGTTTGTTAAGTGTGTATTGAAGTGTGAGAGAGACTAGTAGTGTATAATATCAGACCACTTTTTCACCCACCTCTAGATATGCATATAAATCTACCTCAATGGGAAATACTTATGTTAGAAGGACATCGAGTTGAGGTTAGTTTTAACAGTCTTATTTCTTAGTGCATATGGAAGTGTGTTTTTTGGACTTATCTTTGGTGTATCACATTAATTATTTTAGGTTTATTTATGTTTCCTTCTTCCCTTTTCACCCCTAATAGTGATTATCCTAGTGTAGTGTGTGATCCTAAAACATAGATCAAGGGAGATAGCCCTTTCAAATATAGATATCCATCTCTTGTAGTAACTTTTATATAGATAGAGATAGTTCCATGTTATCCTAAATTTGAGAAGGTCTACTTGACTTATCTAGGGTAAAAATTTAGGCTATAATAGAGGACTAGGAGCAAATCAACAAGGTATACTTTAGACCATTTTTATGATTAGATACAAAGGAACTTATGGTCTCATATTTAAATCACTAGGGGGTGAATCTACATATCTTATTCATGTTCTAATGCCAATGAAGTGATGATGATTCCAACAAAAAAATAGAGTTTTATCATAGAATTTATGAAGACCTTTCCATTACCAACCAATTTGACCACTATACCATTTACACCATTATGCTAATAACTCAACATTCCACACTTCCCCTTTATCATACTCAACTTATAGACTAGGACCAACAAGAATCCTTAGTACCTTTAGATGAGTTTTAAAATGATGAGGCCTTTTTTGATTTTCTAGGCCTACGAGACAATGTTATATTGGGAGACCACAAATAAGGGTTCTCTATCTGAATAGATCATATTGCTTATTTTCAAGAGAGGGTGAACACCCTTAGCCAAAAAAATAATAAAACAATCAGGTCCAAAGTGAGAACCTCTTTGAGGTAATTTTAAACTAGGGTAAAATTAAATAGAAAGGCTATTATTTTAGTTAAAACATGTTTCAAGAACCACTAAATAGGGGTGTTCACCTTTCTTCAAATGAAACTCATGAGACCACTAATGGAGAACTTGATTTTGGGTCTGAGTTTAGTATAGAGGAACAACATGACTTTTATCAAATTATCTAAGAATTTCCTATAGATTTTTTTAAATGGACATTACTACCATTAGGTGATTTAGATTCATCTTGCTTAGGAGAGTTTGAATAACTAGTCCAACAAGAGGACTTTTTCATTACATGTCAACTCACATCCTTACTACATATTATAGAATATGGATCAAATCTCTTAGTAGAAGATATTATTAAAGTAAACATAGGGACTCTATATGACCCAAAGTGGATTAAAGTATGTGCATCCCTCACTAAGGAAGAACATAAAGTTTTTACAACCCTTTTGAGGTAATTTGTTAATATTTTTGCATGGGCCTATTTAGACTTGCTAGGCTTGGACCCTACCTTGTTTGCACACCACCTTCTTTTGCATACTAATGCCAAACCTTTGAATCATTAACTACATGATATGTATCCTCGTATTTTTTTATTATTTAAGAAAGATTTAGAAAAACTCTTGGAAGTGAGATGCATCAAACTATTTGACTATTTAGATTAGATCTCAAACATTGTGCTTATCAATAAAAATCTAGAAGGGATCAAAATCTACACTAATTTTAGAGACATCAACAAGGCCTTCCCCAATGATGAATTTCTTCTATCAAATATCAACATGATAGTTGAATCCATAGTTGGGTATGAAATGTTATCCCTCATGGATGTATTTTTGAGATACAATCAGATTAAGATTGCACCATACTACCAACACAATATAGAGTTTACCACTACTTAAGAAACATTTTACTATAAGTTTATGCCATTCATACTAAATAATGTTATTCCACATACTAGAGAGCTATGACCATTATATTTCATGACATGATGGATGATATTGTCAAAGACTATGTCGACAACATATTGGGTAAATCTAAGACCTAAGTAGATCATTAAGCCATTCTATGAAGGATATTTGAAAGGCTTCATGAGTATAGGGTTTGACTCAATATTAAGAAGTGAATATTTGGTATCAATTCTAAAATATTTTTAGGCTTTATTATCTGTCACTAAACCATTGAATTTGATCTTGGAAAAATACAAGCCATTACCAAGATGTTGTTACCTTACACTTTAAAGAAGCTCCATAGTTTACAAGACAAAATACACTCTATCATATGCTTCATTTTACAGTTGGTTGATAAATTCAATCCTTTTACTCACTTGTTCAATAATGGTGTTACCCTTATTTAGAATGAATAATGTCAGAAATCCTAAGTGCCTGAAGGAATATCTTGCCAATCCACTTGTTCTATTACCACCAATACAAAGGAGGCCATTTTTTATATACCTATCTACCATTGATAAATCCATGGGGGGACTCTTAGATCAACATGATAAAAATGAGAAGGAACATGCCATTCACTACCTAGATCATACATTGGTTGTGTATAAACATAATTATACACCAATAGAAAAATCTTATTTATTTATGGTCTATATAACCCATAAACTACATCATTACATGCTTAAAAACAAGACCATAATCATTTTCAAACTATATTTTCTTGATTATCTACTATAAATTTTTGATTTACATGTCCACATGGATAAATGGATCATACTACTAAGTGAGTTTGATATTGAGTATGTCAATTAAAAATGCATAAAAGGACAAATACTTATAGATTAGATTGTTAAAGTTTCCCTTTCAAATACCAAACCACACACTTTTGCATTCATATATTCCATCATGAACATCATAGAAACACCTCTAAAATATTATCACTATAAGCTATATTTTGATAGGTAATTCACATCTCATGTATCAAGGGCATGTCTATTATTTATTACACCACAAGAGGATCTCATTCCCAAATCATTTCATAACATCTTTTTTTGTGCTAATAAATTATTTAACTATGAATCTCTCATTCCAAGGATTCATCAAGCAATACAATGGAACATTCAAAATCTCATGATTCATGGTGATTCTCAATTAGTCATCAACCAAGTTATAGACCACTTTTAGACCAAAGATGATAATTTGGTACCATACAAGGCCATGGTGGACATTATCAAATAGTATATTATGTACATATATTTTGAACTCATACCTCAAGCTAGTAATAGGACAAAAGATGCCATGGCTACCATTGGTTCTTTGATCCAAAACATAGACAAGGCTAAACAATACTAGTTCCTCATTAAACATCTTTTAGTACCTTCTCATGAACCTTCAACCATTGTAGTTATCTATGATATTGTTGGTCCTAGTTCCATTTTATATTTAGACATATGTAACTACCTTCACGATCTTATCCTTATATCAGACCTTTCATGTAAATATCAAAAAGCCTTTACACACCAAGCCTCTCAATATAACCTACTTGGCCCAACCCTTTATGACAAAAACTTTGATGAAACTTTGATTCATTATTTTAATTTAGTAAAAGCCACATTAGTATTGAGGGAATTCCATGAAGGATTATGTGGATCCCATACCAACATGACCATCCTTTCTAAAAAGTTTTATAGTACCAGATATTATTGGCCAATTATGGAAGCAAATGAAGTTGTGTATGTAAATAAGTGTGACAAATATCAAAGGCATGCCAATTTAATTCATGCTCTAGAAATAACACTCAAACTAATGCTTACACCATGGTCATTTTTAATATGGGTACTTGATCTCATTGGGAAGATTAACCCTACCTCATTTGATGGCCATAAACACATCCTCACAACTACCAAGTATTTCACTAAGTGAACTGAAGTTATACCCCTCACTTACATGATAGGAAAAAAAATTTAAAAATTCATCTTCAACCATATCATCTACATATGGTATGCCATCTAAAATTATATCTGATAATGGTGGATAATTTAAAATCAAAGATGTCAAAGCACTCTATGATGAGTATAACATCACCCAAAACTTTTCCAATGCATGTTACCTTCAAGGTAATAGCCAAGCATAGGAATCTAGTAATACCATTATAAATATTCTTAAGAATATTGTTAATGATGATGGCCACAATTTGTAATTATAGATATTTTATTCCCTCTTAGCATATCGTATTAATTACCATACTCCAATAAGAGCCTCACCATATTCCCTAGTCTATGGCATTGAGGCTATTCTTCTTTAGTTTCCTTCTTTATGTATCTCACTGAAAAACATCCTACATGATGACGATTAAAAATTAGATTGCCTATAAGAGCTAGTTTTAATGGATGAAAAGTGCATGGCCATTGTAAATATCCTTCAGTCTTATTAGAATTGGTTATGTGGGAAATATAACTAGTGGATCAAACACATAAAGTTCAATCTTGGTGATCTTAACCCCAATGAAAACAAGAATAACACCATGACTAAGAAAAATAATAAAAGAAAAGTCAATACTAATTGTATAGGCCCTTATTTCATTTTTACAAATTATGGCATTGGAGAATACATGCTCGCTACACTAGATGGAGATGAACTTGATGAGCCCATGAACAAAATGCACCTCAAGTGTTATTTTACTTGAGATACCCAAAGTATTGTCTATGAGGATTGTTTACATCATACCATACTATCACTTCCCTTGTATTATACCATATATTGTTCTTACCATACCTTCCCTATTGGCTGAAATTATTTTACCCTCTCAACCCACCCTTTTTTTACCTTGGTTTTGATTCATTGGTTCTTCATGTACCTTTAGCAAGGGGACTTAAATAAAGTTTTAAAAAATAATTTTATATTCTATGTAGAGGCAGTATCTTGGGCCAATATGACAAAGGATTGGTAATTGCGTTCTTCATTGTTGTCATGTTTTACCTCACTTTTGGTGCTACTAATTATAACTACCTTTGATAAAGTTAGTATCATTTACCTATGCCATTTTTTCCTCATTATAATTTCCTATGGGCAAATCAGGAGAAACACATTTACCATACATTTCCACATCACCTTGACATCCTTATTCTATATTGTGTCATTTACCTAATTCATGAACTTACTACTATCTATTTAGATTCCTCTACTGTAAGGCAAAACTATATTGACTTGAGGTCCATTAGGACTATGTAGGCAATGCTTCATTTACGTTAAGGTTAGCTCAATAACCCTTTTTCTCATGCTCTCATCATTTTTTGATAAACCTTAGCTAGACACTTGTTATTTTATGATATTATATTATGACAATTGTGCAGCCAAATTTGATGCATTAATGACCACTTGGATTTTATTATGATCTCACCATTTTGTGAGCCATTTCTATTTGAAATCTCCTGCTATTTTGTAAGCAATAATTTCCAACATTCTCACCATTTTGCAAGTTATTTACACACTTAGTATTTTGTAAGACCATTCTCACATTACTCTACACCTCAATCATGTTTCCTTATCATCCATTTTCTTCTACTCTATATCTTGGGAGAACTACATTTGACATGAAGTTCATGTTGGATCTTGAGTCCATGGAGCTATGTAGATAACATCCACTTTCCTAGTGCATCTAGAGTCAGCTCAGCTACATCTTCTTTTTCTTCTATTCCCCCCATTATATTTTCTTGTTTTGTTTCTTCCTATGGCCTAGGGGCAATGTTTGCCATCTTGTTTGTATTTTTGTTCCCTACCACCTAGAGGCAACATAATGCCTTTGGTTCTTACATTGTTATACTTAAATCATTATTGTCTAGCTTATGGTTCACCCTGTGCTAAGAGTAACACCTCTATTACACATTCACAAATAATTTATTTTTAATTTTCATTAACATTATGATTAACCATTATTTGTGTTTTTTTCTATTATTTTGATTATTTTATTCATTTATTTATTTATTGGTGTTTTGTTGTGTTTCTTTTTATTGGTGTTTAGCTTGTTTATTTGCCTACTTATTTTTATTTTCTTAATGTGCCTTGACTTGCTATGTATGCATTCATTATATGATTCCTTATGCATAATACTTAAGTCTATCCATATTCATACATCAACATTGTCATCATGGTTTTTATCATTGGTGCATTATTTTTAATTGTTTATTAGATTGTGTGCCATTCCTTATGCATATTATGGCTAGGTTATCATGGTTTTTAATATCATGGTGCATACTATCACATGCTAAAATAGAAATAATTTTGGTGTAGATCACAAGCAATGGTATTGTAATACTTTTCCTTGTTCTCACCTAAAAAATTACTAAACCATCCAAATATTACCTGAATATAGAGTAATTAAATCATAAATGAATTTTAATCCCTACTAGTTAGGACATGCATCTCCATAATAGTAGGTATCTCAAATTCATGCCTATCTTATGTATCGACTTACTCTTACTCCATGGCTATGGATTCAGTACATAAACCCCCTTTTCTTGATTTACCCTACTAGGGAAAATATGAATTATATCATGCTTTCATTAGCCCTATTGGGGTAAACCACAATGTCAATGAATATAACTACCTTTGGGAAAATAATTTTGTTTTGATCTATCTGGATGTTAATGATTATAACTACCTTTGGGATCTCTATCCACCTTACTAGGGAATTTTTCATTATGCTAATGATTATAACTAGCTTTTTTCAAATCATTATCTTCCCTCACTATGATGATGATTATAACCACATTTGGTCAAGTCATCCCTTTTATCTACTCTATTGGGGCATGTCATTGTACCAATGATTATAACTACCTTTGAGAAAATCAGTACTTTCCACCACCCTTTACCTATAGGTTACATCATCTCCTTCTTTCAGAGGGACCATTCACCACCTTTATTTTTCTACCCTCACCCTTGAGGGGGCATCAAGGGCTCATCCATCACCTTCTAGGGTATTAAGCATTAACACATTTTTCTTTCTTTGAGAACACATTATTATTCCTATAACTTTTAAGTCTTTCCCAAATAGGGGTGAACTGTAGATACCATATTCTATCCATAATTGACTTCTAACTAGACTTCAGATTGATTTTTAGCAAATAGTGAAAATTAAACCTAAGAATCATTAAATGTCCCAATTTCATCTACACATGAAACATTAGTACTCAGAATCATGTTGAGGCATCCCTATTTGGGGTATTATCTTGTATGCAATAATAAACTCTCATAGATTCATCTCCAGTCAACTTGGAACCTAGCAATGTGATAATTTGGCTTTTGGATGCATTAAGTGGGGCACTTAAATATTCCTAAAGTGTAAAAATTCTAAGCAAAATGAATTAAATAATCAAATTAAATTAAATGCTTAAGTCAGATTTCCACATGCAATTAGTGAAATTGAATTTTATAAAAAAAAATCAATAAAAATAGGTCATGATGACACCATCATCCTCAAAGTTAAGGAACTAAAAATATCTCCCTAAATTCCTTAAATTTAGAAATTAAGAGCCATGATTAATAAATGTAATCTCTATTCCAAATATTAATTAATGTCCCCTCCTTAACTTAATTAGGGTTAGTTTAAATTCAATAATAGTTAATTCTAACCTAAATACACTTGGGTTAGAGTTAAATTTGAGAGGCTATAAATACAAGGCCTCACCCATTGATAAATAAACTTTGGTAGTGATTTAACTTTTTTTGGAATAATGGAGTTGTATTCTTATTTTAGTTAAGGGTATGGATTAATAAATCAATATAGCATATAGTAATAATTATAGTCTTGATTTGTATTATTATTTCTCTTTTTCACCTCTCTAAAAATAGTAGTAAATAGGAAGAAATATAAATTATCTATAAACATACTAAGATGGTTGATACAAAGGCTAAAAATGGTTATGTAGGACTGGAAAGGTATCATAAACCTAAATCTAGCTTTTCTTCAGTGAAAGGATAGGATCACTAAAAAGTGGACACTTTGGTGTCTAACATTATTGTCTTTCCTATAGCTATTTTCCAAACTAATCATATAGACCTAAAACTTTTTGGGTAGTTGCACTATGCTTGTGTGAGCTTGCTTGTGAAAAATTGAGCATTGGTTGTCAATAAAACTTGTTGTAGAGCTTATTTTGTCTTCAAACCCTAATCCTACATTATGCTTGATAAAATGATATTTGAGTCACTTGAGAAAGAGGGGGGATTAGTGTGTAAGATGTACTAAACATGAAATCCACACCCTTTATGTGGGCACACTACCTACATACCAATACTCCAAAGAGGGATCAAGCCATATGTACTTCTCCCACCTAGTGTGTTTTGTGCAATAGTATGATATGGATGCAAAATGCCAAATTGATAGTGTTAAGGTGGCTAAGGAATGGTATTACAGTTTGTATAGGTGTGCAACTATGTTGGGTGATTGTATGTAAATAATTGGGAAGTTTACCTTAGTGAATTTTTTGTATTCTTGCTTAATTTATAAATTTGGTCACCTCTTTTGTAAATGAGTTTTGAGTGTGTTTTTATAGGGAATTATTGGTCATAAGTTATATGTATTCACATTAATCTAACCTAATTAAGGATATGGATTGGATGAAAATGACCATTGGGGCTCAAAGTGCAAAAGGATAAGAGCATCAAAAATGGGGCACTCTGGGGTCTGATGCTATAGTTTGAATTTATTACTCCTATATTACAGTCTCAACACTTGGGGGAATAGGATTGGCATAAGGAATATGGTTGTAATAAGGTGGAATTGGGGTTTAGAAGGTTTTGGATGACTGGTAATAAGCAAAAAGGTGTTTAGAAGGGTCACAAGAGCATGCAAAAAGGACCTATGGATGGGGTCTCATAAGCAACACTCAAACTACCAATTTGGACATTTTATATGACTACATTTACCCCTCCATTTATTTTAGTGATGCAACAAAGTGAAATACTAGGATAAAAGAAAAATAGAAAGCGTACTTGAACTTAATTGCAAGGGTGAATCCCATGAAGATGTGTGATGTTGAGTGTGCATAGAGAGAGAATAGTGTGAATCATAAATCTACAAGAGAAAATAAGGAGTAGATCAGTTCTTACTAGACATGTTATGTCTAAAATAAGAGTATATAAAAGGCTAGATAAAAGAGAGAGGAAGAGAAAGGAATGAATTCACCTCACCAAGTACATGAACCAATATAAAACCTATTGTGATGTTGAGTGATTATAAGTATGTGATGTACCAAGAGTAATATCATGAATAGAGATGAGTCCTCAATTCCTCGAGGGTGGCTCAAGAATACAAAGGTTGGCCCTTTGGCTCAATAATCACCCACTAAGTGAAGCTATGTGATCATACATGTGTTAATCAATGTTTGGACTATGTGTCCAATCCTTTTGAGTAGGTGGCTCAAGAATACAAAGACTATCTAGTCCTTTGGATCCATTATTTCCTACTAAGTGAAGTTATGAACTGATATCATTATGAATGTGTGTTTTATGCAATGGATCATTAATCCTATGAATTATATGTAATCTAATAATGTGACATGGATAGTTAAATGTGTACTGATAACTAGGCTAATCTTAACCACTCTGAAAGGTGGAGATTATGCTTGTATGAAATCCACTCTAAAACTGATAACTACGCATATATGAAAGCCACTATGAAATGATGCCAACCACTTGTAGATGGAATAAGGCATGAAATTATTGAGAATACTTGGGTAATACAATGAACTAGAAAGAAAAGAAGGCAAATGTGTCATGCACATTTCCCCCAATCACTGGTGTCTATAAAATAGATTATAATCTAGAAGTTGTACTAAATGCCCAATCTAAAATTGAAAGTGAGAGCCATCATCTCATGCATGATGCCCCTATATCTAGATAATCTAAGTAAAACTATACTAAAACTACCTAATCTAAATTGTAGCTAACAAAACTATAATTGACCTTAACTTTCTATTTGTTTCTACAAATTCTAGGTTTTGGTTGTTTGGATAAGAGCACAAAAAATTGGACACTTTAGTATCTAGCATTGTTATCCAATTATGGTGATCTTGTCCTTTACTATTTCTGATGACTGTTCTATATTTTTCACTATTTTTTTTATATTATACATGTTTTGAATTTTGAATGTTGTTCTGAGTGCTCTAAAAATTGATTTTTGACTAGTAGAAGGCTTTGATATCTATGACAAAACCCCTATTTTTTTCCCCCTCTTTTGAGGGTAGGAATGAAGACCTTACAATGATTTCCCTTAGAAGAAAGATCCTTACAATTGTGTTGTGATAAAAAATACATGATATATCAATGGTAATCCAAAAGATGTCTCGAGATATAACATAGTTTGTATTGGAGATTGTTAGATCAATAGAGTATGCCTAGATAGATGTAACAATGTAATAGTGTGTGTACTATACTAAACTAAAATGGGAAATTTGGTTATTTGTTAAGTAGGGATGGAGCATGATGTCCATCATGGCATCCAAGAAGGCAAGATAATATATGATGTGGATCGTGGCATTACAAACAAATGAAAAACAAACAAGAAAATAAGAGGCAAGAAGTAAGAAGCACATATAAAAGGCCAAGGGGCCAAGAAAATAAGAGACATGGGCACATATCAATCAAACAGGGAAAGAAAGCATATAAGCCATGTTCAAATTCCCACATACACATATAATTATAAAAATAAATATTGGGACAAAGGCCAAAAACACATACAAGGGTACAAGAAAAGGACATTGGCAAATGTCTTAAGGCACACACAAGAAATAAAATAAGAAATAAGAAATGTAATATCATCTAGCTACTCAAAGAAAGAAATAAAGGCATGTAAATGCTGGAAATACTATCACATTTAACTAATCAAAGAATGAAGTGAAAGTATGCAAAACATGTAGTAAAAGACTAGGTAGATGTTAAGAAATACACAAGTACTATATACTAGGGAGTGTCGATAGAATAATCTATGTAAGTTAGTAATTAATTTACATCAACATGATAACTAGAGTGTGTGGTGTAGGAATGACATAACCTAGATGGTGTAATCATGTAGAATTTCCCCTAGTGGGTATATATGTTGATGTATGTCTCAAATGTAAAAGTAGGATACCCCCTAAATGCGTAGAATGAAGTAGTTAAGGATCTGGGTGTCATTGCACACAATAAAAAATTATCAAGTGAAGCATGGTAATGTAGATAAATTAATGAACAATAGCATAGAAAAGTAAAATGTAAGTCTAGTATGGTAGTAGAAATGTAAATAATGGATAATGCATATAGTTGGAAATGTTTGGTGTTTTTAGTTATTTGAACATTTTTGTATTTTGACATGTTACATTATTTTTGATATTTTGAAATAAGCTATGTACAAGTAAGTTGAGAAATTATATCCAAGTAAGCACAAAGAAATTATGTCTAAGTAAGCAGAAAAAAACTATGTACAAGTAATCTAAGAAATTATGTACAAGTAAGTAAAAGAAATGATACTAACCGATGAGTCTTAGAAGAAACTCCCTATCATGGTGTCCTCTATCAAATAAAAGAATCATGTGTGATTTTGAAGCATGAGGGAATGGATGAAAATATGACTCTAAATATTTAGATTCATTGTCAGTATCTTGGAAATCATAATAAACTATATTGTTCCACTCATCATTATCATCTTGATTTTGAACCAATGGAATGCTAGTGTTGACTTTTTTTGTATCTGGATCTTTTCCTTTGATAAATTATGTCTATGAATGATTTTCCTTAGGATTATGAATGTGTTCCTGTGTCACTGTGGATTTCTTGACTAATTTACCTTGTATAGAGTCCTCATTAGCAATTATCTATTGTGTATTTTTTTTCAATGCCAAACTTGAATTTGTGTGATGCCCATGTATTCTATGATATACACAATAATATATGTATCTTCTCACTAGATGTAGAGGAGGTAATTTGATCAACTTAGATTTAATTTCCCTTAGTACCTCACTTGAAATCTTATTTGATCTTTGAATTCTTTTTAATTCACTAGTTGTAGATTTACTTTGTTGTGATTTCTCGTTTTGATATGTAATATTGTTTGCAACCAATTGACTAAGTGAAGGTACATATACATGATTATCACTAGGGTACCTTTGAGGCTTTTGCATTATAATATGATTTTATAACGTTGTGATATTTTCATGTAATATATGATTCTATATTTGTAAATATAAAATTAACTTGCTCATACTAGTGATTTGATCCTTTAGAGTCTCACAAGTGCAAACCCTAGTTGCATCTAATTGAACATGTAAGCACATATGTTGAAGAGGGTTTGAAGAAGTTATAGGATAACTTTAAGAATTTGGAACAATAGTATAGTATAACTCACCTTTTTAAGGGGTGATAACATGTATTTGGTTAGAGGGAAAGTAGTTACCACCCTCTTAGGGGAGAGGAGGATAAGGAAATTCTTTCCTATGCATAAAATATGACATTGAAACATGATAGGTGGTTGTTAGCTTATGTAATGGATAATATAAGTATATAAGGATTTTATTCTTAAATAAACTACACATAATAGGATAAATCCTGTTAAATATGTAATTAAATATGACATATATTTGAATTGGTCTTAAAATAACATGTATATATGTATTTATGTCATTTTTGAATTCATGCCAAATGAAACGAAACAAGCATGAAATATAATATAGAAAAATTTGCATAAGTAAATCATGATTAATAAAATTGGAATATTCAACCCAATGTGTAAAAAATCACAATTTTAATTTCAAAACCCTATGCTAGGGTTTGAAAATACTAGGACCTAGTATAGGTGACTAGGGTTTGAAAGAAATAATTTTAAAAATTACTATGGAAAATTTTTAAAATTAAATGTGAAATTATGATTTATATATGCAAACAAAATAAAAACAAAATCTCTAAAATTATCAAAGAATTTTCCCTAAGGTTTCTATGGTTTTGTGCACAAACAAAGTAAGTCAGGTTCACCAAATGATTTAACTTTTTAGGGAATAATATAGTTTTATTCCTATTTTAGTTAAAGGTCTAGATTAATAAATTAGTACAAATTATATAAATAATTATATTCCTAATTTTTGTAATTGTTTGTCTTTTTCACCTTTCTAAAAATATTAGTAAATAGGAATAAATATAACTTAGCTGGAATCAGACTGAGATGACTAATACAAAGGTTAAAAATGGCCATGCAGGATTGGGAAGGTATCATAAACCTAAATCTATATTTAATTTAATGAAAGGATAGAATAACCAAAAAGTGGATTCTTTGGTGTCTGGTGATATTGTTCATTCCTACCATTGTTGTCCAAACTGATCATATAAACTTGAAACTTTATGGGTAGTTATGTTGTGCCTATGAAAAATTGAGCATTGGTTATTGATAAAACTCATTGTAGAGTTGATTTTGTCTTCAAACCCTAATCCTCCATCATGCTTGATAAAATGATATTTGATTCAATTGAGAAAGTGGGGGGGGGGGGGGTTAGTGTGTAAGATGCACTGAACATGCAATCCACACCCCTTGTGTGGACATGCTGCCTACATACCAACACTCTAAAGAGGGATCAAGCCATATGTAGTTCTCCCACCTAGTGTGATTTATTAAATATGGTGATGTATATGTAAAATATGAAATTGATAGTGTTTGAGGTCATTAGAGACTAGTATGAGGGTTTGAGTAGGTGTGTAGTTGTGTTGGGTGATAGTATGCAGAGAATAGGGAATTTTGCCTTATTTATTTGTTTCTATTCGTGTTTGCTTCATAAATTTTATCACCTCTTTTGTAAATGAAATTTGAGTGGAATTTATAGGGAACTATTGGTCATGGGTCAGATGTATTCATGCTAAGCCAACCTAATCAATGATAGGGATCAGATTAAAATGATCATTAGGGTTCAAAGTGAAAATGGATAGGAGCACCAAAAATGGGATGTTTTGGGGTTCAACACTGTAGTCTAAAATTGGTCCTCCTATACTACAAGATTTGGACATGAGGGAAAAGTATTGGCATAGGTAATATGGTCTGGTTGAGGTGGAATCAAGGTTTAGAAGGTTCTAGATGTTTGGTATTGAGCAAAAAAGTGTCTAGGAGGGTCATAAGAGCATGCAAAAAGGACCTATGGATGGGGTCTCACAATCCACACTCAAACTACTAATATGGAAATTTTATATGACTATAGGTAGAATAATGTTTTTATGTAGGATTTACCTTGAAGGTATCTTAATGCAAAGTTATCATGTCCATTTTCTAAGCCAAGCCAAGCCAAGCTAAATTGAACCTTACCAAGATGACAAGGAGAGGTGGTGCACAGAAATCCATTACCAAATATTTCTTGATCACACAACCAAGCACATCAAGTCATTATCAACACACAACACTTAATATCATGGAAGGTAAACTTACTTATTTTTATTTCATTTATTAGTTATTTGTATAACTCACTAGCACTTTGAACATCTAGGCTAGAGGTGTATGTTTTATTAGTGTGTTTTATTTTATTTTATTTCATACTAACACCATAATAATCTCCCATCTATGTATTCATATTAATCACAATATCTACCTCCATAGGATAGTACTAAGTATGTGCACAGAGTTGGGGGATAATTCTTTGGACATTTCTCATAATGCAATCATGTAATGTCACTAACATGATCATGTTATTGACATTATGTGATCTTGTTAGTTAAATTATGGCTTGGTAATTACCAAACTATAACACAATCAAAACACATAATGTGATCACATTATTATAAAATCAATAATGCAATCATGTTCCTATTGTTTTGCACATAAAATCATGTGATCATGTACATTAAGCCAATATTTACTTAAATCTTATATTCACTACTCTAAATTTTAAGTATAAGGAAATATATGTAATAATATAAATTTAATATAGTCTATATTGTTACATTTATTTCCTTATACTTTAAATTTATTTTAGTAAATATAAGAAATTAGGGTCACTTTACATCTGAGAGAGTTGGTCTCATAGCTACACACCTTACAATATATAAAATAGTTTTTTTAAATCTAATATAGTAAGTACTTATGCATTTTCAGGGTCTAAGTATTGAATATAGGGATTTCAAGGCATAACTTTTGTAATCGATGTCCATTTTTCATAAAAATATAGTCATTTTAAAGGTTTTTGTGCCTTCTAGATTACTTCTTAGCATTTCTAGGAATCCTAGGTTTTTCAAAATTGAAGTTTTAAAAGCATTAAATTTGAACATAATCAATGGTGGTGTGATTGGGGTATTATAGGTCATATTGATGACCTACACACATCAAATGCCCACTTTGTGTTAATTTCATTTGTTCATCATCACTCTCTCATCCTTGATATCTTCAAATTCATCCCTAATCACCCCTAATCACTCCCTCATTAACCCTCACTATCCCTCATAATCTCTAATCACTCCCTCATCATCCTTGATTACTCCCTTGTTGAACCTCACTATCCCTCATCATATCTAATCACACTTTCTTCATCCCTAATCACTCCCTCATTGACCCTGACCATCCCTCATCATCTCTATTTAGTCCATCATCCCTATTCTCTCCCTCATTGGATCTCACCATACCTCATCATCCCTAATCACTCCCTCATCATCCCTAATCACTACTTCATAATCTTACATCATCCCTAATCAGTTCTTTATTAACCCTCACCATTCCTCATCATTTATAATTATTCCCTCATCATCCTTAATAACTCCCTCCTTCACCCTCACCATTCCTCATGGTACCTAATCATTGATTCATCATCCTTCATCATCTCTAATCACTCTTTAGTTATCCTTAATCACCCTTAATCACTCCCTCATTAATCCTCTCCATACCTCATCATCCCCAATCAATCCCTCATCCTCCTTGATCATTAAGTCATTCACTCTCATCATCCCTAATGACTCCCTCATCATCTCTACAAAATTCCTCCTCATCCCTCCTCATACTTAATCAATCCATTCAATACCTTAATGTTGTTATGTTTTTGGGGTTTAACAATGTTAGGAGCTACAAGTGGAGAGTTGAGTGCTAGTATAAATATAAGACATAGTGATCAAAATGTTGTAGAGATAAATTTGAAACATAAATATTTAGGAACTATGAAAAATTATGGGAATATTATAAATTATGTAATTCACAATTGAAGATCCACCAATAAAAAAGAAGCAAATAAAACCACCATAGCAGCAAAAATGGGTAGTAAATATGAGGATCACCAAGCTATGTGATTTCT
Source organism: Torreya grandis (assembly GCA_037957365.1). Classification (NCBI taxonomy): domain Eukaryota; kingdom Viridiplantae; phylum Streptophyta; class Pinopsida; order Cupressales; family Taxaceae; genus Torreya; species Torreya grandis. Next base: position 1,051,341 of record JARHVA010005852.1, read on the forward strand.
AGAAATCAATCACTTTATTTTCATATTACTAAAGTTTATGATCCAAATAATTACATTGAAGGACTTTTATTTGTATATCTATTGATTGAGTCATCATACTAGAGAGTTAAAAATAATTTTAAAATGATTAGATTAAGTAGTCCAATATTGGAAAATGGTGCTTAATTCATAACTTATATATTCAATTCAATGAAGAGTATCACACTATGATCTTTCTACTTGTATAGCTCAAGAAGCTGGTACAAGTTATCTAGAACTATAAAAAGGTAAGTAGATAATAGATTATGAACCCAATGATATGGTTGGTACTAAAAATATCTCTACTTTGCCCAACAATAAATTATATGAATTAAAAATATTATTTCATTAACAAATGTAGATCAATGATAAACTAATACACTTCATCATTTCCAATGGAAATCATAAGAATTTATTTTATCTAAAAGCATATTTTCAAAAATTTAACTTGAAATTTATGCATCATCCATAACCATATGCTAGTGTATGGTCTAGTGTAGGCCTTGAGAAATAGATCATATAGTAGTGTTACTTGGTATACAAAATCAAACTTTTAAAATATGCAATCCATTATGAAATCCCACCATTAGAGGTATGTGATGTTTTACATGTGGTCAACCATATATTTACCATTGACATGTAGTCTATGAATTAAATCCTTCAAACTTTGTGATAGATTTTCATGATCTAAAATTTTAGTCATTAGTGAAAAGAAGTGCAATAATATTATCAGTTCTAATAATAAGTGTATTATTGATGGTAAGAAGTAAATTTAATAACATCATTATGGCACCATATAATATTTTTGTATATTGAACAATAACAAAGACAAAATAATTGAACCATAACCTAGATGAATACAAAGATATCTTTTAGTTACCTAAATAAGTTCCTACATACTATACACTAAACAATACTATTGATTTGATCCCTTTACGACCTCTTTATACAAACTATCGGTTTTAGAGAATGAATATATCAAGTGGTAGATCTATGAAATTATGGATAATAGACACATCATTTCGAAATCATTGCCTTGTAGAAGACAAATTGTTCTTGCACAAAATAAGGATGGGACATGAGGTTGTGAATTGATATAAAAGATATTAGAAAGATTAAATTGAATAAATCCTATACTTATATAAATATTAAGACATTTTTATACCATATCCAAGGTGTAGAAGTATTTTTAAAAATTGATTTTAATAATGGGTATCATCATATTCATGTTAAACCTCCAGACATTTGGAATATAGTCTTCAAAACAAATGAAGGATTACTTGACTAGTTGGTTATGAATTTTAGGTTAACTCATATGGTGATTTCATTAATTGAGATGCTGAATGAAATACTCAAGCCCTTTAACTATGTCATTTTTAAATCTACCTTGGTTACATACTAATCTTTAGAAAACCTGGGATGAACATCTACACCATGTTGAACTAGTGTTTCACATTTTATCAAAACGCATTTTTATGATAACATTAATAAATTTTCATTTTTATTGCAAGAGATAAAATATATGGGATACCTTACACACACAAGGAGTGCTTGTGTAAACCTAACTAAGATCTAAGTCATACAAGAATGGGAAATACCAAATAACTTTGTATAGATTCAAATCTTCTTAGAATTAGAAAATTATGTAAGAGGTTTGTGTTTAATTTTTATCCTTTGAACTAAGGTACCAAAGGTGGAAGAAAATAAAGCTTCATTTGGTCAGTTTCATAACAAATATAATTTGATGAACTAAAATTAAAAATATATTTTTTGCTAGTACTTGTGTTACTTGACTATAAATTTGGAAGATCATCTAATTCATTTAGTAATAAAATTGAATATCACAAATGGGTATTGACAACACACGTCTTAGAGTAGAGATAATTTATATTATAATGGATTAAAAAACATATGATTGGAATCCAAGATACCTTTAGGGAATATACTTACATCAAATAATGAGGGAGTGATTAGGGATGATGAGGGATGGTGAAATTCAATGTTGGAGTGATGGGGGATGGTGAGGGTCAGTGAGAGAGTTATTAGGGATGAGGAAAGAGTGATTATGGATTATGATGGATGAGGAAGGAGTGATTAGGGATGATGAGGGATGTTGATAATCAATGAATAAGTGATTAAGGATGATAATCTTGAGTGATTAGAGATGATGAAGGACAATAAAGGCCAATTAATAAGTGATTATTGATGAGGAAGGATGAGGAAGGAGTGATTAGGGATGATAAAAGATGACGAGGAAGTGATTATTGATAATGAAATATGAGGAAAGAGTGATTAGGGATGATGAGGAATAGTGAGGGTCAATGGAGGAGTGATTATGGATGATAAGGGAATGATTATATATGATTAGGGATAGTGAGGGTCAATGAGGGAGTGATTAGGGATATTGAGGAATGCTGAGAAAGTGATTAGGGGTGATGAGGGATTAATAGGAAGTGATCAAGAATGAGAAATAGATGATGAACAAGTGAAATTAATAAAAAGTAGTCATTTGATGTGTGTAGGTCATCAATGTGACTTATGCTACCCCAATCACACCACTTTAGATAAAGTTCAAAGTGAGTGGTTTGTAAACTTCAATTTTGACAAACCTAAGAGTCCTATAAATACTAGGAAACAATCCAAAAGGCATAAAAAACTTTAAAATGACTATATGTTTACCAAGAATGGATATTAATTACAAAATTTATGCCCTAAAATCCTTAAGTTTAATAATTAAACCCTAAAAATGTCTAAGTACTGCCTAGATTAGATTTTGAAAAACTATTATCCACATCATAAGGCATAAATCTATGAGACCAACTATATGAAATGTAGAGTGAACCTAATTTATTATATTTACTAAAATAAATTCAAATTATAAGGAAATTAATTTAACATTTAGAGTAGTAATTATAAGCTTCAATTCAATATTGGCTTCATGTACATATTTACATGCTTTAATGTAAAAAATAATGAGAATGTGATTACATGATTGATTTTATAATAACATGATTGCATTATGTATTAACATGATTTCACTATTTTAATATGAATTCCAACACCAAGACTTTTGGCTTGGGAATAGCTTAGATTCCTAAGCTAAAGGCTTGGACCTATCAATCTAAAATCAAGTCCAAGAGTTTTTATAGAAAACAACAAAATTTAACTTTGATCACCAAATAAACTACAAATTTCAATGCTAAAATTCAAATAATTAATACCATCATGATGTTCATGCCTTCTCCTTTCCAAAAATATGATTTTTATATTTTTTTGACTAATCTAAGGTTTCAAACTATGTTGATTCTAATTATACATTTTTAGGCCATTATATGCCACAAATATAGATGTATATACATGTTTATGTAATTTATTTTTCATTGATCCAAGTGCAAATATTGTTATATGGTCAAAAACTAGGCCTAATTCTACACACATTCAAAAAAAATTGATTTTTCATTTTTTAAGGTAGTTAGGGGCACTACATGGGAGGCTATCTATTTTTTTTCAATTTTCAAGATCTAATTACTTACAAAATTCATAAAAAATATATTAATTAAAAAAATATATAAAAATATAGGTCAAAAATTAGAAGATCTTATCTAAATGTTTAGCAAAGTGTTTCATACAATATTAAATGTTGCTCAAAATATGGTGTGTTGTACAACCATCTATCTACTATGTTTTCTTAAGAAATAGGAGTTTCTCTTCAAATTTTATATGTTTGGCCTAGTTATAATTAACCATTTAAAAAAATAGTGTTTTAGAGACTAAACTCAAATTATACATTTCATGTTCTTACACCATCTTCAAATTCAGAGTGTAGATATCTCAAATTATCTACAAAAGTTCAGATTTCTAAAATTTCAAGAAAATCATGTCCATGAGTAGGCCCTTTTTTATCCCCCAATTTTGTGCACTTACCCTACTCTATGTTTCTTTACTACATGATTCACAGATACAACATATTTGTCTTATCCTTTTAAGATAATTTGATTCAGTTTCCATGATTTAGATATACACTTGGGACATAACTTTTCAAAATTTTGATATGTATTATACACATTTTATAGAATAGGAGTTACATTTTGATATATACTTTATCTTGAGACACATTTTAGGTGTAAATTCTATGCAAAAGTACAAAATTATAGATACATTTTGCATTTTACACACTATTTATGCACTAACCCTACCAAGATGCAACATTTGAGCTTTTATCTAGTATAACAATTAGCTTATTTGATTAGTGTGAATGATATTTATCACCTTTGAAGGAATTGACACTATTTTTATACCATTTAACTTGGGTGAGATTGGATACATTATGATACACTAGAGGTGTGTGATTGAGATTATGAGCTCTTAATAGACTTAACACAACTAACCCTTATATCAAATTGGGGGCATGATCAGACTCAAATTACCCTATTCACATATGTAAGATTAAATAATGAACCTATCTAATGCTTCAACTAGGAAGCATCATTACCAAATTATAATATCTATAGGAAACATGGTTGCATCAACACACATGTATACTCCTTCCTTTCTCTCTTTTCTTTCAAGTAAATTTCAATACATCATTTTCACATTATATGCACTAATTACATTTATAACATGATCTTGGTTATATGTCATACACATACAATAAATCAAAACATGGATCATGCAAAGTAAGGTGTGTTGTACACATCATAGTAGACATTTCTTTCATTTAAACTAGTAATTTCATCCTTGTGCATTATTATATTAAAGGGTGGCAGGTGCCAGGGTGGGGGAGGGAAAATGTAGATGCTTAAATATACATCTATATGTTAAAATAGTCTTTTACACTTGACAAGATATCACTCAAGGATATACCCTTTAGTTCTTGACCTTCCTTTTAGACAATATGCTCACATTCACCATCTCACTAAGCCTAAATGTTTATTTTGTAGTCAAGTCATGTTACTCTGATTACTTAGATCACCTGTAGTAATTAATATGCTTAATTTATGATATATATCCTTCATTATTAGTTACAAAACTCTAATAACCTTTTAGTTTCCTAGATAATTGCATTCATAGTTGGACAATAGTATTGACACTATTGTTCATAGTCTAATGCAAGTGTTCTTACCTTCTAAACACTCAAATTTTGAAATATTTCAAAATGTAAGGGTCATTTTGTTTTTTCATCAACCCTTATGTGAGAAATTTTTCAAAAAATGTCGTATAAATGAAAAATAAATATGACTCATTAATCAAATTATAAATATATAGCAATCATATCTCAAGCTTATACTATACATCTAAAAATAAGTTGGACAAATAAGCTATTTCTCTCTTCTTTCTTATTTGCATATAAATTATAGGCTCAATCATATTATAGGTATGAATCATCCAAAGAGAATCACATGAGACATATTTGTTAAGTTAAAATCTAGATCACTACATGTACTTATATATAATATTATACACCATTTTTAACACACAAGCCAACACATCGGGTAGAAATACATATATATGAGGCCCTCTTTAGAGTATTAACTATGCAGGTAATGATCATTGATAAATGGGTTTTTGAATTTAGTTCAAATCCATGATGCCACTAACCTAATTTTGGTAAGGTAATAAGGCCTAAGAGGGGGATCTAGGGTTTGAGCTATATTTTGATATCAAAATCCTATGCATGTAATATAAACACATAATCTAAAAGGTAATAGAAAACCTAGAAAGGTTTAGGTAGAAGTTTTAGTTAACATTCAATACTTTGTATATGAGATATACATTAAATCACTAGCAACAACATCGATGCAAGTACTGACATAAAGATAATTTTAAAAATCTAACAACTAGATCATAATCAAAATATAATATATTTTTTCACATGCGTGACTCAAATTTGCGTGTGCAATAGTTTATAATCTAAGTATAATTTATCCTTCATATTTTTATTACCATAATATTGAATGTTTTGATTTATATATTTAACATATGCTTAGATTTTATATGTCTTATAAGAATATTAGTAGAATCTAAAATGATTAATAGGACTAATTTTAAAGTAGCTTAGTCCTCTTTGATTAGGATACTCTTCCCTAAACTATAATACCAAAAAGGGTTAAACAAGCATATGATTAATAGCCACTTTGGTTTCAGAAGCCTTTGTTCCTATTAGAAAAGAGATAACTATTTAAATAAGGGTAGATTATGACCTTTTCACATAGTGAAACCTTGTCCACAGTGATCTAACATACATCATTTCTAAATGACATGCTTCATAATAGCTTCCCACATAAACCAATATGTTGGATATCTAAAATATTTAAAATATTGTCATAATAAAGCAAACTGGAACCTAACTGGGTCTAAATGATAAAATCATCTCTTTCATTATTTTAAAAGAATTTATCTTGTGAGTAAAGACTTTTATTGAATTTTTGATGCAATATCACAATCCTTATCTAAGTCTAACATCTTTTTATTGTAGATTAAGGGCATAATATTTCAAGCATTCTAATTAAAACATTATTAACTACATTTATATGATCTTCCCTAAAGGGAGAACTACATCGGCCTAAGGCATTTAGGCTATATATAGGTAACACTTAGTCAATAAAGATTTTTAAAAGGATATCCAGGCCATTCCCACATCCCCTATGTTTTCCCCTTTTTCATTTAATCTCTTTTATGCACTTGTGCAGGACTAAGGCATTGATTATACATGTATTACACACTTTAAATGATGCTACACATAAGAACATGTCACCTACAAATATATCTAAACAAGCCCATATTTTCAAATCTAGTGCACAGTCTACCTAGACAAATCCATAGTAATATACAATAATGCATTGTGACCTTGTCCCAATATGCATCAAATTATTGTTTTGATCCATCTATGTTTTTAGGTTATTTAAAGCAATCAAAATTCATATAAATTTATTACATTATAAATTAATCTACCTATAAGTATAATTATCTAACCTTATCCCTAGTTTATATTTTTTTATTTGATAGGGTAAACACTTTTGAATATGGATTTATGAACCAAACAAGTGAGGGTTTTAATAACTAGTCCCATAATTGAGAGAGAGGGTTTTGAATAATGGTCCCATAACTAAGAGGGTTTGAAGGATCCCACAACCATTAACAGATCACAAGAGGTTTTTAAGAATCCCACAATAATAAATGGATATAACAAAAGGGTTTGGAGGATCCCACAACCTTAGTGTATCAAAATTCAATAAAATAACTCCTTAGCAACACTCTTTTGTTAATCTTATATCTCATCAAGACATCCACATAGATTCTACATAACTATAGCATAACTAGTGAGAACATACACCTACTCATCTTTGCCATAGTTAAATCCCTGCTAGGAATTAGCCAAATGAAATAAGGTGCTAGTTAGGCACCCAACAAAGATAATGTCATCCGAAGCTGGTCTAAAATCCCCAAGGGATTTATCAAATATCACTGGATCTTGATACTGAATCCATAACGATTTAGATGTTTATTCCTCAAATGTACACATAAGTAAGTTGGTTTGGATTCCTCTAACATACCCACATAAATAAATATCTATGAACAATTTTAAAAACTCAACCTTGAATCTTACATAAATCACCTCAATAAATCTTTTGTAGAACTTCCACAAGACTTCTTCATGATGAAACAAGTGAACATTATCAAGTAAACAAATTGAAGTAAACTAGTGAAAAAATATAAAATATGTAATAAATACTTTCATTTTAAACCCATATCCCCCATAACCATTAGGGCTTCCTTCAGTAGCCTTTTAGTGAAGCAAACCACTAATAACTTTTCTAATGAAGCATAAGTTTTCACAACTTCAAGCTAGGGTGAGATACACTTGTAACAATCTATCCCTACGTATATCAATATTATAACAACCATATTTCTCCCAAGAAATAGGATTAAATCCCTATAAACCATTATGAAACAAATCTAAAATAGGTCCATGTTGTGGACAAATCTTGCTATATTTTTAGGACTCCTAAAAAATATCCAAAAGCTATCCAGGATGTGGTAGACTAATGAAGAGTTAGAAAAACCAACATAAACTGACATAAACCCATAAAATCCTCAAGGGATACAATATGATAAAAATTTGGGGTTGGTCCACCCTTTTATGAATCAAAATGACAGACATTTTTTTGGTTCATAAAAATACTCCCTAGGGTACCAAACATACACCACATCTCCCTAAATGGAGACCAATCTAACTTTATGGATCCATTGATGTGATTTTATTTTATGTTTAGTCCCTTAGGTCTAAAAAACCCTACATTGGGTCTTTTAACCATCAAATCTATGTATAAATTAGAAATAAACAAACATAAGATTAAACTCCTTGAATTAGACCCAACATCTGAAGTGGGGATATTTGTTACCAAGTGAATATGAAGAACCATCCAAGACCAATTTGAAAAAAGGCATAGGTGAAGGTGTTAATTTGTTACCAACTCTCTTTCTTGAATAAGTTTTGTTTTGAATTTTATTGACACAACCAGGAGTTATGGGTTTGAAGAAGATTAAACCACTTTACCCAAGATAATTACCTCATTGAAACTTATGACAAGTTAAACTGAGGGGATTCATAATGAATTTAAATAGCTATGTTGGTGGACCACATCACACTTGAAGCCTTAGATCATGCTTGAACATAATAAAGACAAGGTGGAGCCTCCAATGCTTCCAACAAGCATGTTTATTTTACTGAACCTTCCTTTGCCATAGGAATTACAAGTCAACTCTATATAACATCAATATATATGTGATAAACACCTTACTGTTAGTAGCTCCTCTCTTTTTGAGATTTCTTAAGGAAACTTCAAGGTAGATCCAAAACTTTTAGGATGAAACCAAGTGACAATCATTGCATCAAATCGAACTAGGAATATATTCACATGAAATGACCCACACCACATCCTTTAGATCTAGGTTAGAGTCCTCCTCAATGTCCTCCTCCTAGTTATGTCTTGAGGTCTCCCGCTGATGGGACAACTTAAAAATTATTCCTCCACTCCCTAGTTTATATTTTTAGTAATTTATAACTTCTATAAATATTGTAGATCTTTATATTTACTTTATTTTGTCTTATTTAACTTCCTATAACATATTTCAATAGTTTACATTTCCATTTAATATTAAATTCTACTTCATCTTAAATTCTAGTGTAAATAATAAGATGGCTACTTTGGGATAAATATTGAATAAAGAGGTTGTGGTGAAAAAGGTGTGAAGGTCTCTAACACCAAGATCTAACCATGTTGCCATCATCATTGAAAAAATCAAAGATTTGACTACTCTTGAGTTTGATCACCTAGATATATCTCTTGTGTCCCATGAAAAAATACTAAGAGACACATTTGAATAAAGTGATGACAAGGATTTTGCATCAAAATTAAAAATCATAAAGAGTGAAAGTACAAACACTAGTAGAAAAATTAACCAAGTAGAAGGGAAATACAATAGCAATAGTAACCAAGGATAAGGAAAAGACAAGAATCATAATTTTTTGAAAGGAAATATAGGAAGAAGAGGTGGTTTAACCACAAGAGGAAGATGTAGAGGTAGATTTGATAAGACAAATATTCAATTTAGCACTACCATATGTATGGTAACTTTGAATGGGAATATAGATTAAAAGCATGAAATGAAGGGAGGATAATAATTATTCTAATGAGAATAAGGATGGTTCTCTATGAAATTTGTTCTTTTTATATGATAAATATGAAAGCAATCCTAAAGAATTTTGTTAACTAGATCCAAGTTGTTCCAAACACATATACGAGAAAAATGAGTTGTTTTGTACAATAGATAAGCTTGAAAACCAAGAACAAAATTGGTGATGAAAAATATTTAGATGTTTCAACAAAATGAACTATGAAGTTGAATACTATAGAAGGTAAGAAATATATTAATGATATTTATTACATTTCAAAATTAAAATGTAATCTATTCTTAGTGTTGGGAAACTATGTAGAAATAACTATAAGGTGGTATTTTATGATAAGTAATGTACAATCTATGATAAAATCAAGGAAATAATTTTTTTTACACATGTACCTATGTCTAAGAATAGATTGTTCTCATTAAATTTTGGTGAATATAGTATCACCTTCACTAATATGGCATATGAATATAAGAACTGGTTATGGCATCTCAAGTATGGACATTTAAATTTTAAAAGTTTGAATTTACTAACATCTTAATAATTGGTCTATGGTTAGCCAAGGGTTAAAGAGCACAAATAGGTTTTTGAAGCATGTGTTAAATACAAAGATGTAAAAGAAAAAATTCCAAAAGGTAGTGCATGGAGAGATCATCATCCACTTCAATTGAATCAATCTAATATTTATGGTTCCATGCAAAAAAATGTTTTGGTAAGTCTTCATATTTCATTACATATATTGATTATTACTCTCGAAAGTGTAGGGTTTATTTTTTAAAGCAAAAATGTGAAAAAATGATACATTTAATAGGTTTAAATCCCTAATAGGAATGAAAGTGGTTATTATTTTTAAGTTTTGAGGCATCCCATAGAGGTTAATTATTTTAAAAAGATTTTATCGATTATTTTGATTTGAATGGCATCAAAAGGCAGTGCACAACTGCCTACGCTCCTCAACAAATAATGAACCTAAAAAGAACTATGCAATGGTTGAAATAACATGGAGTATGTTACAGAAAAAGGGATTGAAAAACTATTTTGGGGGTGATTCAGTTACAAGCATAGTCTATATTCTCAATTAGAGTCCCACTAGATTATTTGACAAGATGAATCCATATTGAGAATGGTATGAAAATAAGCTTAATATCTTTTTAATTTTAATTTTTTTATCATATTTTAATGTATTTGGTCAAAGAAGAAATAACTTGGATCAAAAGATTGAAATAGCATGGAGCATGTTACAGAAAAAGGGATTGAAAAACTATTTCAGGGGTGATTCAGTTACAACCATAGTATGTATTCTCAATCAGAGTCCCACTAGATCATTTGACAAGATGACTCCATATGAATAATGGTATGAAAATAAACCTAATATCATTTTATTTTTTATTTTTTAATCCTATTTTAATGTAGGTGGTTAAAGAAGAAATAACATGGATCAAAAGAATGAGTCTTATATGTATTTTGGGTACAGTGAAGAAAAAAAATATTATAAGATTTACAATCCTATCAATAACTATATTATTGTGTCAAGACATCTTTTTTTATGAAGGGGGAGTGTATGGTCATGACAAAGATAAAGGTATATTGATAAGTGTAAATCTATTTTGTAATGCTGGTGTTACTAGTGATATTGTTGATGATAAAATGACTAATATTAAAATTACAAGAGCTACAAGTCAAATAAGCAACCCCTCATCTAATTCTTGTATTCTAAGTGCAAGCCCAACTTTAATTTTGAATTCTTCAATGAAGGTAATAAACCTAAGTGAAATCTATCAAAATGTAAGAAGTCAAGCACGTGAAGAAGGTCCAATAGGTGATATAGTAAATTATGTTTTATTTACACAAGTTGATTCTTAACCATCATGTTTTGAAGATGTATCTACTAATGATGTTTTAGTGTAGTCAATGCAAGAATAAATGAATTCCATCCATAGGAATGATACTTGGGAAATTACAATACTTCCACATGATAAGAAATGTATGGTTACGAAATAATACTAAGTACAATAATGATGGTAGTGTTGAAAGACATAGGACATGTCAAGTTTAAAAAGGCTTCACTCAAATTTATGGTGTAGATTACATGAAGAGACATTTTCACCAATAACAAGACAAGAGACCATTAGAGTATAAATTTCACTAGAATCTCAAAAGTAAAGGAGCATACATCACATGGATGTGAAAAGTGTCTTCTTGAATGGGTACCTCAAAGATGAAGTATATGTATAATAAGAATGAGGTTTTGTAGTATAGGATAAATAAGACCAAGTCCACAAGTTGAAGAAATCTTTGTATGGACTCAAACAAGCACGAAGATCATGGTATGCCAACATTGATGGATATTTTTAGCAGAATATCTAAAGAGAATCATGCTTGTGTTCCCACTCTTTACTACTAGGAAGAAGGTAATGATATCCATATTGTAAGTTTATATGTTGATGCTTTTTTGTATATGGGTAGCAAATCCAAAATGAATGATGAATTGAAGATTTCTACGATGAATGTTCTGAAATAAAATATTTAGGTCTCATGTAATACTTCATAGTGTTATAAGTTCATCATAGTAAGGATCAAATATTCATTTGTTAAACAAATTATACACAGGATATCTCAAATAAATTTAGTATGGTTGAATATAAACCAAGCTTCACTCCAACTGCTCATGGAGTTATGTTATGTAGAGGAGATTGTGTTCAAACAGTGGGTGAAATAACTTATAGAATTATTATTGGAAGCCTAATGTTTCTATTTAACACAAGAGCAAATATTTCTTATTTAGTTTCTCTTATTTCAAGGTATATGTCTGAGTCATCCAAAATTTATATGAAGGTAACCAAGAGAATTTTAAGGTATGTGAAAGGTACTATCAAATCCAATATTTATTATTATGCCATTAAAAAGTTTGAACTTGCTAGTTTTAATGATTCTAATTAGGGAGTTCGTTTGGATGACTAAAAGTCAACATTCGAAAGAAAAAAATCACTTGGTTTGGGTTTGGGTTTTGGTTACATGGAGCTCAAAAAATCAAAGTTTGGTTTTCCTTTCATATAAAAAAGTAGAATGTATTATAGTCATTTCAAAAGTTACACAAGCATTATGTCTCTAAAATGTTCTACAAGAAATTGGGGAGAAACAAAATCAGTCAACAATGTTTTTTTGTGATAACATAAGTGCCATCAAATTGGCCAAGAATCTTGTCCATCATAGTACATCAAAGCATTTTGATTTGAATAACCACTTTTATCGAGATTTGGTTGGAAGAAAGAAGTGGAATTTAAATATATAAACACTCAAGAATAAATTTTGATTATCTTAACTAAAGTTGTTGCAAAATTTCAATTTTTGATATTCTAAGATTAAGTAGTTAATCTACTCACCGTCAAAAGCCCCCGCGGGAGTAGGTGGAGGAAATAAAAGTAATCTTTATTTTTTAGACAAGAATAAATTTGTGCAATGGATCTAAATCATATTAATACTTTTTATGTTCATTTTAGAGAAGAATAAAGTCATGCAATGCCAATAAATCAGATTACTTTATTTAAAAGTAAATAATGATATATATATATATATATATATATATATATATATATATATATATATATATATATAAATATAATTTTCTTTTTTCTTTTTAAAATATGTTGACATGCATTTTTATAAATACAATGTATTAAATCAAATTTTATTAATGATAAGGAAAATAAGAAAAAATAAATAAATAAAAGGAATGTGCTATTAAATATTTTATGTTTTCGTAATTTATAAAAATAAATTATATTTTTTCTTAATAATTAAAAATAGTAATCTAAAATATCCAATTAAAAAAAAATATAATTAATTTAAAAATTTAAAATTTAAAAATCTACTAATCTAAATTTTATAAATTATATATATATTATTTACATTTTGTTAAGAGGTGCATCACAATTATAATACAAACAACTCATTTCACAATTGAAAACATAACAAACGGTACCAACAATCATCTATATCATATATATTATTTTTATTTTTTGTTGGTTTATTTTGTTGGGTGGGTTACATCTCGTTGATATTGGAGCATTTTTTTTCAAATCTGAAGGTATTCATTTTACTAAATTTACCAAAATCTTACCCAAAAAAAAATGATGGTAAGGTTGCTCCACTCGACCCCAACCGAAAAAAAAAAAAAAACAACGACAAGCATCGATGAGACCTGAAACACTGAATTGAAGTAATTATTATTCAGATTTCTCCTTAATGACAGCTCACCCTAGTTCTTCCGTGCTGGCTGCGTTTACCCTAAGGCTGATCGCTGCCATTATTGAAAGGTATGGAAACCTTCAAATAGATTTGAAGATCCTTTACACGCAGGCACCCTCCGTCCTTAGCACATCTAATTTATGAATCCGGCTTACAAAATCTTGCAGATTTGAGTTTGAAGATCCTCCAATTGCTACAGCATTTCTTGTCGTGTCTTTCAACTTTTCCGCCTCTCTTTTCATTTCATTTCCAGGGTCTTTATTCAAAACAAGTGTTACAGCATCCTTCACTCTTTACTTGTCTGGAATTCCAGTTGTATTTTCGCAGATTTGGATTCCACTCTGGGAATGTTGTGCTTTTTGAGTACCTCCATACTCCATCCCATTAGCACGTTGTGGATTATACCAACAGGGAGCTCCCCTTCTGTCTTTCCCAAGTTGGCACTCAAGCCAACGATTGACGGGGTGTTCCAGCTTAGCAGCCAGATCATAAATTAGACCGCATTGCTCCAATGGAACTTGCTCAAAGCTCTCTATTCCTTCTAGTAGGCCATCCACGACTGGTGTGGGAAGCAACACGAGGCGAATATGGAATCCAGCTGAAAGCGGTTGGGCCATTTGGTACTGCAGGCGGTGTGCATTGGCGGCCGAGGTGACACAGCTAACGGTGAGGCCATGGGAGGCGAGCAGCTTTGCATGATCAAGTAAAGGAAAGGGCACTACCACAACGTGTGGCTTATCAATACTTTTGACCATATTACCAGATTGGCAAATACGCTTGACCGTTATACTCGGCAACTAAGGCACAGAAGTATTGCTATGACTGACATACACACTCTTATTTAGACACATAACTGACATGCTGGGAACCGTAAAAATTACCCTCGACGTCGGTGAGTCCAGCTTCTTCCTTTCTCTCCCCCCCGCGTTGGGGACAGTCTACTGAAATACCACCTTCATCTCATAGAATCCACCGAAAACATTTATTTTATTTTACAGCCCAAAAAACATAGCTACAGGCATGCGACCATCAAATCTAGTCTCTAATTGTTTGTAGAAGATGTGCGATTTTAATTATGATGTTTGAAATTTAGTCTCTAGTTATGTGTGGAAGATGGTCATGACATTTGAAATACAGTCTAAAGTTATATGTGAAAGACGTGCGACTATAATTATGACGTTTGAAATCATCATTTTTTTATTCAAGTAATCAATGTGACACCATTTTGATTTCAATCAGAATAAATATGGACCCTCGATAGATTGAGAGACAACTTCTGAGACAAAATTTGTTAGTTGACCGTATCTATCATGTTTTTTTTTTTTTTTTTCAAAAATGATGATGATTGAAGGCACCACAACTTTAGGTTAAATAAATCTAATTTAAAATAAAGTAGGTAATGAAATATTATGAATGTATTTTATAATGGAACATGTATTATGTGTTGGAGATGTGTAGATGTGTAGAAATAAGTATGTAATTGTTTTTATATAAAGGAGGAAAAATATTACTAAATGTTTAGAGTTTTGGAGATTAAAGATAAAAATGGGTGGACTATTTGTTTTTTTTAAAATGTGGAATAAATTTGTGAAATACATATTTCAATAGAAAATGATAGAAAAACACCATTTTCAAAGTATATATATTGTAAATAAATTTTCTCATAAAATTTTGATCTAATTTATATAAATGTAAGTGTAATATGCTCTATATATGAAAAATATAAGAAATATAAACTTATGAGTAATATACCTCAAATAGGAAACATCTAATCACATAAATAATATGTCTAATATGGGCAACATGAAATAAGTAGTGTAGCAATAGATTTTTCAATGTCAAGTATAATTATAGTGTCTTCTACCTAATAACTATATAATATAAATCATGACTCTACTTTAAAACAAAATATGAAAAAATATACATGATATGAATCACGACAATAATAAGATTTTACATGACATATATAGATCATGACACCATACAATGCATCAAATAATACAAAGTAAAAAGAGGAAGAGAAAAGAAACATCAAATGCAAAGTAAACATATCATACACAAAGTATATAGACACAAATAAGGAAAACACAACACAAAGTAAGCGTATCACACACAAAAACATAGGTTCTGGCATTTATTATTAGCTAAAAAAGTTTTTAATGGATTGTACTATATGGTATCATTTCAGTAACATTATCCTCGTTAATGATTGTTTGCATATATTCATTTTTTTTATCTCTTGTTATAATGGCTATATTCATTTTTTTATCTCTTGTTTGCATATATGAAGTTAGGGTGTAGGACTATTGGGTGATGGTATTGATGTAGAGGACCCAATAGTCCTACACCCTAACTTCACTCTTATGTGGTATGCAAACCATGCCATGTTAACACGTAATATTAACATCGATGGATATGTTTAGAAGACTAATTTCAAATTCTATATTCTCAATATTTGACCAGGCAGTATGGACCCATGGTTTTGATTGTCATGAAAAATGTTGGTATAGTCTCATTTTGGGGGTCCAATCGATCAATGATGTTAACATCACTAATAAATATTTCAGTGGTCCCAAAAGTTGAACATTTAAACTCTAGTTAATCGTGCACATCTCATGGAATGAATACATATAATTTGAGGTGGCAAGGCATTAATGTCTCATCACACTAATATTATTACTCACTGCCATGCATTCAATTTATCGATCATTGTACTATTTGACACCAACCCTCTTGCACCTTCATCCCCATCGAGCCATCACACTCCACGTGCATTTTTGTCGAAGGGAAGAAGATATAAAGGGTTTGAGAGATGAGATGATGGGAAGAGTAGCAGATGTTGCATGACTACTTGTCATTGGTTGCCATCGGTATGTATAGGTGAGTTTTTTATACCTCATTAAGGCTGTGACCCAAATCATTTTAAAAATGTTAATATAGCTTTGAATGTTTGTTTGAAATAAAATAATTTTTTGCTTGCCATCATTTTTAATTTTAATGTAGTCGATCTATGAATCATTCAGAATGAGACAAGAGACCAACAAGTTTTAATGGTAGTGTAAAGCTTTATTGTGTAGTAGACCCCCACTACATCTTCAAATAATAGCACTCAGACCCCATGAAATATTCAACAAATAATGCACATCTCACATAATGAATACACATGGTTCGAGCTGACAAGGTATTAAATCACTGTGTTATTTGATGCCAACCTTCTCACACCTTCATTCCCATTGGGCCATCACATTGAATATGCATTGTTGTTGAAGGGAAGAGGAGATGGAGGCTTTAGGAGACAAGATAATGGGGAGAGCAATAGTCCCTACATGACTGCTTACCATTGGTTTCCATCACTGCATATAAATGAGGTTTTTATACCTCATTAAAGTTGTGACCTAAATCACTTTTAAAATGTTAATGTGGATTCAAATGTTTATTGAAAAATTAAAAAAATGTTTGTTCTCTTGTCATCATTCCTTGCATTCTTAAACTATAGTTACATGTAGTGTAATCTATCTATGAATCATTTGAAATCAATGTGTGTTTCTATTGAAGGGAAGATCAAATCGAGGGTTTGTGCAAATGGTGAGATTTTTGTGCTTTGCAAGTGGTATTTTTGCTTCTGCCATTTCTAAGTGCTATTTATCTAATCTCTTTGCTTTTGAGAGCTCTTTATTAATTATCTTTCCTTATGCCATTTGTAAGTGGTATTTACATGCTCTATTTGCCTACTCTCTTTCCTTCTACCATTTTAAGTGCTTTTTGCCTACTATATTTCCTTGATATCTTTGCTTTTGCTATTTTTAAGTGTTATTTACCTACCATGTTTGCCTATTTTATTTTGAAGTTTTTTGTACATCACTAAGGTTATGACCCAAATTGTTAAAAATTTGTGAATATGGCTTGAAGTGTTTATTAAAAAAGTATTTTTTTTCAATTTCTATTAATCCTTCTTTGAATTTTCATACTATTAAAGTTGTAGTTTAATTCAAAGTCTATATATGAATCATACAGAATGAATGGGTTTTGATTTATTTCTACCCCACTTAGACTGAAAGCTACGGGTTTTTGTTTTTGGTATTCTAGGTTTATTTATTTTGACCTTATGATTAACATGTCTAATAAAACTGAATGACCATTTGAAGTTAACCTATATAATAGGTAGTTATTTTGATTTGGGTTATGTAATTGCAATCCCTTTACTATCACTAAATAATCATGAATAATATTATCCCTTTGTTGGAATCTGTAAAATGAATAATATTGTAACAATAATCAATTGAATGAATGTAATTCATACAATTAAGCACATGAATTATTTATATGAATTGCATTCATACAAATATCCTCTTGTCATACAAGCCTCTATGTTGGGAATGCACACATAGCATGGGCTAAGTGCTATTAACTAAAGTTTTGAAGATACACTTTTAACATCCATTTAAATTTATTCAATTCTTTCATGGGTTTTTGGAATGCACTATGAGAACAACTTAATGTTGACTAAATAAGTAAACAAAGTCACCTTATAATAAAAAGAATGCACTAGTGAGAACATTATCTTGTTGACTATAAGAAGCATTGAAAGTCTCCCTATATTAAAGTAGTTTGTAAAAAAAATCCATTACCATAGGGTGACTTTCAATCCTCATAATAGTTAATGAAAGTCATCAAGGCTTCCATCAATAGACTGGATATGATCTTCCCCTTAACACAATACACATTCAAGAGACAATTATTATGAATTTCTCTGTGAATTTGTCATTACTTTTAATTTTTAGGTTATAATTATATGGGGTTTAATAGGTATACAGTTCTTCATTGGTCATTTTTCCATTTGCTAGTAGCTATGGATTTACATGTGGGGTTTTTTAACCTCACTAAGCGCTTTAGCTAAGTGTGTTAATGTTTGTAGTTAATTATTTCATTTTTGTAGGAATTTTTTTTATTTCAATTAAACATGAATAATATTATAAGAAAAATAATTTGCATGAAAGTAATTCTTATAAAAATATGTTTTCATTTATTTGTATGTATTGTTTATTTTCATTAATCATATATGAATTCAATACAGACAATGTTATGCCAATGTGAATCATAAAAGTATTAGTAGGTGCCAAATGTTGGAAATTTAAACTTCAGTTAGTGGTGCTCATTCCATGTTATCCATGGACCATGTTCAAGGTGCCAAATTAATGTGTTATTTTTTTATATCATGACCTGAATATCTAGATTTGCGCTAGTTTCAAGCATGATTAATCCTTGGTTTTATTTTTAGTAAACTCTTTATTATGTATTACATTCATGAAAGTGATTTTTGTTACAATATTATTCATGTCATCTATTACACAAGCTAACCTTAAATGGTTGGTAATTCTTTTAAGACACAATTACTCATTTCAGATGATTCACAGATTAACTACACTAAAATAAATTATAATTAATATAGGTTTTTAGCCTTAGTGAGGTATAAAAAACCTCACCTTTGGGAAGTGATGGTTAAAAAATAAAATGATTAATCATGTTAGAAAACACTAGTGAAAATTGAGATTGCTCCTTTGAAAGCTCTACTTGGTTTTGCCTACAAAATCTATGTGTTTGCCAAGCCCAAAACCTACACCTAGTTCTCCATTTTACATAAGTAAATAGAAATAAACCTATAATACTCAAAAACCATTTATTTCACTCCAGAGGCACATATAATCTCAAGAGTTATCTCTAAACCATAAACTTAATTAAACTACACTTATTATAGTTTAATAATTCACAAAATGATTCATAGATCGATAGAATTATTTATTTTTTAATAAAAAGTAAAAGTCATATTCACATTTTCATATTACAAAATTTGGTATAATTATGTGAAAATTAGGGTAGAATCCAAATTAAAATCAAAGAATGTAGAAATTAGTTTTATAATAGAAGTTATTGTTCATCTTTTTGAATATGAATTTAATATATTGGTGATCCTTGCACATTTTATTCAATCATGTAGGGAATTCGATTGGAGTAGTAATGAACATACAAGGAAAATAAAATAAAAAATAAAATAGATGTATAATTAGGCATAAAATGTTGTGAAAAATCATATGTTGGTTTAGAAGTTTGCACATATTATTGTACTCACTTCATAGAATTATGACTATTGATAGTAAGTAACAGGACATATTGTATTTGACAAGTAATAGTAAATTTATATTTTTGAACTCAATATTTGAATTTATCTATTCAAATCTTAAATTCAAATACTTGTAATTAAAATATTGTGTACAAATAATAGTACAATATCTTGTGCACAAGTTAAATATTGTTTATTAATTTGTGTAGAATACTAATGTTTAAGTATTGGATATAAATATATTTGTAATTATTGAAAATGCATCTACTTTTAATTATAAAGTAGTTCTGGAGTTGGGCCCCATACCTTCAAATACCCTCTCAACTATTAGACCATGCTCAACAATTGGGTCCTCTCTCTTAGTAACAAGAAATATGATGACACTAAGTTGTGCATTTTATTGACTCAAAAAAAGGGGCATTTTAGGGTATTCATTTTTTTTATTATATATTTTTTTTTCAAATTTTAAAGATTAAGGATTTAAATATTTAAAATATATCTTGAAGTTGATATCCCAACTTGTTTATCAAATAGATGTATTTAAGATATCTAAACTAGTACAAAAAAATGTTTATATATATTTTTGAGATATTTATTTTAAGTTTTTTATTAATACTAATATAATTAATTTTTTTTCTTTTTTAATATTTTTTTATTTTTACCCAATAATTGAAAAGTAAATAAAAAAGAAAAAATTAATTAAAATATTAATAATTAAAAATAAAAATAAATATATGTAGATGAATTTATTTATTATTTTGGATATCTTAAATACATTTATTTGGTAAAAAAACTAGAGATATCAATCTCGAGGCACCTATATTTGATTTGTCATATCCCACATGCATTAATGACTCCATTAAATTCCCCTCAAATTTCATGTCAATTGGTGATAGATGATGATAATTTAGCTACACCATTGTATGGTGCTTGAAAATATATTCTAAAAAAAAACTCCAAACTCCATTGTTTATGCAAAATATTACATTTTTTAATTAACTTCTACAAACAAGAATAAAAAACTTCCATATTTTGTCAAATAGATGTCAAATTTAAGGTTTAAATGCCTTATGATGGTCAAATGGATATTAAATTTAAGGTTGGTCATTAATTATTAACATGTCCATAACATTGTAGTTTTCCATCACCCTTGAATACCATTTTAAGTTATGTTTATCAACATAACTAGTAAAAATATATTAAATACATCTATGTAAATTTTTTTGAGATATGTCAATATCGAAGACCTATCTTGGGTTTATCACTTACCAAATTTATTAATGAGTCCATTACCCTCTCCACTATTGTTTTAATTAATTTTGGGTAAATGGAATTAGTCTAATTATATCATTGTAGTAGGGTCAAAACTATTTTTTGGGAAAAAATACTTGTTCCAAACTCTACCATGTGCCCAATATATTACAACTTTTTTGATCGAATTCTCAAAGAAAAGAACTATATGACAGTAAAAAATATATCAAATTTAAAGTTAAAACTACCTTATGATGATCAAATAAATGATCAATTTAAAATTGACCATTAATTATTAACATCTCATGGACATTACAATTCACCACCTATACTACCATTGTATAATAACTATCAATATAATTATATCAACCTTAATTTTCACACATAATATTTCCCACCCCTTTTTATTTTTATAACATAATTCTCCATATTGAGTACAAACGTAGATGTACATATCTTAGTTTACAAATACATAACTATTTTTGGCGTGTTTACTCCATAATGTAATTTGTCATCTCTTAAAATCAGAAGAGCATAATTCAACTCAAAGTCTACCTAACTTGATGTATATGTAGTGGTCGATTCGAACAAAAATGTTAGGTTTTCTAAGTACTATGGTAAGGATTTTATTGTTAATTTTTTTTAATAAATATATTACTGAAATAAATATATCTTCATGTAGGCAATGGCATAATTCTTCGATACTCATTTCAAATTTGTATGAAATATTTTGAATTATTATATTTTCCTTCAGTTGTTATTACAGATAAGAGTACAACCACCTACGTTTTCAACTAAGATCATTACTTAATTTCTCACAATAATCATCTCTTTAGAGTGGATTATGTATACACATAATATTTTCAAACTTTTATCAGTTACTGATGCTCTTTATCTTGTAGGAACGCATTGAGTCTCAATCTCTTTGAGTGTATGCCCTAAGGGGTGCATCAAGAAAGGGGTTGGTATACCATTAGTGCTTTGTAGGGTTGTTGTCCCTTGTTTCCACTTGTTATCAATCCAACCAGCTCCTAAAACCATTCCCCTAAGCTTTTCCTCCCATTTTACACACTCCCCTAGTCTTTCACCACCTTCATTAGCCCTTTCCCTAACCTAAACCCCTTTTTGATAGTTTACATGACTATGTCAGCCATATCAACTTTGTATTTTTATTAACAAAACTTATTCAGGTCTAGGTTAGCCCCTAGATGACCTAGCCTATAAACTAATTAGTTTTGATCAATTACAATACTAGGTCAACTAGATTGACCTTGTCAGCCAAAAATTTTAGAAGAGTTTAGGGTTAGATTTTCCTAGATAAACACATTCATTTCCATAATTTATCATGAACAGAAGAAGAAGTAAGATATAGTATGCATCTATTTATCCACCATTCTACTTGTGGATCAAGCTTAGAGTTTCATACTTTCTTTGGAGATATGGATCTTGTCTTTTGGAGAAGTCTTTTAGATGCATTGATAGGTTGTGTAGCCTAGAGATGATTTATCCTTGTCATCCTTACATACCATAAAAACCTCTTATGAATCACCTTAGCTAAGGGAGAGATAGAAGCTCAATGGTTTCCTCTTCAAAGGTAAGTATTCCTAACTTTGTTCCTCATTTACAAGAGTAGATAGATATCCATTTACACTTCTCTTGCATGCATTAAGATTCTATATACATTGACATGAGTATATATCTTTTATGCATGTTTAATTTTAATGTTTATTACCCCCACATTACGCCACAACCTTTGGTGAGCACTAGATTAGAATTTTAGTTTACTTGTTATTAGTTTAGTAAATATGAAAACATAGGATAGAGTTAGGGTTATTACATAGTTTTACTTGACTAGTGGCATTGTAACCCTCCCTGGTGATATTATTTTGGTAAGATATCCCTTGGCTAGGTCTAGTGGATCCATATTGATCATGACCTAAATTATCTAATATATCCCCAATCAAAAGTGTAAGTAGGATCTATCTTCTCTAATTTAATAATTGATTTGTAGATACATTGTATTTATCATCACAAATATTCTGGTGAATCTAACATCAATCTAACCCTTGGAGGTTTTATTTCACACTTTTCATTTCTATCATTTTATTATTTTTCTATATTTGTAATATTAGGTTGACCAGGCTATTATAGTTATAAATTTTGTGCACATGCTAAACACATAGTCACATCAAAATGACTCTATTATTTATATGTAGGTCTTCATTAGATATAGGTTATTGGATCAATTTGGTTGACATAATACTGTTATTCAATCCTAGATAATAAACTAAGTCGAACATGTCGACTTAGTCTTCTAATTACCATCCAGAATAACAAACTAAGTCATGCAGGTTGAATTAGTCTTACAGACAGCATCCAGATAATAAACTATGTTGACTAGGTCGACTTAGTCATCTTAACAAGCTTCAACAAATAGGGTTTCAAAGAACTAGGTCAACCTAGTCAACTTAGTTACCAGAACTTGCAAGCAAAATTTAATGCACTTTAATAGAAAATTTGTAGTCCTCAACATATTCTAACCCACCAAGGTTCCTCTCTCTCTCTCTCTCTCTCTCTCTCTCTCTCTCTCTCTCTCTCTCTCTCTCTCTCTCTCTCTCCCCCTCTCTCTCCCTCTCTCTCCCTCTCTCTCTCTCTCTCTCTCTCTCTCTCTCTCTCTCTATCTCTCTCTTTAAATTCATTACTTCATTACAATTTTATTTTGTATAAGTTTACAATATTTAAAACTACAATCATATAGTAAACTAAGTCGACCTAGTCAACTTAGTTTTGTATCCTATATTCTGTTTAAAAGACTAGGTCAACCTCATCGACTTAATTCTTAAGGAATCCTACTTCTACATAATATTAATGATCCAGTCGACTCTTTTCTATAATGTTTGAATATAGTGTCATCTAAATTGACTCTATACTAATACCATTATTAATTTCAGAATTAACAACTATATGTTATTAATTAATTCACACTTTTATTTTCATCTATTTCCATGCTTAGAGTAGCTCATATAGTCTAATTAGGTGGTTTTTCAAAATAATTTTTAATTTCACTATTTTTCTCTTTTTGCACATAGTACCAAATCACACAAATTTTAAAATGTATTTAATATTTGTCTTCCCAAGGCCTACCTACTTGGATTTCATCAACAAAGGGGAAGTCAACTTGGTTTTTTGGGTAAGTATAAACACATGATTAATGGTATGTATTGGAAAATCACCTGATACCTTTATCACTATGGAATTATGAAGTGAGGGGGTAGGACCCAATACCAAGCTAGTACCATTACCAACACAAATCACTTTCAGTCTAAATGTCTTGAAACCATCCACATATACTTCATTACTAGATTAAGTGGGGGAAATGTAGACACTATTTTTGATTTATATATCACCTCACTCCTATACACTTAGAAAACTCAGATCTTGGTTCTTCCTCTCAGTTCTAGACCTTTACCAATTCTACAAGTCTCTCATCTACTCTCTATTATGCCCCTTTGCCTATCTCTTAGTCTGACTATTCGTATGTTGATGACCTAGGTCTTCTATCTTGTCCAGATTCTTAAAGCCTACTTATTTTCCACCTATACAATTTTTGATTATGTACCTACTTTCATGCTCCCTACACTGAATCCCATACTAAAACCTATGTCAATGTAAATTTATTGCTCAGATGCAAGAGTCTAGTGCCCTAAAATAGTCTAATTTTCAAATGAAACATATCCAACTGTTTGTCTTAAGTGATTCAATGCAAATTATTCTCTAAAAGGATTGGTATATATATATAATATCAAGCCTCATTCATTCCTAACCTACACCTAACACAAACCAAAGATGATTATAAAATGTATTCAATCAAGCACTCAATAAATCAAATCTTCCTTATTTCCATATCAAGGATAACACATACATAGGTCTAAAGTACTAAAGGAGAAACCAAAGATCCCAATTTGCCAAGATACAAGCTAGGTCAGTGTTTTACTTTCTTTCCACATAGTTCATGATTCACACACAAGATAACATGTAAGGGAGAACTATATAATTCTAAGGCCCTCTTCACATTATTGGATATGTAGGCATAACTCATTGATAGAGGGGTATTTGGGGTTACTTGACACCATGTGCCCATTAATGCATTTTTACATAGCCATTATAAGGAGGAAGAACTAAGTTTTTCTACTAAACAAACAACAATAGTCCATGACCTAGATATGAATGCACCATAGAAAAGGTGATGAAAAACCCAAAATCATTTAGGTGCTTTCATCCTATAATAGTAAGTATTCCATACAAAACACCTATGTTTAACCTAGATACTAGTATCGACACAACCATCCAAGGTTGATGCAAGTGTCTAAGGCTATAGAGGCACTAAATCAAAAATTTGGTGACTGGTCCAAAATACTATTGCAATCTACTTAATACATATTCTAGATTGAAATATGTCTTAATATCAGAATTAGCTAAATATCTTGTTTTCATTATCATTACAATAACTAGCATAGATGTACTTTCTATTTTTAGCATATCTCAGTACAATCAATTTAGTATATGTTCTATCTAAGTTTTTAAATTAATTGGTCTTATATAGATTTGTTTATCACCATTGTGCTTATTCACTTCTATATTCTTACCCATATCCCCCCAAAATCTAGATTTTAGGGTTAAACACATTTTATCTTTTCAGTTATAGCTTGAATGGGTGTCTTTGTATTCTATAATATTTTGGAATACATACATAAAATAAATATATAAAGAATTATATATGTTATACGTCACCTAATTTCCTTACATCTACACTCTATCATTTTACATTCTTATTCTACTACCAACACTTTATCAAACTTAAACAACTATCTCATCCCAAGATAAAGTTGTAAAAAGTGTGATAAATGTTGAAACTTGTGGAGTTTCATTTTATAATGGGTTGGTCTAAAGAAATTTCATGAGGTAATCACTCAAGGTGTCATTTTTTTTATTTCACCTCTTTTTCACTCCTTATCTACCCTTTCAAGTGTTCAACTAAGTAGTGTACCAATCTATTACCCTTGTGGGTTTTCAATAGATTGTCATAACCAAGAGGCTACCCTTTAATTTTCAACCATACTACCACCACTCCTAATGTTTAATGTCTTCCTTACATTAAAAATTCAAAAATATTAAAAATTTAGATCTCACAGTACCTAGACAGAAGGTGGAGGCATAGATTGTGTTCTTGGAACTATAGGAGGATATGAAGTTGGTGCTGCTAGAATTAGTGTTGATAAAGTCTCACTTGATTAATTTATTTTTAGAGGCATGTGCTATGATTAGATGGATGGTTGTGTAATTTGGTTGGATTTCATCTGTTGTATCTCTTGTTAATGTTATTTTAATGGGATGAATTGGGGATCCTCGATGATTATTGTGATAAATTTGTTAAGATGGGACAAGCCCTTCTTGAACTTCTTCTAATTGATGAGTGCTTCCCACACCGTATTTATCATAGTTCACAAAGGAACTTGGCACAACATGAGGTTCTAAATTTCATCATCTTTGTTATTTTGAGGGTGGCCCTACTATTTAACACCTTCTATTAAATTTCTTGTACCAACTCCTCTAGTCTATTTGTATGCTTCTACGTTTGAACGTTAGGGAATGTATTATGAAGAACATCATTGTTATAAGTTACAACATATCTATCACATTATATATTGATGTAAGAGACTCCTTTATAATGGCATATAACTACTTTGATGTAGTTGATTGGTCTCCCATTATTTCTTTGGATTTGTTGGCCTTATCAAAATTTTGTTTGGATTTATTCCATGTGTTGTTTATCTGTTACTTCTCGTCATGCATGTATTTATCTATGTGTTAAGATTAAAGTTAAAAAATGTCCAAGACTTGCTCTTATTCTTTGAGGAGGTCAAATATAGCCTCTTTGTGTACCTTCAAGTTCTGACCTTGCACTCATAGTCTTTGTAGCTTCTATGTAATGATCTAGTAATTTTTAATTTAGGAATAAAGGGTTGTGAATCAATTCTCTTGGAACATGACTTGGTTACCAAATACTTTTACAACTACCATAGGACAAATATTATCAATAATATTTGGTTTTGTTGAGGCAGAGGTATAGTTATACATTTTCGTACTTAAACTAGGTTGCATCCTATTGTAATTTAGATGCCTTATGTGAAATTAATTCTTGGAATGTCGTAGCTCCATCAATATTTTACCAAGGATAATTTTTTCACATCAAGTGACACTTCATAAAATACCATGTCCAAATCTAGTGTATAAGTTTTAATTGTTTCCAATGTTGGTTGGTGTCAAATCTGCACTTTACGGAGTGTGAATGTCATCCTCCATGATAGTGAGGTAAGGGCATCCCATAGCTAATGAGTGGATATCAGTCCATGTTATGAGGCTTATTATTATATGCCCCCTTGGGTTGATATGGAGCCTTTTCATGTGTCAAATAATTATTAATCTTACGGTGTTTGTGCATGTTTTCTTCTTTTATTTGTGGTTGGGCTTCAACTTTAGCCTTATTTTTTTTCTCTTGATCTTCCTTGGATTTAGAAGCACCTCTACCTATGACTTAGATACTTATTATACCTTATGTGCAACATATTTGGTAACATACTCCTTGGCCCTTTATTTATTTTATTCTTCCTACTTTCATAGGTCCTCTTTCTTATTCTCTTCCCCAATCTTGGTGGTTGTATTAGCCTCAACTTTTTTCTACTATGCCCTTTGTAATTATTTATCCTCTTGTTCCTTGTTCCCTTTTATAATTTCTTATTCTCGCTTCTTTGTCTTTTATTCTTATTCTTCAAACTACTTCTTATTTTATGATCTTCTTTTATTGTTTCTTATGTTTCTCTTAGTCTTCATCCTTTCTATATATAATAACCTCTTCTTTATTTA
>JARHVA010005853.1:0-172500 GCA_037957365.1 Torreya grandis
CCAACACTTAGCTAGATTTTCAAAAGGGTTCAACAGATCCAAGTAAGCATATTGATGAGTTCAAAATTTTCACATATGGAGGTCTAAGGATAAAATGATCATATGTGTTTATTCATTTTTGTACCTAGTTTTTATGCACTAAATATTAGGTCATGTGACATAGAATGACAAAGATATTCTTGAGCAAAGTAGGGATCCTAGGCATTTTGATAGTATTTTATAACACTTGTCAAATTTATAGGTTGAAAGATAAATAAAAGTAAGCACTGTGATGATGTCATATATTGCACATATGAAGGCTTCAAGAGTAATTAGATATGTGTATGAATATCCTATGAATGAGGAACTTATGCATTGAATTATAGGTCATGTGAATAAGTGTATAAGAGTTATGCAGATGCAAAGTTTGCCTTCTAGGCATATTGAAATGGTCTCAATACTTAGTTAAAATCTACACAAGGTCTTGAAATTTTGTCATGATTTTACAAAGATCATTTATGGAAATTTTAAAATGAAATAAATAGGAGATATGTTATGGGTTTTTCATGAGCATTCTAGACATATGGTTCATAGGTTTAAATGAGAAGGAAATATCTCAA
This sequence comes from Torreya grandis, assembly GCA_037957365.1. Taxonomy (NCBI): domain Eukaryota; kingdom Viridiplantae; phylum Streptophyta; class Pinopsida; order Cupressales; family Taxaceae; genus Torreya; species Torreya grandis. Next base: position 600 of record JARHVA010005853.1, read on the forward strand.
AACTGAATTCTCTTTGCTCCAAGACATGATAGGGTTTTTCAAATAAACCCTAAGGTTTCAAGTTATGGAATCAAAAAATATTTCATATTTTGATGTTGACTAGATATAGCCTAGACCCAATAGCTTAAGATATAACTCAAGCCTTTGTTATCGATATGAAATTGACCCCTTGACTAGTAATTATCTGCTTGAGCAGTGATCAAAGGACTTAATATTTCCTAATTATAAGACTTTACATATGTCCCAGTTTGATCAATGGCTATCACTTAATTATACACTAAAGATCCAACTGAGTGTAGTAAAGTCACATTTTCAAAGTCTCCTCTGAGTAAATATGCTAGTGACAAGTGTCACAATCACAAAGCTTGCTCAGTTAATCTATGGTGAGATATAAATTTAAATCATCAATGAAAAATGTGAGTATGTTAAGTGTCTCAAATGATAAATAATAGCAATGTGCATAAGGTATATGCTTATGCTAAGTGCCACATTCTCAAGAGCTAAGTAGAGATAAAGATAGAGCTTGTCATAAGATCTGACAGTGAGTGGATTATTGTATAAAGGAGATCCAATGGATTGAGTAGACTTAGATGGATTAAAGTGCTCAAGGTTTATCAACACAATGGTGAATTTAAGACTGAGCAAGTATGAGAATATTAATGGAGTGGAAATTGAACCAAAGACATAAGAAGTAGTGAGATGGGTTAAAGAGCTTGATGTTTAACCAAAGATAGAGATAACATTCATGCATCTATGAAAATCCAACAACACATAGAAGGTCAAATCAAGAAGATCAATAGACACATTTTAATGTTGACAAAGTTAAAGTTTAGAAGTGTATAGGGATCTAATAGATAGTGTAATCTTGGAAGAGATTATCGAATGGATGTAATTTAAATTTGAGTAGTTTAGATGTGGATCATCAGATCATGGTGCTAAAGTTAAGATCAAAGGTAAATATTCAAAGTTATGATCAATCTAATGGTCAGATGTTAGAACTTGTAGGAACTTATAGTTAAGCCCTATATTATTCTACAAATAATGATATTTATCATTATAACCAATCAAAATATGTAAATGTGTATGTGTATCATAACCAAAGCTTGAGATTTTCTAAATGTAGTAAATGTGTATGTGTATCATTATAACCAAGCTTGAGATTTGCTAAATGATAGTGGATCATGAGTTTAAGAGACAAAAGACTTGTATTTCAAGAAATTATAACTAAGTCTAGAATAGAGCATGATGTGTTACAGTTTGAGTGTGAACACATAAATACATGGAAGCTTAGACCAAATTCTATAAATATGGCATCTAGGTTATAGGTAGAAGCTACTAGAGTAATTAGAATTATGTCATATAGAATAATATCTAGACATAGGTAGAAGTGCAGAGAGGATGATCTATTGTTGATAAATTATGTCAAACAAAAGATATAGAGACATAGAAGAGTAGAGTGAAAGAGAGATGAAGTGTGTCGAATAGAGATATATCTAGACATAGAGACATAAGGGCATAAAAGATTAAAATCACATAGAGATAATATGCAAAGCATGATCAGTTACAAATTAGACTTGTAATAAAGAGCTAGAGCAGGACTTATTTATGAATCTATTTTGTATTTTGGAGTTGTGGCTCCATAGATTTGATTGGTTGGTGTCATCAAACAAGCTAAGTTGGTGCTCAGTTACGGGATTGGTATCTCCTTAAGGTTGATGCCCTTAAACATTGTAACTAGTGAGGTCAAGCTAAGTTGGTGCTTAGATTGGGTATTGGTGTCTCCTTAGGGTTGGTTCCCTTAAAAGTGTAACCAATGAAGTTTATTAGTGAGTCTTTGAACTTTGAGGATGGATTAGAATGGTAAATTTTAATAGCTATTATCATCATGGTTTTTCCCTTTGGGTTTTCCACATATAAATCTAGTGTCATTTGTATTTTATTTTGTGTAATATCTACATATTTGATTTGATCTACATATATCTTTTAATCTAAGTTAAAATTACTCAAAGGACTAGTTTTAATTGACACACTGATTCACCCCCTCTCAGTATCTAATTGTGTTCCAACAATTGTAGAGTAGAAAGAGGTCTTATAGACCATAATAAGAAGATGAAGGATCAATGATAAAAAATTTATCTAGATTTTGTGTGTGAGGATAAAGGTCATATGACTTAATCAAGTCAAGAAGAGGCATAGTTGAGAAAATAAGGCTAGAGACTAATTTTGAGAGGGATAGAAGTATGTGAAGAGATGAAAATGGAGATCAAAATATATTATATGTGAAATAAGGTATTATAAAGGTGATCAAGGGTTTTAGGTGGCTAAGTTGGTGTTGAGTCATCTAAGGGGTTGGTGCCTCCTTATAAGTGGGTACTTGCTAAAGCCTAACTAAGTTAGTACTTATCTAGTTGGGGTTGGTGCTCCATGTGGATTTGGTAATTCACTAAATTTTATATTTGAATTATAGGACTATAGTCCATTTGAATATATTAGTGGGTTTTATTCCCCTTGAGGGTTTCCCACATATATGGTGTGTTGACTTGTGTAATGTTTGTTCATGCTTGTCTAGTTGATTATTTATGCATTGCTTATTCTATATGTTGATGATTAATTAAAAGGATTTAAGAAAGGTTTGATGACTAATTCATCCCCATCTCAATCAATTTGATTCCAACATAATCTATGAGAGATACATGCCAAGACAAATAAAAATGAAATTGGTTTGGGACTTAGCCACATTTTTTGTTTCTATGTCTAATATAAGAAATGCATACATTTTTCTTACATTATAAGAAATATGTACATGTTTATTATACTTTATAAAATATACATGTTATGGATTATTAATTACCAAACCTAAATTTAAATAATGTGTATGCATTATTTATATTATGGTATGTGTTATGCAATAATGTGTATGCATTTCCCAAAATGCCCATGGAATTATCCCCTAACTCGATGTAGTTACCCATATTACAAAGATGTAAACTAGAAGCCTAATCATGTTTAGGTCTTGATTTTGGAATTTTTATGATGTTTTAGTATTTTTGAGATATTTGTTTTTTTTTTGTATTTTTTAAATTTGTAATTAGAAACAACTAATGATAAATAAGGTGTCAAAAGTAGAATAAGTGAAAAATATCTAAACAATTTTTAACATGTGTCAATGTGAGATATGAATTATAAATGATTGTATGGTCATATGTGAGAAAGATTCCCCCACTACATATGAATTGTATCTTTGAGAAAACTATAAGATACTAAACATTGTATAAAGATGACTAATTGTACTTCCTTATTTTATCAAACGTACACTTATTAATGTATGTTGTATATATGAACAATATAGTTTTCAATACTAGAACTGGGTGAAAAACATAAAAACTAGAAATATTAAGTATTTGTATGTTGAAATTGTGATTTATAGGTAAAAAATGGCACAAGACAAGATCGACGTACTAGGACAATAATGAAAATTTGTTTTTTCATGTACTAGTTGATTATGTCCTTGATATAAATGACATCTTGTCAACGTATATTATTAAAATAGAGATTTAAATGACATAATATGAAAAAAAAATGATCACTATTTTAAACTATTCAAATTTTAAAAGTGAAAAGGAAGTGCCTAGAGGCCAATAAGTGAACAAGATCAAGGTCTTAGAAGAATTGATCAATTGATCACATATGTAAGAAATGGAAGAACATAATGCAATAGTTTATGAAGCTATGTATGATCATATTTTTTATTTTATTGAATTATTTGAATGTTTTTGAAATGTATAAAATATTTGTAAATGAAATAAATTAACCAAATATCCCATAGAGATAATAATAAAATAAGTTAGTGATAACTGGTAAATTTATTACTTTATTTTAATGCAATGTATTAGATGTGCATATATCATAATAAAAAAATGTAGAAAGTGTAGAAAACAACTATCTAGAAGTAGTGATAGCTAGTAAATGTATTACTTTATTTGAATTCAATGTATTATATGTGCATATATCATAATCAAAAAATGTAGAAAGTTTAGTAAAAAAACTATCTAGAATATTTCTCATGTAATCTTATTTAGAAGGAGTAGGTATAGGAGATGAAAAAATGATGTGAAATCCCATTAGGAGTAGTGTAATATTTTTAAAAATGTTTATTTGTGTGTATCACCAGTTTAGGATACATTACATCTAATTGTGCTTGTTAGGAATTAGAAGCCTTTTATTGATCGATTTACTTTTTCATTGGTTAATTTTGAACCCTTTGCACATTTTTTAAAAATTTTTTATTATAATTTTTTGCTTAGGTACAATGACTTTTATTTATTTTTTAAATAGATATCATTAAACTATTGTGGTGGATGAGAAGGAGGTACCATAGATTTTATAGGTTACTCATATCTAATTCTTGAAAATTTGACAACTTGATTATAATGGATGTAATTTAAGCATCTATGTGCCATAAAAAGTAAAACATATAGATTATTTAACCAAGTACATACTAATATCATATAAAATTCCCCATTTTAAGGTAAAACTAGAAAAGGAGTAGAAAATATATTAGTTCCCACTTAAAGAGGTAACTCAATATCTCCCAAAGTGTTTTGTTGTTTACCATTGAATGTATTAACACTTTTAATAGTTTCTTGTATTTCATGTTGTGATTATCTCAATGAATAGAGTAATTTATTGTGAATGCATTTTAAATTGATCCATTATCAACTAGAAAACTATGAATATATTTTCGATCAATATAAGCTCATATATAAAACATGAAAATTAAAATCATCATCCACTATATAACTATTTGTTGGTGTTAAGCCACACTCAGACCAAAGATGGACTGGTCCAAGAGGGGCTAGTAGCTTAGTGGTAGAGCACTCCAGTAGCATTTGGAAGGTCCTAGGTTTGATTCCTAGTTGGTCCATGTCTCAACATGGTATCAGAGCCAGGCCCAGGCTAGGAGCCCCAAGCACATGAGAGGTGTGGCTTAAGGGGGGGTGTTGGTGTTAATCCACACTCAAACTGAAGATGGACTGGTCTAAGAGGGGCTAGTAGCTCAGTGGTAGATAACTCTAGAAACATTTAGAAGGTCCTAGGTTTGAATCCTAGTTGGTCCATGTCTCAACACTATCATCATAATCAATCATAGGTCATGGTTGACTATTTTGAATAATTTCACTAATAATTACATCAAATGGATGATCATATGAATTATGATGTGTATAATCATTGTAAGTATGATGCACTACTTAAGTATCCTTATTAGTATCATGATTAGGAAATTGTTCACTAAAAATATTTAATTTAGATTTTTCATTCTGTTGAGGTGTAGTTTCCTCTATAGGAGTGCCTAGATCAATAACATTATTTTCAATAGGATCCTAAATAATATTTTTAATATTGAAACATTTATTAGTAAATGACCGTTACATATATGGTAATCATAATATGCATTATTAAACAAATTCCTTAGGGCTTACTCATGTCAATTTCAAATGGTGGTGGCAATGTCATGAGATTGCATTCAGGTAATTGTTATAGTAATTTGTGAGGTGTTTATGATAATAAAGATATTTTACTTATTTGTCAATTTTATAAAACAATATTATTATAAGGTTGATAAATAACATTAACTATAATATTTGCATTTACTTTAGTATCTATTGGTTTAGATTTTAAAGATGGTTTTCTTTGAAACTTTGTTGTATACGTATAAGTATGTGCAAATGCATACTTGAGCTTGTTTAAATAAATAAACTTAACTTATCTTTCTCTTATTATATGACAAATTTATTAAAATGATCTAAATGTATTGAAAATTATTGATTCATGTGAATGTGAAAGCAAAATTTGTTTGAAAATGTCTTGTAAGTCATTATCTATTAAGGTTTAAATCATTTTAGCAAGCATGGTCTTGTAATTAAGTTCATAATAATTGATCAGATCATTAGTTCCTTAATTAATACTTATAATTTGTGCTTAAGAAATATTTTCATCAATGTTAATAGTAAAATTCTTAAGTAATAAATATGGTATTGGATTGAATGCTTTGAATGATTAGTAAACTATAAAACCAATGAAAGAAATAATCTTTTAAGCTTCTTAGAAGAAACTTCATTAGCAATTTTTCATTAAATGCATAATACAAACATGATATGTGAAAAGATTTGAGATGTTATTTTGGATTTCCTTTACCTTCATATGGTGGAAGATTAAGAGTTATGAATCATGTGGGTAAAGGGTATGATGCAATATAAATTAGTAATGGGTTATGAAGTAAAGCTTAAGAATCCAATGATTGATGAGATTTTGGTATACCTTTATCTAACTACAGTACTTTATCTTGAAAATCTAAAATAATTTTCTCAAGGGATTGTGTATTATGAAAGGTATGTGATGTAGTGTGCATAGCTATCAAAGGATATATATGAATCTCTTGGTTAGGCATAGGCATAGAAATATGTTATGGATTTTATGTTCCCCCCAAGTCTAAAGGTGTGTATATGATAATGGTATCAATAGTAGTAGTAGTAGTAGTAGTAGTAGTAGTAGTAACACATTTGGTAAGTCTAATAATGCGAAATATTGGTTCTTATTGAGAATTGAAAGTATAAATATTTTTATTTTTGTGCACTTTTAGAACCTAAAAGGACTACAATAACTTTGGGTATATCTTGGGGAATTTGATAGTGTCCTTATATAAATATGGAAAAATGTTGGAATTTTTCTTGATTCAATCCATTGATTTCATTGGGATGGATCCTATATGAATTTTCATGGGTATATCATGCATTAAGATCATTTTGATTATCTTATTCATTATGATTATCTTCTTGAAAATATTCTTCAGCAATTTGTTCATAAAAATAATAAGAACCAATGTTTGCATTAGTATAATCCATTTTAATAGTAGTAAATGGAATTTTAATATGATCAAAGGGAGTCTTACTTATCCTATCACTTCACCTTAAAGGAATATTAAAATCAAGTTTATTAGGTGGCATATAAGGCTAACATGGAAGAGATATCATGAAAAAAACAAAAGGTTTTTTATATGGAAATTAGTAAATTATTATGAAACTCAAAGTCAAAAGAAGATATTTATAGTGTTAGATATCAGATTTGAGGTGAAAATAATGTTCTTTCAGTGGTAAAAATAATATCCAAAGTTGAAAGCAATTTATTTTAGTGTTAGATTTAAATTCAAGGATGAAAGAAAAGTCTTTTAGTGTCAAATATTTAGGCATTTATCTAAACCATATGACATAATTTTTAAAACCCTAGAAGGTTATAACCATAATGGAAACTTGTATTTTTTAAATTTTGAATCAATAAATAGATTCATCAATATGATTTAATGAAATTTGGATGAATAGTTGAGTTAAACCTAATTAAAATAAATTGAATCTGATAAATCAAAATGTTGTAAATGAAATTTCAACAATAAAAATGAAATTAAATTATCAAATTCAATAAGATGTAAATTATTTATATAAGACTAATTATGCAAATGAATGATAAAACTAGTTATTTATGCCTAATTATTGACTATGTTGAGTCACAGATGATTGAAATAGAAAAATAATAATTGTGTTTTTCAAGTGCCTAGAAGTTAGGTTTGAAACAATATGAAGACTTGAATGATAGATAAGGACATGTTTCACTCCAACTAATATCCATGGTGGTCAATTATATTTTTTTTATAAAATTGGAAATTAGGGCATGATCACTTGAGACAATTGGATTTAGGTATGTATACATTAATTTTACCTTAATAAGTTTTTAAAATACCTAATTGAAATTATTGAAATACATGAAAATAGAAAAATGTGGACTGTAACTAGGCATAGCTAACCCCAATCACCTCTGTGAGTACTAAATATAGCCTACATATCTAATACTTTAAGGAGTGAAATCAAACCCATGTAGTTTTCCCATCTAGATTTATTTGTGAAACTATGATACTTTTAGTATATGAATGCATATATAATCAACTTGGATAGTTGATCATGTTTTGCTTATGTATGAATAAAATAGGATTGTGACTTGGCTAAGGACTATTTGGAATGATTAGAATCATAATTTGGAAGAATGGGGAACTTTTTCTCAGCATGTAATAGTGTTTTTATGCCTTTATATAGAAATTTACAAGTGGCATAATAAGTGACTTAAGTGTTCCTTTATATAAATCCAAATTGATAAACTACATGCTAAGACGACTAAAAATATGGAAGAGAGGATAAGGGAACATATGATTTCTAAAATTTTCCATTGGAGGGATTAATATGATAATTTATCATAGGGATAGGAATTCCTCCCACTATTTTCCCTATTGGGGATTTTTCTCCCTTAGGGAAACATGTGGATCTTTGGATTCGGGTTTGGCCATACAAATTAATACGGGAATTTACAGCAAACATAACACATTTTTAGGTGATAGATGAGTAAAAAAGGTCATCTTATGATATTATAATAGGTTGAAGTGGAAAAATATGTAATAATTAAGTGCAAAAGATAAATAAGGATAAAATGGATAAAACTTACATGATCAATTATTCCTAACTAGATTTAGATTATTACAAAAACAATTCTAGGTTAAAATGTTAGTTATATATTGATCAAAGTTTGGAAATAAACAAGGAAGAAATATTATGGGTTTTAAACAACCTCATGTATGACCCAATACCCTACTTGGCATGGTTTTTAAGCCCACTAGACATATAAATGTGTTGTCAACAAGAAATTACTTTGTTAGAAGAGAGACTAGTTTGTATACAACCTATAATATTTTAATGTATAAGACTTGAAGGGTAAGGAAAAAAATACATTGATGTTTTAACAAATATTTGTTTAGATTTAATAGGGTAAAGTTATATGCCAAAAGAAATTAATAACTCTTTATGGTACTTGAAAGCTTAGTACTAGCCTGAAGCCAATAAGTCTTTCTCTCCCTTCATCTCTTATCACTATTTATGGTTTCCCATTTAGAGTGTTTTCCCATAACCAAGATATTTTTTGGGGTGGGTAGGGCCAAAATATTATCCACTTATGGTTCGGATTATCTTTGACAATCTAGGTTTTTGGTTACTCACCAGTGATCTATGAAGAAGTATAAATCCATTGGTTAAAGCTTCATTTCAACTCTTAATTTTTATTTAAATATATATGCTTGCAATTTTTAATATATACATGAAATTTATAATACAATTTTTTTGTAGGAATTGGATAAATAATTATATTAGTCTTTGTTTCATGACTAAATTATATTTAGGTAGTGCTCAAATTTGATTATTTAGTTATTATGCTAAGTGCTCATTATGGAAATTTTAATGAAGGTAGGTATGCATAGGTATATAGTTTATTTTTATAACTCATGATATTTACACTTGATATAATGAATACTATTGATGTTACTATCATTTACATGCAAATTTTATATTGGTTATGATAATTGGCTACTTAACAAGAACTAAGTTACTCATATTGTATTGGATTACAATTATGTATCAGGATATTATAGTTTTTATATCAGTTAGAAGAATAAATACAATATAGATATGTTTATAATCAATATATGTCCTTATGAAAAATTTAAGATATAATTGACATATCTTACTATAGGATGTTTTATGTTCATTTATTGCATCATTTTAAGATGTATATATGTCTCTCGTGATTAAATTAGGAAAACATTATAAGATATATACTAGTTGTGTTAAGTTGAGTTGGAATATTTGGCACTCCTACTATTTATTAGAATGAAGATAGAACATAATTCTGACTACATATTCAGCCATGACATCCTGAAATTATGTATATACTTAGTGATAATAAAAGTCAGCCCTTTGTTTTCAATTATTATTGTAATAATTATGTGTATTGTTATATTTTATTTGATTTATATAACTTGGGTTATGTATGTTACCATTTTTTAAAACTATTTTTAGACTAGTTTTAATTAACATAGGATAAAATGGAATAGTTAATTAGAATTTTAGTATATAAAAATCAAGAATAAATATGAATGCACACTATTAGAATTAACTTAATAATTAGATTTTAGTATTTATGGAAAGTGTAAAAAAGAATAATATACTTAGATTTTTATTTGACTGGTTGATTATGAATGTGTTTTAATAGTGTAAACTGAGTGGAAGTAGGCATGTGATTCATACATATCTAAAACTATGTCTCTATGTGTTCAAGGTCACTAACATTAGGTTTGGGTAGAAACATCAATGATAAAGACTAAGACTAACATTATTGCATTGGGTTGATATGGCTATTTATGACCATATTTTTAGTTATGCATTCTTGATATGTCTCTATATGTTTGATACTTAATGCTTAACTGAGTGTGCAATTATAAAAGTGATTTTAGTTCTCCTTGAAACCCTACATTTACTTGTTAAGGATAATGTTTTTGTAAATAGTGAATAAGTTTAATTGGGTTGAGTTGACCCCAATCATCCCCTTTATGATTAATTGTTCTTATGTGTATAATACTCTAAATAGAAAATTAAATCCACATGTGGTTCTTCCCCTTAGTGTGATTGTAAAATTTTGTTATTTTACTATATGAATGCACCTATAAATCTAGCTTTGCTCTTAACAATGTTGAATCTTGACTTGGCTTACTGATTTATAATTTAAGAAAAATAGGAAAAATTTGATCAATGTGAAGTAGTGTATATTATTTATAGATAAGTATTAGATGATAAATATTACTATCCTTGATTTATATTTATAGGTGCTCAATTAGGTAATTTATCATTTCATTGACATGTTAGGTGAATGGTTTGACCTAAGGAAATGATCTTATTCTAAAAAATAGTCATTACTAGTTGAAAGATGTTAATATCAACCTTAAGACATTAACATCAACATTATTATTTGAGCTTGATATTGTTGCCAAGGAGACAAGAATGTAAATATGGTGATTTATAAATGTCTGAGTAAGATATTTAAGTGATTTAGCATAGACTTAGAGGTTAATGTAGGTGATTAATAATAACTTAGAATGGATCAATCTCATAAATAACATGAAAGTGTATGGAAAAGGAGAATAATTTCCATTTGGAGATGCAAAATTTACATTAGATAAATGTAGGTCTAGATTGGCACTACCAAGTGTAAAATACTAGTTTTTAGTATCTACAGATTTCCCCCTTTTATTATAGTATTGAAACGTAATGAAAATACTTGAGTAAAAGGATAAATATATACCTAAGCATGTAAAACATACTTTTTCTTTGGGATAATTCTCCAAATGTGAAAGATGATCCAAGTAAAACTTGCAATGAAAATGTAGTAGTCAATACCCACATAATAAAATTTTAAATCTAAACTAGAATAAAAACTTGAAATTTGAAAGAGAAAAGAAAGAGTACACTTATATGTGATTAAAATGTGTTATATTGTAACTTATCAAAGATGATTCTTCCTTGGTGAAATAATAGATAATTATGATTCATCGTTTAGGCACTTGGATAACATGGTGAAATTGAGGGTGATCAATCCCTAATTTGAAATTTAAATAGGGAAAGGACCATAAATCGAAAGATAAATGCTCTTAACCTATATGTAACTAATCCATCACTGATTTTGTAACCCAAATATGCAAGGAAGGAGCCACATAATGGGCTCACCAAGTAATGTCCAATACATTGAGTGATACCTAAACTCAACCACATTATTCATTTAAATATGAATCAATCATTTTAGATGGATTTATAAATTCAACACTTAAAAATAGTTTATAAATAACCATAAAGGTGAAATTGCATAAATGTGTTTGAACCAACATCATGCCCCACAAAATTGGTGCCAAATGTAAACTTTCATAATATGTATTAACCAACATCATGACCAATTAAAATTTATAATGGTGTATATGTGCATGAACCAGTATGATTCCTAACTAAATTTATTCCCTACAAAATAGAGTACATATGCCATACACTTGCCCCCAAATGTATTTAAATTTATACCGATGTTAAATATATCACTTATAAAGTGTAAAATGGAGCACACATTATTTGAATATGGCCCCAAAATATATCTAAAAACTACAAAAAAGTCCCAATATGATATCTGAATCACATTTAAACTATGAAATCTATATACTATACTAAGATTTACTCTTGTAGGATTTTGTCTTTATGATAAATCCCATGAATATGCTCACATTTTGAGGTGAGAGATGGATCATTCAAGTCACTTAGATATAAATATAAATGTACTATATCATGTCATTTATAAAGATAATATCATCTAAAAACATGTCAACCTATTGATAGTATTCCATCATAATATTACATATAGCATCAAGGCATGTATGTAACATATGGAATGCCAATGAATATAAGTGGTATGTCAAGATATATGCAAATATTAATCACATGTTAGTAATTTTAACTTAATATGACTATGCAATAATTAAGTACATGATTTAAATCATGTCACAACATACAATAGGGAGGTGTGTGATATGGATCACGACACCCATAAACATATCAATCAAACAAGTTAAACACAATGTCACATAATAAAATATAATGTCACATAAGGATAAGGTGATGTAAAATTGGATATAAACATGTCAATGAAAAATAAGGATAAGGATTCAAAAATAAGGGGCAATAAGTGCCACATAAATAAGGATAATAAGCCACAAACAAGGGGAAATTAGTGAAATAAAAAACAAGATTAAGAAACTAAAAACAAGGTGAAAAAAGTGCCATAAAAACTAGCCTAAGGATACAAAAACAAGGCCAAGGGTCATACATAATAAACCAAAATAACTAGCCTATCATGCAAAATTAACAACATTGACGAAGCATAGAACAAGTGAAAACTAATCTACCTTATCCATATATGTTAGTATCACATGATAATAAAATAACATATCCAATGTAGCATTGCATAATAAATGAGTAACTATAAAGGCATGTGTAATCTATATTTTTATGGCACTTATTTCCCCTCATTGGCATGGCCCCTAGATATAGAAAAAGGTCCAAAATTTATGTATCCATGTATAATATATATTTCTTGCAGTGCATTCATATATATCATGAAACATGTGTATATGAAAATTTTATTGTATTTACCAAACATGTGATAAATTAAATATGTAAATAGTGTAATATAATAACTCATGTCATGATCAGGTCCTAATTATTTATATTTTGAAATACACACACACACACATTTGTATATTTAAATTTATTTGAATATGTGCAAAATGTGGTAACCAATTATCCCATTAATGGGATAACCATGGGGGTACATGTATAATATGGTGCAAGCTTATCAAAATATGAAAATGAATTAATTATTTTAATATAACCATCATGATCATTACTCTTCGAATCCTCTGTATGATGGGAAAATCTAGAAGGCTTAGGACCATGTGCAGTCCTATAAATGAGGAAAGTGACATGATAACCTTAATGTAATAAAATTATTGAGACAAATAATGAAAATATGATAGGATGATTGGTATATGGGTTTGATTAATTAGGTTGAGGTACAAGGATAGGGTTTTAGATGATAGTGGCAAGGGGTGATCATATAGATAACACAAGATCTCTCATACATCACATTTCCCATTGAGAGTGGTGAATTGAGAGGAAAGAGAATCCAATAACCCTTCATGTGAGTGAGGATAATATATCAAAGTTCTTGGTTAATACTAAGTATGGGGAATTGGGCATAAGTAGGCTAAATAATCACAAAGAGTTGGTTGACTCTATTAGGTTGAATGTGTCTAGTTAATGTCATATACTAAGTGAATGCAATATGATGAGACTAGTCCCAAGGATGAAGAAAATGAAGTGGGAAATATTTAAACTTTGAGGTTGTTAAATTGATGGGTTAGCATATGAGGGGGTCTAATTATTAGGTGCTCTTTTACATCAGCTTATTCATAAAGAGCTTGAAATTAGCTAATGGTAATATATGGAATGTGATTATAATGAAATGATTTAATTATAATCTCAAAGTTACTCTCTCTTTGGATGTTATTGGTGTAAATGAGAGATCTAACTCTAGGAAAGATGCTTGCTTTGTGGAGATATGGTCACTTTAGAAGCATCATCCAAGGAAAAGGAAATGTTTATTTTAATTTTTAAAATCATATAACTTGTCTATATTATGATTTAGAAATGTGTAATTATTTTTTGAATGGATGAAAGAAAGTTTTAGGCTTGTACGCATTTTGACAAGGCTTTGTTTGATTCTATCTTTGGTAGTGTTTTGCAAAGAAAAGCAAATTACACTACTTGTTAAAAATAAAATGTTTTGAAAAGGAAAATAAACTATACTAATTTATTAAAATAAAGAGTGAAATAATTAAATGAATATATGAAATTAAAAATAAAATAAAATTCTTTTATTTTTTTTCTTTTCAATATTTTAGGAATGCAAGTGCTAAAAAAATAAATTCTAGATGAATGATGTAAGTGTTGATTTTGATTTTTCCTAATTTAGTTGTAAATTTTTATTACATGCACTAAATGAAATTTTATTTTTATTTTATTCTTAAATGAAAATAATTAAGATATTGTTGATAATTTGGCTTATCAAGGCCAAATTCCAACCCCTACAATTCTAAATTTCTAGAAACCATCAATAACCTCTGCAAGTTAATCAAACTAGTATATTTTGGTTTAAAATATCATTTTTGGTATTTAAAATGTCAAATTTTGGATAAAAATGTCATTAAATTATTCTAAAATCCTTTAATTATATTCAAAAATATGAAATTAGCCCAAGTCTAAAGTTTCATAGTTTAAAAAGGTATTTTAGTGCTTTTTAAAAGCCAAAAAGACTTATTTTGGACCTACATATGCCAAAATTAGCCTCGAAAGTGTATAAAAGGATTTTTATTTGTTAAAAAATATATATGAACTCATGAAAATCTTCTTCATGCATTTTATTGGTGATGGGGAGCTTAAAATTCCATAAAAGGCAAATAAAGTCCCCTTTTCACTTCTTTTACAAGGAAAAGTATGGATACATATGTGTTATATACACATAAATAATAAAAAATAAATAAAATTTCATGAAAAATCTTTAGTATAAGTTTCATGGAATTTGGATGAAGCAAAGGCTCAAAAATGTTTCATACATCCACTCCTAGTTTGTACATAGTGACTTGCTTGCTGATGATGGTACCATCATCTAGAGAAAGGTATAGATCTAAATTTTTGGGAGTGAAAAATATAATAAAATATATTAATAATGGATTAGGTGGCTTTTAAGTTTGAATTTACATGCTTATGTACCATTATGTTGAATACAGGTCAATTTATGCAACCTTACAACCAGAAAGGCAATGGGTTTTTCTCAATTTATCCTCACTTAGGAAGGGTTTAATGAATTTAAAGTTGTTAAATAAATTTTGGGACTTAATATATATATCCATGTCATAATTCATATATTATTAATGCATTTCATGGTCGAATAGAGTAATAAAAAATAGCTAGTCAAATCTATAAATTGGCATGCTTTCAAGAAGAGTGTATGGCTGGAGAGAGAAAATGGATTTTTTAAAGATTTAATATTTTGGTCCATGGCATAATTTACTCAATTTTTTATGTATTAAATCATGTTTATTAAATAAATTCTCCAAAAATATCCATTACTTAGCATATCTTGGTGCTTCTAAGCTTCCAAATAAGCCTAGTTTAGTATGGTTTATGGAAATTTTGTTTTCTTTAAGGTTTTTTGTGGAAAAATAGGTTTAAATGGAACATTTAAAAAATTTAATATTAATTTTATATATATAACATCCATTAAACATGAAATAAACTCTAATAATATGCAAAAATACAGTCAAGTATGCACACATTCCATGTAAAAGGGGCATTTTTTAAGAATTTTGAGGTTTCTGGCATCTACAAGTAGAGTTTTGACTCAAAATTTGGTATGTAGGATCGTCATGAGTTGATAAATAATCCATAAAATTTTAAATTACATTATACAAGTGTAAATGATTACTATTTTTTACATAGTCCTAAGCTTCTCAAAAAGAAGAGAGCAAGCCTAAGCAAGATGAATGCACCAAGAGCAAAATATAGGATTTTGGTTGTTTCTAACCCTTATGTGAGTTTTTAAGGTATTAAATGGTGTTGAAAAATGTGTAAAACTAAATAAAATATGATTTCTTATTTTTTTTAACATTCCAAGCAGTTTCATGTTTTTCCTTGTAGGTTCTATGGAGTCCAAGTGCACAGATAGGCTATAGGCCTAATTTTTCAAATATTAAAATTTGAGTTTGGCATTGAAATGTATATATTAGAGTTAAAAATTATTTTAACACACCAAATATCTGATATTATATTAAAATGTATATATTAGAGTTAAAAATTAGTTTAACACACCAAATATCTAATATTATAATTTATATTCATCCATATTTTCATCCTTCAAAGATCCATTCCATGTAAGGAGCCAAGTGGAGTTAACTAACCTTAAACTACTAATCAAAGCTATAGTTGACTAGTTGACCAACATCATGAAATATTCATTTGTTATCATATAAATAAAGACATTAAAATGCTTAAATATTAGTTCAAGTGGAGATAGACATTAAATAATGGCATTGATTTCATGCAAAGATAATTTGATAAATTCAATGGGGCACATTATTCCTTATTTTAATGCCAAAGGGAGCCTCCTGCAAGGTTTCTCAAGATGAAGACAAGTCTAAATGATTTTTTTATGAATATAATAATTGAAATAGACTTGAGTTGAGTTAAAGTCCATCTCCTCTTCTCTTTTCAATGCCACATTGGCTAGTGTTGTGCTATTTTTTATATATTGTTTCCTTTCAAAACCATTTTCATAATCATCCATATTTTGGTAAGACTAGACTCTACCAAAATTTGAGTTTTCTAACCTTTTTATAGAAATAAAAGAATATTTTAGATTTGATCATCCTATTATAATGTGTTTATGTCAGTTAATTTGCATATGTGGTAGAACAATTCTCCCTTGTCAAGTTCTGATTCTCACCTAGTTACTAGCAAGCTAGCTTATGTAGGTTATGTTATATGTTTTGATGTCTTCTAGTTGAGATTATAGTGGATATAAGTGGCTAGTTAGTGCCTTGAATCAGGCCTATTCCACTATTTCCCTTAAGCTTAGATCAATTTAATAAAACCTCTTCATTAAATATTGATGCATAAGAGTCTTAGAGTTATAGAATTCAATCATTTGTTTGTCTTATTAGTGTTTTAGGAGCTCAAAATACATTGGATGAAATAGCTATTTAGGTGTATCACCAATGATAATTAGGATTTCCTTTTCAATTTTATTTTTCCATTTTCACCCCAAAATCCAAAAATAGAAATAGTTATAGGTGACAGATCCAAGGGAACCATGCCTCTCTGGAGGTTCTTCTCACTTTAGAGTCACTCACACTCTAAGAAGATCCCATTATATCAGCTTAAGAGAAGGTTTGATTGAAAATATTCAAACATGGTGTTATTTAGATTGATAATAGTTTTTGGCATCCCCAGTAGGACCTTGCACTACACATTAGCCTTTGAAGGCATTGAAAATATTAGTGTAACCTTCAGGCACTCAAAATTAGTTATGAACATCAGGTGTCATTTTAAATATTGACTACTTTTAGCACTTCGTTTACTAATGGTCTCTAATGGCTTGCTTCAGTATGGATTCATATACTCCTCACTATGATAAGTATGGGAAACCACACTATAATCCTCACTAGTAGGATGAGGAGCTATATTAGTAATACATATAAGATTACTACCCTGATCATCCCTATGAATAGCTAATCCATCATAATATTGCCCCTTACTAGCCTTATCGTAAGCCATCCTACTCATATATGCCACCTATGCTTTCCTTAGAAATCATGTCTTAATATATTTTAAGTCATTCTTATCCTCCTCTAGCTTTCCCATCTTGGAAGTTAATTTAAGAGACCATTCAAAGGAAAAAAGAGGTAGTTATGGAGCAAAAAACTATCAATAAGTAGGATAAGTCAGAGTTAGAGAGATTGATAGCACTGTGGAGAAAATAAAATGAAGTTACAATGGCATAAAAATATACTTACCTTCATTCAAAGGAATCTACTCTATTCAAGGGTCCAAGTTTCATGAGCTTCCCTCCCACTCTCCATGATGAGGCTGTCCAAAAAATTCTAGTTATATCAAAAGTTAAGCCATATTTCACTTCTACCATTCACACTAAATAAGAGGAAAATGTCATATGGGAACTAGAGTAGAAAATTGTATATTCAAATGAGCTTCAAGAAGAATGTACTGAGGAGAATGAAAGTGTTTATGAAGAGGATGAGGAAGTAGAGTTGCCATATTATGTAGAGGATGAGGAAATGGATGTAATAACTGATCAAATTGGTGAATTTGTGGGGCATCTAGAGGTTACCAATCAATCAAAAAGCTCATTTGAGGACTTGTTTGAATTTTTGGGAGCATGATATGCTCTTCTCTAGGAGGACTATGGTCTATTTGTAGCCAAAGAGTGCAACCTTTTCAAGTAAATCAAAGAAAATGGAGTGGGTAGTAATTCAATTCTTCTACCTCAAGAGTTCATTATAGACATGGACTTGTTTCAGATCTTTAGAATGGGATATCATCTCCTTGATGATCCTACAAACATGGGTATGATTTCAAAAGGTAATATAGGTCTATTTTGTGCTCAGACTAGCCAACCAAACTATGAAGAAATGGATCTTGAAAAATAAGAAGAGCCACCAAGTGAGTGTGTTTTCATTGGAGGTTAATTTTCTCATACTATTCCACATATGAGCATGCCAAAGGACTTGGAAAAAAATATATTTTCTTTCTCAACAACCAAACATGTAAGGGAACATATCATACATCATTATGCATCTCATCATATAAGTGAACTCAAAAATTTTCCTTTTGATATAGGAGTACCAGCAAGGTAGAGGTTAGATTTTACCTAATATAATTCCTTATATAGTTTCTTTCCTCTAAGTACACATGTGAACATGATTTCTAAGTGCACATATGCACACACTTTTAGTAGTTATTCTTTTCTAGTCTATTTTTGTTACTTTCCTCTATGTGCACAACTACACATGTAGTACTATAGTGTCATAGTCAAAAAAGGTGTATCAAAGCCCAAAAGAGTCTATTTTCCAATGAAACTCGATGATTTATTTGACCAAAAAGCTAGTCAACCCCTATGAGTCACCAAAAATATTGGTAATTGGACCTATCAAGGCCAAATTCTAACCCCTATAATTCAAAATTTTTAAAAATCATCAATAACCTCTCTAAGCTAATAAAATAGGTATATTTTAGTATAAAAGGTCATTTTTAGTATTTTAAATGTCAAATTTTGGATCAAAAGGTCATTAAATTATTATAGAGGCCTTTAATTATATTCAAAAATATGAAATTAGCCTAAGTCTAAGGTTTCATAATTAAAAAAAGGTATTTTAGTGCTTTTTAAAAGCCAAAAAGGCTTATTTTGTACCCACATGTGACAAAATTAGCCTCCAAATCATGTAAAAGGTTTTATATTTATTCAAACATGCAAAGGGATTCATGAAATTCTTCTTCATGCGTTATATTTGTAGAGGGGCTCTTAAAATTCCATAAAAGGCAAAGAAAAGATTTTTTTAACTTTTTTTACAAGGAAAAGTATGGATACATACAAATTTCATAAAAATATAGAAGTTAAAATAAATAAAAGGTCATGAAAAAGCTTCATCATAAGTTTCATGGCATTTGGATGTAGCAAAGGCTCAAAACTATTTCATAGATGCACTCCTAGTTTATACATAATGACCTGCTTGTAGGTTTGATGGTATGATTAGTTAGAGAAAGGTACAGATATAAATTTTTGGATGTGAAAACTATAATTATATGGATTACTCATGTATTAGGTGTTTTTTTAATTGATATTTCCATGCTCATGTACCATCAGGTTGAAGATAGGCCAATTTTTACATCCTTGCAACCAAAAAGGCAATGTTTTTTTCTCAATTTCTCCTCACCTATGAAAGGTTTCATGAAATTTCAAGTTTTTATAGAATTTTAGGGAATTAATATATTTATACATGTAATCCTTTATCTATTATTAATGAATTTCATTTTCAAATAGAGTAATAAAATATAGCCAGTCAAATCTATAAATTGGAATGCTTTCAAGAAGAGTGCAGGGTTGGAAAGACAAAATAATTTTTTTAAAGATTTCATACTTTGGTCCATGCCATAATTTAACCCATGTTTTCATGTTTTAAATAAATTTTATAAAATAAATTATACAAAAATATCTATTACTTGGCATATCTCGATGCTTCCAAGCTTCTAAAGGGGCCTAGTTTAGCATGGTTTAAAGAAATTTTGCATTCCTTAAGGTTTTTTGTGGAGAAATAGGTTTAAATGGACCATTTAAATAATTTAATATTAATTTTATTTTGAAAACATACATTATAAATTAATTAAACTCTAACAATATGCAAAAATACAGTCAAGTATGCACACATCCCATGTAAGAGGGGGATTTTTTAGGAAATTTGAGGTTTCTGGCATCTACAGGAGGATTTTTTACTCCAAATTTGTTGTGTGGCATCATCATGAGTTAATGAATAATAATTAAAATTTTCAAGGCCATTTTACAAGTTAAATTTCTTTATTTTTTTTACATAGTCCTAAGCCTCTCAAAACATAGTCAAGAAGAAAGTAAGCTTGAGCAAGATGAAGGCACCAAGAGCAAAATATATGATTTTGGTTATTTATAACCCTTGTGTGAGTTTTGTAGGTATTAAATAGTGTTTTAAAATATTTAAAAATGAATGAATGACTATATATATTTTTTAAAATATTCCAAGTGGTTTTATGCTTTTCTTTATAGGTTCCATGGAGTCCAAATGCATAGAGAGGTTATAGGCCTGATTGTTCAAATATTCAAATTTGATTTTGGTGTTGAAATATATATATATATATATATACATATATATATATATATACATACATACATACATACATACATACATACATACATACATACATACATACATACATACATACATACATACATACATACATACATACATACATACATACATACATACATACATATATATATATATATATATATATATATATATATATATATATACATACATACATACATACATGAACACACACACACATACATACACACACACACACACACACACACACACACACACACACACACACACACACACACACACACACATATATTAGACTTTTAAAATATTTAAAATTCCACATAAATTATATTTTCATAGACATTAATTCACATTTACATCCTTCAAAGAGCTATTTCATGCAAGGAGGAGCCAAGTGGAGTTAACTAGCCTTGAACTACCAATCAAAGCAACAATTGAATAGTTGACCAACATCATGTAATATTCATTTTTTATCATATAAATAAGGACATTAAAACACTTAAATATCAGTTCAATTGGACATATACATTAAATAATGGCATTGATTTCATGCAAAGAGAAATTGATAAAGGCAATAGGGCCCACCATTGATTATTTCAATGCCAAAGGGAGCTTCATGCAAGTTTTATCAAGATGAAGACAAGTCTAAAAGATTTTTTTATGAATATTATAATTGAAATAGACTTTATTTGAGTTGGATTTCATCTCCTCTTCTCATTTCAATGCCGCATTGGCTAGTGTTATGCTATTTTTTTTATATATTGTTGGCTTTCAAAGCCATTTTCATAATCATCCATCTTTTAGCAAGACTAGACTCTACCAAAATTTGAGATTTGTAACCTTTTTAGAGAAATAAAAGACTATTTCAGATTTCCTCATGATGTTATAGTGTATTTATGTCAATTAATTTATATATGTGGTAGAGAAATTTTCCTTTGTCAAGTTTTGATTCTCACCTAGTTACTAGCAAGCTAGCTTATGCTAGTCATGTTCTATGTTTTTATATCTTTTGGAGGAGCTTACAGTGGATATAATTGGCTGGTTAGTGCTTTAAATCTAGCATATTCTACCATTTCCATCAATCTTAGATCAATTGATAAAACCTCTTCATGAAATACTGATGCATATGAGTCCTGGATTTGTAGAATTTAGTCTTTTTCTTGTCTTATCAGTGTTTTAGGAGCTCAAAATACATTGGATGAAATAAATATTCAAGTGTATCACCAATATTAAGTAGTATTTAATTTTTATTTTTCTTCTTCCCTTATCACCCCAAAAATAAAAAAATATATTTATTTTTAGGTGATAGATCTAAGGGAACCAAGCCTCTCTAGAATTTTTTCTCAATTTGAGTTACCCACACTCTAAGAAGATCCCATTATATCAGCTGAAGAGGATTTTTTCTTGAAAATATTCAAATAATGATCTCTTTAGATTGATAACAATTTTTGGCATGCCTAGTGGGACCTTGCACTACACACTAACCTTTAGAGTCATTCAAAATATTAGTGAAACTTTAAAGCACTCAAATATGGTTATGAACATCAGGTATCATTTTAAATATTGACTACTTTTACCAATTGGTTTACTAATAGTCTCTAATGGCTTGTTTCAGTATGGATTCATATACTCCTCACTATGATCAATATGATCAAACACACTATGATCCTCAACATTATATGAGGAGATATATCAATCATACATACAATAGTACTACCTTGATCCTCTCTATGAATAGCTAATATATCATAATATTTCCCCTTACAAACCCTATCATGAGCCATCCTACTCATATATTCCACCTATGCTTTCCTTAGAAATCAAGTCTTAAGATATTTCAAGTCATGTTTATCTTCCTCTAGCCTTCCCATCTTGGAATCCAATTCAAGAGACCATTAAAGGGCAAAAAGAAGCAATTTTGGAGTAAAAAAATCTTAATAAAAGTGATAAGTCAGAGTTTGAGACCCTGATAACATTATGGAGAAAATAAAATGAAGCTAAAATGGCATAAAAATATGCCTACCTTCATCAAGAGGAATCTACTACATTTAAGGGTCTAAGTTTCATGAGCTTCCCTCCCACTCTCCATGATGAGGCTACCCAAAAAATTCAAGTTATATCAGAAGTTGAGCCATCTTGCACTTCTACCATTCACACCCAAGAAGAGGAGCATGTCATGTGGAAACTAAAACAAGAAATTGTATATTTGAATGAGCTTCAAGAAGAATGTGTTGAGGAGGATGCAAGTGTTTATGAAGGGGATGAGGAAGTAGAGATGCCATCTTATGTAGAGGATGAGGAAATGGATGTAATAGCTGATCAAATTGATGAATTTATGGGGCAACCAGAGGTTTCCAATTAGCCAAAAAGCTCATTGAAGGAATTTTTTGATGTTTTGGGAGTAGGATATGCTCTTCTCCAAGAGGACTATGGTATAGTTTTATACAAAGAATGCAACCTTGTCAAATAAATCAAAGAACATGGAGTGGGTAGTAGTTCACTTTTACCGCCTCAAGAGTTCATTGTAGACATAAAATTATTTTAGATCTTCAAAATGGGCTATCACTTCCTTGATGAGCCTATAGACATGGGTATGCTTCCAAAAGGTAATATAGGTCTATTTTGTGCTCATCCTAGTCAACTAGATTGTGAAGAAATGGATCTTGGCAAAGAGGAAGAGCCACTAAGTGAGTATGTTTACATTGGAGGTTACTTTTCTCCTATTATTCCACATATGAGAATGCCAAAGGACTTGGAAAATATAACACTTGATTTATAAACAACCAAACTTGAAAGGGAACATGTAATAAATCATTTTCCATCTCATCATGGAAGTAACTAATTTTTTTTCATTTTGATCCAAGAGGAGCAACAAGGTAGAGGATAGTTTGTACATAATAGACTTCCTTATATAGTTAATTTCCTCTAAGTGCACATATGCACATGATTTCAGTAGTTAGTATTTTTTAGTTTTTTATAGTTTATTTCCTCTAATTTCACATGTGCACATGCTTTTAGTAGTTTTTCTTTTCCACTCTATTGTTATTGCTTTCCTCTAAGTGCATAACTGCACATGTAGTCATGTTGTGTCATAGTTTAAAAAGGTGTCTCAAAGCCCAAAAGAGTTTATTTTCTAATGAAAATTGATGAGTTATTTGACCACCAAGATTTTCAACCCCTGTGAGTCACCATAAATGTTGGTAATTTGGCCTGTCAAAGCCAAATTATAACTCCTATAATTTAAAATTTCTAGAAACTATCAATAGCCTCTACAAGCTAATCAAACTAATATAATTTGGTCTAAAAGGTCATTTTTGGTCTTTAAAATGTAAAATTTTAGATAAAAGTGTCATTAAATTATTCTAAATTCCTTTAACTATATTCAAAAATATGAAATTATCCTAATTCTAAAGTCTCATTATTTAAAAAAGGTATTTTAGTGCTTTTTAAAAGCTAAAATAGGCTTATTTTGGACCCACACATGCCAAAATTAGCCTCTAAAGCATGTAAAAGTCTTGATATTTGTTAAAAAATGCAAAGGTATTCATACAAATATTATTCATGCATTATTTTGGTGGTGGGGCTCTTAAAATTCCATAAAAGGCAAAGAAAAGCCCTTTTTCACTTCTTTTACAAGAAGTATGGATACGTATGGATTCTATACACCTATAGTAGGTAAAATACTAAAAGGAAATGAAAAATATTCAGCATAATTTTCATGGAATTTGGATGTATAAAATACTCAAAACCATTTCATATAGGTACTCCTCTTATTTTGCACATAGTAACCTACTTGTAGTTTTGATGATGGTACAATCAGTTAAAGAAAGGTATAGATATAAATTTTTAGATGTGAAAAATATAATTAGAGGGATTCCTCATGTATTAGGTGGTTTTTTAATTATAATTTTGATGCTCATGTACCACCAAGTTGAAGATAGGCCAATTTCTATAGCCTTGCAACTAGAAATACAACTAGTTTTTCTCAATTTATCCTCACCTATAAAGGGTTTCATGAAATTTTAAGTTGTTACATAATAGTGTGGAATTAATATATTTATACATGTAATCCTTCATATATTATTCATGAATTTCATTATTTAAGAGAGAAATAAAAGATAGTCATTCAAATCTACAAATTAGCATGCTTTCAAGAAGAGTGTAGGGTTCGAGAGAGAAAATGGATTTTTTCAAGATTTCATATTTTGGTCCATGGAAAATTTTTATCCATGTTGTTATGTTTTAAATCAGGTTTCTAAAAAAGTTCTCCTAAAATATCCATTATTTGGCATATCTTGGTGCTTCCAAGCTTCTAAAAGGGCATAATTTAGCATGGTTTATGGAAATTATGCATTCCTTAAGGTTTCAATGGACCATTGAACTAGTTTAAGATTAATTTTATCTAGAAAACATATATTACCCATGAAATAATTCCAAAAATATGCAAAAATATAGTCAAGTATGCACACATTCCATGCAAAAGGAGCCTTTTTAAGAAAATTTTAGTTTTTTGGCATCTATAGGTGGATTGTTTACTCCAAATTTGGTGTGTAGAATTATCATGAATTGAGGAATAATCCATAAAAGTTTCAAGGCCATTATAAAATTGGAAGTTCTTGATATTTTTTACACAGTCTTAAGCCTCTCAAAACACAATCAATAAGAAAGCAAGCCTGAGTAAGATGAAGGCACCAAGAGCAAAATATAGGATTTTGGTTATTTATAACCCTTATGTCAATTTTGAAGGTATTTAATGGTGTTTTATAATATGTAAAAATGAATAAATGACCATATATTATTTTTTGAATATTCCAAGTGGTTTCATGCTTTTCTTTTAAGGGTCCATGGAGTCCAAGTGCACAGATAGGCTATAAGCCTAATTGTTTAAATATTCAAATTTAAGTTTGGCATTAAAATGTCTATATTATATTTCAAAAGGATTTTATAAAAAAAAATATCTAATATTTTCATGGATAGTCATGCACATTTTCATACTTTAAAGATCCATTTCATGCAAGGAGGAACCAAGTGGAGTTAACTAGCCTTGAACTACCAATCAAAGCTTCAGTTGACTAGTTGACCAACATCATGCAATATTCCTTTGTTATCATATAAATAATGACATTAAAACACTTAATTATGAGTTCATGTGAAGATAGACATCAAATAATCTCATTGATTTCATGTAAAGAGAAGTTGATAAAGTCAATGGGATCCACCATTCCTTCTTTCAATGCCAAAGGGAGATTCATGTAAGGTTTATCAAGATGAAGAAAAGTCTAAAAAAAATTTATTATAAATATTATAATTTAAATATACTTGACTTGTGTTGTATTTCATCTCCTTTTCTCTTTTCAATGCCACATTTAATAGTGTTATGCTATTTTCTATATATTGTTGGCTTTCAAAGCCATTTTCATAATCATCCCTCTTTTGGCAAGACTAGACTCTACCAAAATTTGAGTTTTGTAACATTTTTAGAGAAATAAAAGAATGTTTTATATTTACTTATGATGGTATAGTGTGCTTATGTCATTTAATTTTCATATGTGGTAGAGCAATTTTCCCTTGTTATGTTTTGATTTTCACCTAGTTATTAACAAGCTAGCTTATGTTTGTCATGTTTTGTGTTTTGATGTTTTTTGGTTGAGCTTATAGTGGATATAAGTGGTAGATTAGTGGATTTAATCAGGCCTATTCCACTGTTTACCTTAAGCTTAGATCAATTGATAAAACTTCTTCATGAAATATTGATGCATAGGTGTCTTGGAGTTGTATAATTTAGTTTTTTGCTTGTCTTATCAATGTTTTAGGAGCTCAAAATATAGTGGATGAAATAAATATTCAGGTGTATCACCAATAGAAATTATTATTTCATTTTTAGTTTTCTTCTTCCCTTTTAACCCCAAAATTCACAAATATAATTAGTTTTAGGTGATAGATCCAAGGGAACCAACCCTCTCTAGAGATTCTTCTCACTTTAGAGTCACCCACACTCTGAGAAGATCCCATTGTATGAGTTGAAGAGAAGGTTTTATTTAAAATATTTAAAAAACATTCTCTTTATATTTATAATAGTTTCTTTCATGCTTGATGGGGTCTTACACTATAAACTAGCCTTTAGAGGCATTCAAAATATCAGTACAACCTTCACGCACTCAAAGATGGTTATGAACATCATGTATCATTTCAAATATTGACTACTTTCAACCCTTGGTTTACTAATGGTATATAATGGCTTGTTTTAGTATGGATTCATATACTCCTCACTATGATCAATATGACAAACCACACTATGATCCTCACCAGTAGTATGAGGAGATATATCAGTCATACATATAAGAGTATGACCCTAATCCTCCCTATGAATAGTTAATCCATCATAATATATCCCCTTAATATCCCTATCATGATCCATCCTAGTCATAAATGCCTCCTATGCTTCCCTTATAAATTAAGTCTCGAGATATTTCAAGTCATTCTTCTCCTCTTCCAGCCTTCTCATCTTGGAAGCCAATTCAAGAGACCATTCAAGGACAAAAATAGGTTTTTGTGGAGAAATAAACTCTCAATAAGAAGGATAAGTCAGAGTTAGAGAGCTTGATAGCACCGTGGAGAAAATAAAATGAAGTTATAATGGCATAAAAATCTACCTACCTTCACCATGAGGAATCTAATCCATTCAAGTGTCCAAGTTTCATGAGCTTCCCTCCCACTCTCCATGATGAGGATGCCCAAATAATTAAATTTATATTAGAAGTTGAGCCATCTTTCACTTCTACCATTCACACTCAAAAAGAGGAGCATGTCATGTGGAAACTAGAGAAGGAAATTGTAGTTTCAAATGAACTTCAAGAAGAATGTAGTAAGGAGGATGCAAGTGTTTATGAAGAGGATGAGGGATTGAAACTACCATATTATGTATAGGATGAGGAAATAGATGATCAAATTGATGAATTTGTGGGGTAACCAGAGGTTACCAATCAACCAAAAATCTCATTAGAGGACTTATTTGAATTTTTGTGAGAAAGATATGCTCTTATCCTAGAGGATTATGGTTTGGTTACAGCCAAAGAGTGAAAACTTATCAAGCAAATCAAAGAACATGCAAAGGGAATTTTTAAAATATTATTCATGCATTATCTTGGTGGTGGGGATCTTAAAATTCCATAAAAGGTAAAGAAAATCCCTTTTTCAATTATTTTACAAGGAGAAGTATGGATACATATGGATTTCATACACCTATAGCAATTAAAATAAATAAAATTTCATGAAAAATATTTGTCTTAAGTTTCATGGTGTTTATATGCATAAAAGGCTCAAAAATGTTTCATATAGGCACTCCTCCTAGTTTGCACATATTGACCTACTTACATGTTTGATGATGGTACAATCAGCTGGAGAAAGGTATAGATATGAATTTTTTGATTTGAAAACTAGAACTATAGGGATTAACCATTTATTATGTGTTTTTTTAATTGTAATTTCCATGCTCATGTACCATTAAGTTAAACATAGGCCAATTTTTGTAGCCTGATAACCAGAAAGGCAACAGGGGTTTCTTAATTTCTCCTCACATGTGAAGGGTTTCAAGAAATTTAAAGTTGTTAAAAAATATTGGGGAATTAATATATATATATATATATATATATATATATATATATCATCCTTAATCTATTATTCATTCATTTCATATCAAAGAGAGCAAGAAAATATAGCTAATCAAATCTGCAAATTGACATGCTTTCAAAAAGAGTGTAGGGTCGAAAAGAGAAAATGGATTTTTTAAATATTTCATATTTTGGTCAATGGAATAATTTAATCCATGTTTTCATGCTTAAAATCAGGTTGATAAAATAAATTATCATAAAATATCCATTACTTGGCATATCGTGGTGCTTCCAAGCTTCCAAAAGGGCCTAGTTTAGCATGGTTTAAGGAAATTTTGCATTCCTTAAGGTTTTTTATGGAAACCAAGTTTCAATGGACTATTTAACCAATTTGAGATTAATTTTATATATAAGAAATCCATTAACCATGAAATAAACTCCATAAATATGTAAAAATATAGTCAAGTATGCACACATTCCATGCAAAAGGGGTAGTTATTTTTGGAAATTTGAGGTTTCTAACATCTACAAGTGGAATTTTTACTTAAAATTTGGTGTGTGGAATCAACATGAGTAGAGGAATAATAAATAAATGTATAAATTCAATTGTATAATTATAATTTATTTATATTTTTACGTAGTCTTAAGCCTCTCAAAACATAGTCAAGAAAAATGCAAGCTTGATCAAGATGAAGGCACCAAGAGCAAAATACAAGATTTTGGTTGTTTCTAACCCTTGTATGAGTTTTGAAAGTATTGGTTTTTAAAAATATTTAAAAATTAATAAATGACCATTTTTTTTTTAAATATTCTAAGTGGTTTCATACTTTTCTTTGTAGGTTCTATGGAGTCCAAGTGCACAGATAGGCTATAGGCCTAATTGTTCAAATATACAAATTTGAGTTTGGAAATGAAATATACATCTTATATTTAAAAAAGAGTTTAACATGTAACATATATGATATTTTCATGGAGATTCATGCACGTTTTCATCCTTCAAAGAGCCATTTCATGTAAGGAGGAGCCAAGTGGAGTTAACTAGCCTTGAACTACCAATCTAAGCTACAGTTGACTAGTTGACATGGAGATCCATACAATATTATTTTTTTTTATCATATAAATAAGGAAATTTTAACACTTTGATATCAGTTAAAGTGGAGATATACATCAAATAATTGCATTTATTTCATTTAAAAATAAGTTAAAAAAGTCAATGGGGCCCACTATTCCTTGTTTCAATGCCAAAGGGAGCTTCATGCAAGGTTTATCAAGATGAAGATAAGTCTAAAAGATTTTTTTATGAATATTATAATTAAAATAGACTTTATTTTAGTTTTATTCCATCTCCTCTTCTCATTTCAATTCCATATTGGCTAGTGTTATGCTATTTTCTATATATTGTTGGCTTTCAAAGCCATTTTCATAATCATCCATCTTTTGGCAAGACTAGACCCTACCAAGATTTTATTTTTTTAACATTTAAAAATGAATAAAAAAAATATTTTATATTTCCTCATGCTGGCATATTTTTTTTATTTCATTTAATTTGTATATGTGGTAGATAAATTCTCCCTTGTCAAGTTTTGATTCTCACCTAGTTACTAGCAAACTAGCTTATGCAGGTCATGTTTTATGTTTTGATGTCTTTTGGTTGATATTATAGTGTGTACAAGTGGATGGTTAGTGATTTTAATTAGGAATATTACACCATTTATCTCAATATTATATCAATTTGTAAAATCTCTTCACGAAATATTGATGCATAAGAATCTTGGAGTTGTAGAATTCAATCTTTTGCTTGTCTTATCAGTGTTTTATGATCTCAAAATATAGTGGATGAAATAGATATTCATGTGTATAAAAAAAAGTAATTAGTATTTCCTTTTTAGTTTTATTCTTAACTTTTCACCCCAAAATTCAAAAATATAATTAGTTTTAGGTGATAGATCTAAGGGAATAAACCCTCTTTGGAGGTTCTTCTCACTTTAGAATCACCCATACTTTGAGAATATCCCATTATATTATCTGAAGATAAGGTCTAATTTAATATTAAAATAGGGTGATATTTATATTTATAATATTTTTTATGTAACTTAGTTTTATAAACATTCCAATGATTAACTAAAATATGAAACTAGAGTTTGTTCTATGCTATGGAATTTCCAGTTTTTCTTGTGATCTAATCTAGTATGCAAGATAGATTTTTTTTGGGATTTTTATGATTATTTGAATCTATAATGATTGTATGATAGAATAAACTAGGGTTTATAATTATAATTTATTTAATTTACATAAGTTTATTTAACATGCAAAAGAGATAAATTAGATCTAGCATGTAAATTTCAAGTTTTCTAGCTTTTGTATGTGTGCGTGTTTATTTTTATGAATATGTAAAGATAAAACTAAGAAATTAATCATTTTGTGTGGATTTAATTATTTATAATATTTAAATAATCTACCCTATATTTAAATTAAAACTACTGATATTTTAATCTTTGACATGCAATCATAATTAATGAATAAAAACTACTATTTTTATGCAAAAGGATAGATAGGAGAATGATTTATTTTATTTTATTTTGAGATTTTATAAATATGAATCTATATAACAGATGAAAAAATAATCAAATATATTATAAAAAATAAATCAAAACTATAATTAAATCTTCCAACCTATCTAATAGTGAGATCAATTGAAGGTGAAGATGTAATCAATGTGAGTATATGATCCTCATGTATCTATCTCTTTTGCTCAATAATAACCTTGGGAACTCTTCAAAAAAGTATGGAAAGAGAATAGAATAAATAAAAACACAATTATTAAGAATCATTTGGATTATTACTAGATTTACTAATGAACAAAAAATAACTAGTTACAAATTTGGTGAATTCCTTTATCCAAACTTGTGTAGAGTGACACAAAGATGATTGTACATTAAGACAAAGTTTCTCCAAAAAATCATCAGATAGGAAAAGGATTTGTAAAAATTGAAATCTTAAATCTCTAGAATAATTTTCATATTTAAAAACATTAGAAAAGTGTGATACTTGTAAGTAAAGTAAGGAGGTTTCATGTGGGAGTTAACTAAATCTTGTCTAGGAGCTTGGTCAAGTTAACTTGATAAAGATTGATAAAAATAGGAGTAAGAGCAAGTTGGACAATATTAAAGATGAACAAAAAGTAAAATAATGAATAAAAACAATTGGAATCATGTCAAATGTGTGAAAACTAAAGTCTAGGATGTTAATTTTTAATATGCACATATTGTGATATAACTACCAGTGTATGCAAGTGGTGGAACCAAAACTAGCATGGGGGTTAGAAAAATTGTTGCCTTGGCTAACAAAACCACTATGACAATTTTGTTTTCACTGTGGTAGTTTCATCATCATTCTAACATTTGAAAAAATATAAACCAAACATTTATAAAATGGAGAATTTAAAAATAAGAATGGCTAAGAAAGGGGTAAAAATCAATCAAAAGGAGAGAGAGAGAGAACTAAATCTAAGCATATATTGGCAAACATTCTTACATCATCATCAAATTTGTCATGAAATATTGCACTGTGAAAAATTTAGGTGATTACATATTGTCCTTATGAGGATACACCTCACCATGAATTGGTGAGGATTTTTTCATGAGTAATGGTGCACTAAAAGGAAAATGAGATTTAAAATTTTTACCTTGTTTACCTACATGATGTAGCAAATTTGAGACACCCTCATGAATTGTGAGAAAAAATGAGAATCAAGTATAGTTTAATAAAAAAGTGAAAAACATAATAATTAATCAAATAATTGACAAGTCTACTCACTGTGTATGTGGGGGTGAGGAAACTATCGTAACCATCTTGTTGGGGGACTAATCTTGGTGCAGAGTGATGTTGACCTACAAGACCAAAAAAACATACCTTGAAATATTGTTATAAAAAATAAAACATTAAAATTATTATTGTTTAAAACATTTTTGGTTATTTAGGAATGAAATACATCTCAAAATATGAGGGAATTCAAGTGTTGAATGAAAATTACCAAAAATGGAAAGTTTTCAAAAGATAACAGTTAGTAAAATAAACCAGTTATTTGAAAATTTGTTACAAATGGAAATCATTTATTCAGTTAATTTTAGAGAAATTTGAGTTCTAGATTTTATATGATGGATTAATTCCAAAAATAAATCAAATCAATGAGTGTGAGGAGAGGATGGTGGAAATTCCAATGACATGAGGAGCAGGCAGGGATGGGTAAGTTCTACTCACATTTGTATTTTTTCCCTAATTTTGAAAATTTTATTGAAAATGAGATTAGATCCTTTGAAGCTATATTAGAAGGAATTTTTGAGATCTAGGGGAAGGTTAAGTTAGAAAAATGTTATGTTTTTATGTTTTTGAACATTTAAAAAAATCTATTTAGAGGGTTTTTTGGGGAATCATGATCAATTGATGAAATTATCAATGTTGTGATAAACCCACTAGTATTTTTAAATTGATAATTATTTCAATGAGTGTGTTGGTTACATAGCCATAATGTGTTATAATTTATGAATACTATTTTCAAATATGTCATGAAAGTGTCATTGATGTCATTCCTTTATTGTTCTTATGATTGAGTTCATGAGTCATGTACTTGAGAAACCTAGTAAGAAGGCACAAGCTTGGTAGCATAATGAGGTAAGTAGTATAATGCTTGTGAGATGATGGGTGGTAGTGTGTGATAATTTTATGAGGTCATTTTATATGATAATGAGGTTTTGAGAATAATACAAGAGGTTTCAAAGTGTGATCAAAGTCCAAGTACGACTAACAATTTAAGACCTAATGAGAAAAAAGACTTAGTGTGGCCTAATGAGGGGTAAAGTTAATTTACCAAGGTGCCACAGATCATAATATAATTTATATAGGTATTATAGGTTGTTTTAAGTGTTTTTACCAAGTTTTAGGTCATATAATAAAGGATAAATCATGAAAATTGGTGTTGAGGTCTTTTGTGTGCATAGAAAAGGGTGTTGTAGACCAGAGAAGGATTTTATTATGCTCTTTAGCATGTGAAAAATTTCAATGAAATCTTGATAAGTTAATTGAAGTTGGGGAATATTAATATATTTAATTTTCTATAATTATTTTTAGATTTGAGGGGTAATCCTTTATGAATGATTGCTAATAAGGAAAACCAGTCATAACCCTCCTAAAACCCTCATAATGATCTGATAGGAAAGATCTTATCAATTATGGATCATAATGGGTTTTTTTACATAGTTTTATGTTGTAACATTTATATTAATCTTAAAATATTCTCCATGTGGCATTGGTTTGTTAGAAGAGTAAGTGGAAGCTATAATAAACCCCTTCTTGAATTTTTGATGTAATAGGTAGGGTTTACTAGGTCAAATCATGAAAATGGATGGAATATGATGTTTAAGAATTTTATTTTGTCCATGTAAGTTTATTATTAGGTTTTCTATAATAAATATTCTAAACTAGTCATGGAAGTTGGCCTATCGCCAAAAGGGCCTAATGAGGAAGACAGTGAGCAAACCAAGCAAAAGTGAGAAAGAGATTAGGGATTGGTTGTAGAGGATTAAGGATGGATCCAAATTATTTAGGTAATTTTTCAATACATATAACTGATTTAAAATTTTATTATAAGTTTTTATAGTCCTCATAAATAAGCAAAAAATTATTCTCAAAGTGACCTATATAACATAGTGAGGTATGTGTAAGGTGAAGATGTGATATTGGTTTGTAAGACCAATATTGATATTGAATATTGTAATATATATAATAAAATGTGTTATAATTATTATTAATTATAATTAAAACCCATTTTAATTTGATAAATTTTTTAACACAAGTGTTCTAAATATTTATCTCCATGACTATGTTTTTGGAGCTATAGGTAGTTTTTTGTGTGTGAGTGAGAATGTTGTTCCTGAGCCTTTTTGCATAGATTTAAAGAATAAAATGATATTAAAGTTTTTATATAAGTATCATATGTTAATTTTTACACATTTTTATGCATGATAAACTCTTATGAATATGTGAAAAGTCAAAGGATTTTGACTGGGTTCTTAAGGCCTATGTGTAGTTCTGAGTGAGCATATGAAGTTGATTAGTTTGAGGTATTTTGCCTTTTTTGGTGTATTATAATGAACATGATGTTTAAATTTAATCATTTATATTTTATAAATGTGAATTTTTATTTTTTATGTGGAAAATCTTGAGTGTATACATCATATTTTCAAGATAGACTTTCTAGTAATGAGAAGGCCTAATTGTGAGTAGACCAAATTAGGTGGTTCAAGGAATGGAATGAGATAAATGGTGTTGGGAGAATAAGTTTATATTATAATTGGTATAATTGAACCATTTTTAAAAAATTTAATCTATTTTTTGTGATTTTACTTTTCCAATGTGGTTAAGGTGAAATGTGTGCTTTGAGAAGGCTTAATTGCATTAGGTCTCTATTAGGCCTAATGGTGGTTTTGGACCTTAAGGGTAAAGACCAACATATGTAGTGGTTATTTCACTTGTGATTTTTTTTTGATATATTCCAAATATTATACAAGTATGGATAGGTTTTTATTTGACCAAGATGGTTAAGATCAATATTCAAGTATGAAGAGAAGGTTTAATAGGCCTAATTTGACCAATTAGAATATTGAAGACTTGAGCAAATGATATAGAGTTTTTGAAAAAAAAGGTATAGGGATTAGATATAATAAAATAGGTATATTTATTATGTTATTAAGATATAATAATATTTATATAGGTGATAATCAAGGTCATATGACCTAATTCTACCAAATAAAGGGTTAGTTGAGTGAGAAGGCCTAATAGGCTATTTGAGAGAGATAAAAGAGTGAGAAGAGAAAAAGGTGTTTATATTTATTTGAGTGAGAAATATGTGTCAAAGGGTGATAATATATTCAAGGTATCTGAGTTGTTTTTGAGTTACCTAAGGGGGTTAGTGCCTCCTTTCAAGTTGGTGCTTGCTAAAGGACTAGTTGAGTTGGTGCCTGAATAGTGAGGGG
Organism: Torreya grandis; assembly: GCA_037957365.1. Taxonomy (NCBI): domain Eukaryota; kingdom Viridiplantae; phylum Streptophyta; class Pinopsida; order Cupressales; family Taxaceae; genus Torreya; species Torreya grandis. The sequence continues at coordinate 36,209 of JARHVA010005853.1, forward strand.
TTGGTGCTCCTTAGGGGGTTGGTGCCTCACTAAAAGTTTGATTAATTGATATTAGGAATATATTAAAAGTAGTGTATCAAATGGTTTTATTCCCCATGAGGGTTTCCCACATATATCTTGTGTTCATGTGTTATGTTTTGACTTCTTTCTCATATGAATGATTGTCTATGCATTATTATGATTTTCTATGCATTACATATATCTTAGCGATGAAGGTCTCAAATATTGCTAAATATTTATTGGAGGAAGAAATATAATAGGTGGAGGAGCTAAAACTAAATTTAAAGGGGTGGTAACCTGAGTGGCCAAGCTATAACCATGGGTGTAATCAACTTGCCTATCTTTGTAAACTTGGGTGATAACATGTGTCACATAATATACTATAGGCATAGAGATAGTAGGTGTGGGATAAAATATAGATGAACCAAGTTTGAAATTTTGAAGAGAGGAGGGATAGATATAACCACTAGTGTTTACTTATGTCTAGTAGTGATAGGGAGATACTTAAAAGTATCCAAAGAGTTAGAGACATATAAGTAGAAACCATGTATAGAAATATTATTATAAAGAACATTCCACATGATTATATCAAACAAGGGATAGAGAGCATGAAATGATGCATTAATGCATAGAAGAATTTGAATTGAATCATGACATTTCTAATATGTTTGACATGATAAACTTGAAGTTTTTTCCACATGAGGAATAGAAAAAAGAGGATAGAGAGTATGACTTTTTTCATAAAGGCATAGAAAATTTTGACATGCAACATAACATTTCTAATGTGCTTGGCATGATAAAATTTAAAAAAATTCCACATGAGCAATAGAAAGCAAAGGATAGAGAGTATGGCTTTTTGCATAAAGGCATAGAAAATTTTGACATGCAACATAACATTTTGAATGCATTTATAAAAATGGAGTTGGTAATTATTTTGTATGATCGAAATAGAATATGCAAAAATAATTTTGAAATCTTGTGCATTTTTGGCAATGAATTCTGTAATATCATTCCATATAATGAAAAATAAGCATGAAATGCAAAGAATGAAACTTTATACTAACATATGATAGACTTCATCATTCATGTACATGATAGGGCCCATTATGATTTCCTTATTATTTTTAAGAAATGTAAGAAAAATTTGTACATAAGTGAGAATCATTTTTGTAATTTGATTATGGATGTAAGGTGATTCCTCAAGAAGCAAGTAGGTGCTCGTACATACAACTAGGGATTTCACAGTGATATTCTTGAAAAATACTATGAATTTTTGAATTGAAATTAAATTTATATGTTAAGTATTCAAGAAAAAAAACCATAAATTTATGAGAAAGTTCTTGATTTAATGAGACCTAGTAGATGTAACTAAGGTTTGAGAAAAATAAATTTTTGAAAATTACTATGAATTTTTGAAATTTAAAGTGATTTTTTTATTTTAATGTGCAACAAAAAATTCAAAAAATGATTGGAAAGTTACTGGGAGCTAGTTGATGAAACTAGCATTTGAAATAAATTTATTTTTATATTTACTACAAAATTTTAAAATTTGAGAATAATTTATGATTTTAATCTTCGAGAAAAAAATTTAGAAATTAATGGGAAAAATTAGGTAGGAATTTACCCTAGGGTTTTTAGGTGCAATTCGAAGTAAGTCAAATTCACCAAATGATTTTTTGTTATTGGTAATAATAGAGTTTTATTCCTATTTAATAAAAAAGTATGAGTAGAAAAAATTAGTAAATAATATTATTAATTAAAGCTACTGATATGTGAAATTGAATTGAAATTAGACCTTTTCTAAAAATATCAATGAGAGAGAGAAAATAAAACTTAGCTTATTTTGGATTGTTCTAACTGAGACAAGGTTTAATATTTATGTGCAGGATTGGGACACTACCAAAAATAGGATCTTGGACTTAATTTTTTGATTGGATAGGAGTGTTAGAACTAGACACCCTGGGTTCTAGCACTATAATCATCTTGTGCTATTTTCATGAGGATTTAATCTTTCCAAGTTTTGTTTGCCTACTCAGTGTGAACTTGTGTACCAATTTTTAGGTCCTCAATATCAACAAAGATCTTTTTATATCTGATTCTTCATGTACTTATATCTTTATGAAATTGAAATAAACTCTAGCAAATGGGGAAAAGTGGTTAGTGTGTGTAAGATGCACTGGACATGCTTCACACCTTGTGTGTCGGCATGCTACCTACATACCAATACTCCGAAGAGGGATCAAGCCATATGTAGTTCTTCCTTTAAGAGTGCTTGGTACAATAGTGAATGGAATGCAAGAAATACTAAAACTAGGTATGCTTGAGATGACTAGGGGCTAGTGTAAGAGCTTAAATTAGCTTGAAAGTCTATAGGCTCAATGTATGCAGAGAATAGGGAAGATTGCTTGAGTGGTCTTGGTATATTCTTGCTTGTTTGAATGATATTTTCCAAACCTTTCAAAATTATATTTGAATGGGATTTTATAGGGATCTATTATTCATGGGTTAGATGAAGCTAGACTAGGCCAACACAATAAATAAGAGGAATCAGAGAAAAATGGTAATCTAGGCTCAAATTGTGGTAAGATGGGAGCACTAAAAAGGGGACACCCTATGGTATAGTGTTATAGTCCAACGTTGGCACTATTTCATCATGAAACTTTCTAGTTTATTCAATATGTGTAAGGTATGGCTTGATTAGAAGTTTTAATAATGTTGTGAAGGTACTTGATAGCCCAACTCGAGTCTTTAGAAGGTTCTGAGGTCTTTTAATAAGTGTTGAAATGATATTCATTTGAAATCTCCCCTTGAAGTTACATATATTATCTAAAAATTGGAGTATTTGACCCTTAAATGATAATTTTTGACTTTAAAAACCACTAAATCCATCAAACATGTCTTAAAGGACCCCCATGAGCACCACATTGCCATAACCAAGCTTTTCATGTACTAATGAGGCCCTTTTCACAAATCAACACCTCTAATTGCCACTAAATAGACCCCACACATGTGAAAATGTGTCTCTTTAACTCCCTATGTTGTACCATGAACTTTTAGACATTATATGACCCCTATTTTCCCTACTCCTACCCGCTAATAGTGATTTGTGGTTTGAAACATGATAAAACACAAGAAAATTGTAGGTTATAGGAGATTTCTAACTGGTATAGATTTACTTAGGTGGAGTCAGGGGTTTTCAAGGGGAGTTTAACATAGGCCTATGATGAATAAATCCAAGTGTTTCAAGGCCCAAAGTGCAAAAAATAGGTGTAACTTTTCCACCAAGCTCTTTGGTAGACATAGAGAGCACTTCAAGTTTGTGCTCGGTTCATACAAAGGAGAGAAAGAGAAGGTCCAAGATCTTGGCTAGAGAAAGTATACTTTATGACCTTGTAATCATGGGCATTAGTTTCAAGTTTAGTCTTTTGAGATCTATAAACAAATGCTAATAAATTGGGTAACCTAGTCACCATATTAATCTGCACAAGGCAAAAGAAGGAGAATGGTTTCATTGAGTTTTGGGTTTTTTTGATCAAAATGGTGATTGTTCATGTTTTCTATAGTTCTATAGAGATATTTTATGACACTCTCAACCTCTGGTTTACATGTGTGGACATATAGGAGTGAGAAATGTCTAGGCTAACATTGTCTATAGGTTGTAAGCAAGTTTTCATTGGTGGGAAAAAGTGTTCAATGCATACATCTAAAGGTGAATAGTGTTTTAAGGTTCAATAATGGTGTCTTGAAGTTATTCATGCCTCCTTAGTTCAAGTTGAATGTTATAGACGTCCAAATCTCTCAAATGGTGTCTCCAAGTGAAGACTACCTAATTTTTTGGGTTCAATTACAAGGAAAGATAATGTGTTTGAAGAGAATGGCTATTGGATTCCTTCAATATGACATATAACTGGAAAATTAATACTATGTAATAATGATAATCCCCTTATTTTAGGCTAAACAAACCTTTATTATATCCCTCATAGGCCAAGAGACAAACATTTAACTTTCAAACACCTTCACAATCTTGTTTAGCAGAGGTTAAGGTTATTTATCAAAAGTTAAGGTTTTTTATAAAGTCTTAGGTTTCCATTTGTTACTATGTATGCCTCATTGATGACCTCAAAGTGTTATGTCCTCTTAGATATATGCATGGGGATGGATAGGGTCCTTGTAGGTCATTTGGGGTGAGAGTTCAAATTTCAATCTAAGCCCTCAAATAGACTCTACCATTTTACAACCTTGACACTATCAATTCACCTCATTATAAGCACTACATTTTAGTTTTCAAACTCCATATGACCTCACTGTCACACCCATAGGTCACTACCCTCTACTCAAGACCAAGGTATTAAAACTAGGTATAACTATTCCATAGGGTTGTCAAGTGCCATAAAGTTTAGAAGAAATGAACCCATAAAACTATAAACCATATTGTGAAAGCAATCACCACCTACAGGAAATGACTTAGATCTACCTTGCATAAGTCCTTCAAATTCATCATGTGTAGATGATCCTTAACTGTAAGAAAGGGGTATGACTAAGCAAATGTATTTCTTAAAGGGATGGAATCAAGCATAATGAAGGATATATGGACCTCAATCATGACAATAATGGATCTTTTACAACTTATGGATCTATTTGATAGACCTATAGACAGTTAGTATGCATGACTCAATACTCATAATATTGTTGATGGTTTATACCCTAACCTCAGACATAAGACAATATATACACATGAGGAGGGAAATAAAACTAAGAAGGTGGTCAATGTCATTTAGATCATAGTACCAAGGACCTACAAGATGGTATGAACTAATGACTAGATAGAATGATGCAATAACATATAACCAACTGACCCTGCTCAATCAACCTAGAGTGCATGACTAGATCAAATGGCCATGCTTAGAACATATGAAAAGGGAGTCTTAAAGAGATTAAAACATATCCAAAACCCCTTAAGGTACCACCTGATGGTCATCCTTAGTAGGTAAGTTACCTGGTTTGAGTTATAAAATTCTAAGCATATAAGCTATGGTTTGACTGTGCATGGTCATGTGTTAATAGAGTTAGAGAGGATGCCTCAAAGTTATTATTAAGATCTAAAACTTGATGTTTGAACATTGATCCCACCCATATAATGAGCCAAGGGGATTTATTAGGTTACCATTATCAACTACTTTAGTCTCATACACATGAAAGTGTAGCTAAGGTAGGCTTAAGAGGGAGAGCAATGATGATGAAATGGTATGGGCAAAGGAGGGAATGTGAACAAGATAGATGTTAGACTAGTTAAGATGATATAATAACCTTAGGGATACACATACACCTATAGGTAGGTAGGGGTTCCAATACTCTATTTGAGTATTTCAAGTCCTAAAGGTTCATCTAGGTCTCAAGACCCCATATCCACTTCAAAGGCAAATCCTAACCTCTAGGTAGATTCAATTCAACATGGGGTATGTGAAGATGTTTTAGACCCCAAATGAAGTTTTTTATGTGGAGGAAATAATTAATATAGTTATTTTGTGTTTTAACTCCTCTCAAGCTCTATTGCTTAAGCAAATAGGTAGAGTTGCACTTTTAAACACTTATACCTTTCACCACAAAGGGACCTAAGCCCATAGATCTTAGGAAAACTTGAGCACCCTTGTGGAATCAAATTACATAAAGGATTGAGTGGGTTAGGGGGCCAAACTCTATGAATAAATGATAACCTACAAAGACTGCCTAATAAGGAGCTCAAAACACACCATCCTCTGCTCATATATTCAAACACACTTTGCATAGGACCCTAAGATATTGAAGAGAGAAGGGGTAAGTGGAATAAAAATCCACGAGAAGAAGTTTTTTTTGGAGGTTCATACTATAGAAACATAATTAATATGGTGGACCTGCAAAACCCTTCTTAAACCTTGGTTTAGACCCGATGGTAGAATTACACCTCTAAATGCATTCAAATGGAGTAATTGAGATATAAAATGGTCCTAATGGTCTCCCCAGGTGTTATAAACACTCAAATGACATTTTTTTTGGCATGTGTAGGGGATATATTATATGGATTAGGCCTAATAAATCCATTTAAAGCCTATAAGTAAGGATTTTTGAAATATTTTCATCCACCATAGGTTTATGAGGAGAGAAAGGGTCACAAAGTTCCAAAATGATCTCACATTAACCACCCTTAGGGCCTCCATGACTTGTAACTCTTGAAGATATGCCTAGGTGTCCAAGTGAGGGATTTTATGCATGCAATATGAGGTAAGTAGAATGATCAAGCCAACACAAACAATCTAATGGCTCTCAGAGGTGATTTCCATGATATATAAAGTGGGTAGGTTCCTCACAACTTTAGTTTAAGACCAAAACTCAAAAACCTTGCACTTATACCTATTGATCTAACACCTTCATTGAGATAATGCTACTTGGAGGCTAGATTAGATGACAAAAGGGAATTAGTGTACATCTCAAACCTTCATGAAAATTATCATCATGTTTTTTTAGATGTTTAAGTCACTTTGGTTTGTAGGGGAAATGCTATAACTAATCATTTTGGCCTGAAGACACCTAGAGACTGTCTAGAATGCATATTTCCCACTTGAGAGGCATGTTGAAAATCTCAAAACTATATGAAACTTATGCATGGGAAGCTAGGCACTTTAGGATAGGTGGGGGTTTTGTCCATAAAATATTAGTGGTATTGGTTTATAGGTTAAGGCCCTAACCTCTATGAATAATTATTAAGATTCTAAGACCCTCTTAAACCTCCCTAAATTCCTAATAAGGACCTGAATGGAAATATTTTAGATAAAATTAATAAAAAGGCATTAGAAACACTTGGAAAACACTTAGGTGATGTATTCCACTTAGAAAAGGCTTTTACTATAGTATTGCTTTATACAGACACCTCTAAAAATTACAAGTTTATAAGGTTTTGAGTAGGAGATGAGGTACAAGACTTGGTCAAAATTTGAAAATAATTAGAGGGTGTAATATGAGGCTCATTTCATCCTCTCAAATCATAAAATGTACAAATCTATGCCTAGAATTGCCTCTGTAAATCCTTACCATACAACAAGTCTACAAAAGCTAGTGAAGATGGTCTAGTCATATAAGAAGGGTAGGATTACAAGTGTAGGCTATTAGGAGGCCCAAGTATTGAGGTAGTATATTTTTAAAGGTTTAAATCAATACCACTCAAATAAATTTAAGGTCTATTTCAATTCTCATGACTCTCTAAATAGTGAATGAGAGAGACTAAGCTATTTGTTCATAAGCGTACTTAGCCAATAAAATGAAGATGCTTATGGGCATAGAAAAGTGATGTGGAGTTAATGTGCCATCATAATATATATTTAAATTCCCCTAGATTTAATAAAACTCCATTTACATGGACATTATTAAGGATTTTGTTGGTTTCTTGAACATGGCCAATATGCAGTCAAAGGACAACTATCTAGTACCTTATGGAGAAGGCCTAATTGGACCTATTTAAATGTTTGGTAATTAATGAAAGGATATGGAATTGAATAATTATGGTTTACATGGGATATTCATTGGTTATACCTTGATAAACATAGACTCAATGATTTAAGGTGTTCATTCAAGGCACTAGTCAACCCAAGCAATGCATAGTGGAGTGTCAAGGACTACTATAACTGTTGAGTGAGTGGATGATGACCATTATGGAATATTAATGCCACTTATACACCAAGATTACCTCCTATATTTTTATAACATTTATATATATATAAATATTCAAATTTTGATGCCTTTCTTCTCATCCCTCAGTTGGGTGTGGTAAAACTCTACCAAATTGTATCTTAAACCTTGAGAATCAATAGAGAAAAGGACTATTTTTAGACTTATTATTAGCATTAGTGTACTATGTTTTTTAATTTACAAAACATGTGAAGTTTTTTCCCTTTCATATATCCTCCCTCTCACCTAACTATTATAATGTCATCCTATGTAGGTCATGTGAAGTGTTAAGAGTGTGGTAGTTTTATTAAAGAGTTAACTGGTTGGTAGTGTCTCAAGTATACATTATTTATATCTCCTTAAAGTTTCTAAACTTCCACATAACCTCCACATGAGACAATTATGTTTAGGAGTGTGTCAATAGGCTTGTTTAGTCACTAATCTTTCATTGGATTCACAAAGTGTGTTTGAACATTAGTTAAGAGAGGATAAGTGAATATTGATGCATCACCACCCTTAGAGTAGGTTTTATTTTCATGTTTTCATTCTATCTCTTTTCACCCCAATATCAATATGTCCTAGGAAGAGAGATTTAGTTTATTCACTAGGGGAGATAACACCATAAACTAGAGGTTTGGTCTTACTATAGGTCACCCATAACCTTTAGGCCAATCCTATGTTAGTCTAAGCTTTAAGAGAAATGAACTATCTCCTTCAAAAGGTGAAACTTAGAGTGGTAATTGTTTTGGCATGCTTGGTAGGACCTACATTCAAGTGACTTAGAGCATGCATTGGTAGTATTAGAAAACATTAGAGAGATTTAAGTACTTTAGTGGTACATCCATGGTAAATTTATATACAAAAAGTGGTCACAAGATATTCCTCAAAAGGTAAGGACACTGAGTTTGTTGAGTTGTTATAAGACATTGCTAGGACAAAGAGGTATCCTAGTTTTAACTCTAATCCTACACCCCCAAACTCTCCTAATTCTACCCAAAAAACAATGATACAAATCCTATACCTCTAATGGATAGACCTAAAATACAAGCCTTTATTCCTTTCAATGGTGGAAACCCCTTAAACCATAACGAGTTTTATGGCATACCTATTGCTGGCCTCAAAAGCCTTCCCTATTTCACAGGAGAGAAATCAACTACCCATGTAAAACACATTATAGGCATAGCCAATTTATGTTCAATGTATAATGTAACCTAAGAGAACATGGATATGAGACTATTGGAAACCTCCTTTAAGGGTAAGGCACTCTAGTATTATAAGGTCTTGACACCTACATCCATCATTACTTGGGATGAATTTGGGGAGCACTTGTGTAAACATTTTGTGGATAGGAGTGACCATCTCTCCTTGGTAGATCAACTTACCATAATAAAAAGACCCCCCCAAGAATTTGTGGTAGATTTTAAGTATAGGTTTAAAAAAAGCTAGGATAGGATCCCCATAGTCATCAATCCCACCCCTAATTATGCATTCTTTTAATATCAAATATCTCTAAATTATGATGTGGCAGTCATGATACAATATATGGGGGGAAACACTATACCAAAAGTTTATGAGGAGAATATAAGGGAATAAAATTACCTAATCCAAGTATTTAATGTCACTCTAAGACCCCTCATGCCTCTTTTCCCATAAATTTAACCTCCTATGCCTACCAATGCTCCATTACCAACCCCAACCAATCATGATCAGGCATATGGCAGTTAAGTGGATAGGTTAGACAAGATTAAAGGGATGTTCAAGGCTCAAAATAATAAGATAGTAGCCTTGAAGAGGTATAAAATTTCACCCCATAGGCCTTATCAATCACCTTACCAAGTCCCCTATCAACCTTATCAGTATAATAAACCTCCCTATCATCTTAATCAATAAGGCCAAGGGTAGATTAGTCGCAGCTCATAATAATTATACTCAAGAGGTTAAATGGATTGATTAATGGTGGTATTCAAATCATATGGAAATGGCTCCAAGTGGTGAGGTGTGTCAATCATCTTTCATGCAATACGGTCCTACTCTTCCATCACATGACAATCAACCTCATCCTCAACATAAAGAGAGTCTTCCTATGATGTATAAAGACACTCCTTCATGATTCAAACTAATATGCCAAGTCAAAAAGGGTAAATTGGAATAAAATCACCTTTCAAAACTTCATTTGATAACTTCCAATAAGGAGAACACTACTTTGGATAAGTGATAGCCAATCAAGGTCATAATGCAACCAAGACAAAAAATTTAGTTATAGCCCATACAAGGGCTAAGAGAACGACAATTGATGATAGTTTGATAATTTCCAAGGAAAATTATCCACCTCCTCACAAAACTCAAGGGATTTCTACTCAAGATGCAACTCATAAGACACCATCAACTCAACAAATGCAAGATGGGAAAGGACAGAATCAGAAGGGTCCTTTTATACCTTAGTTCACTCATACTCTACACAATGTTTTTGATCCTAAATTATAGTTCAAGTTAGCCAACACTCATATTATCATTGTGGACTAGATGAATAAGGCCCATGTTATTATCCTTATGTGGTATATTTTGTTTATTCTAGGGCAAAAAGACCTCCTTCAAGAACAACTTTCCAAACTCCATGTCATGGATAAACAAGTAGAAAAGTTAAGTGTAATCCTCACTAATTCTAGTAAAATTAATGATTCATAAACACTTAATTTATTTAAACCATCTCCTTTCTATCTTTCAATCATTATATATTATTCCCTAGTGCATAATTGTATGATAGATAGTGGGGCTAGCACTTCTATTATGCCTAACTCTATAGCTGATAAATTGGGGATTAAATATGAACCTAATGAAAAAGTGGTTTTAAAATTATATGGGTCTCCTAACAAGACTATGGGTGTCATTAAATACCTTAAAATCATCTTGGATACTTGTCTAATTGCATTATGTCTTAGGGTGTGATATTAGTTGACCTCCCTCCCTACTTTGCCCTATGCTTGTATAGGGATTTCACTACCAAAATTGGGGGATATATCTCTTCTGATTGGTACTACATGGTTTTTAGGACTATTTATGGGACAAATGTTACCATAAGTTCTGAATATATCTCTAAGTTATACTTAGAACCTTACATTCCCAACTTATCAAATGTCAATTACACTATCTTGGATAAGGATGAACACCCCAATGACCAAGAGCCTTTATAACCACTAGAAGGCATATGATATTTGCTTATTTATGAGTGGGAATTAGATATTCATGGATATTATCCTTAAAATTAGCATCAAATATGTAGGTTTTGGTGTGTATTACATGCATGAAGAAGGATCTTCCATACCAAGCCTCACTAGCACAATCCAAGATCATGAAGGGGTATGGAACTTGTTTTTTGATGTGTTTAGATCCAATAATGGAAGTGGGGTGGGTGTTATGATTTTATACCTTTCCAATAAAAGGTATTATTATAATTTAAGGTTTTAGTTTAGTTTCACTTCCAATATTATAGAATATGAGGCCCTCATCTATGGGTTAGAATGGGCAAGGAAGAGAGGCATCAAGCTCTTACAAGCTATGGGAGGTAATGAGTTAGTGGTACAACAGGTAAGAGGCTTAATTATAGTCAAAAATAAATTATTTAAGGCCTATAAACATATGGTTTATGACCTCTTAGAGGACTTTCAAGCCTTTTACTTTCATTCCATTCTTAGAGAGGCCAATCATCATGCAGATCGGTTAGCTTCCATTAGAGCACAATATGATATACCAAGTGGGATCAAAGACATCAAATAATAGTCCCAAATCAAGGTGGTATGAAGCCCTTAAATACTTGAAAATAAGGTGAGTTTTAAAGTATTATAAAGTCATAATAAAATTTCTTGTTTCTTACAACATAAGGCAAAATTATCCTCAAAGAATCAAGGCAGGTTCTAACATTAATATGGAGATTAGATTGTCTAATTGAAGATAAATATGTTGCCTGAGGGCTTGGTAACATTAGAGGGCATATTAAATGAATATGACCAACTAAGGAAGGATAAGTTAAACATTTACATTAAGAAGGAACATTATGAAAAGTTTGTCATATTCAAAGATAATTTACTCAAGCTAGGAAAGGTGAACACCAAAGAGAAGAGGTAGCCTTCATAGCACTATGCCAAGAATTTGTAGATGTTTTTACATGGGAATTATTGAAAAATTTTACCCCAATCCAAAATAGTTTAACCCCATATAGTAATAATATTTTATAATGGATTTTTATAATGTTATAGGGCATGTTGTAGTTCATATTATGTAATTTCATATGATATTCTAGCTTTGGTTATAATATAGCTTAGTCCTTGTGTCATTTGGTGTCTTAGGGGTTATTTTAGAGTCATATATCTAAGTGGTAGGTTTTCATGGTGCCTAAGCAATCAATATCATGGAAATATTTTTAAAAGGCCTCAAGAAGTTCATTCAAGCTTTCAAAAATCAAGCAGTAGCTTAGGAACAAGCTTTGTGAAGCGAGACATCATTAGGATGCCATGAAGAACTAGACTAGACTAGTTCACTTGGGAATTTCATAAATATGATTATAAAACTTTGCATGACCATCAGACCATTCAAAATAAATTTCCTTAGTGTCAAGATCATTCTCTACAAGTTCCATATATTGATGAGTTTTCTATCTCAATATCTAAGCCTTCAAAGTTTAGCTTGTTGAGTCTAAAGGGCCATGTTATCCTCCACATCACATGAAAACACACTCTTTATCTTGTTTTAACATTGTATATCTTCACATAAGAATCCCATAGATCTAAGGTATTTCATCTCCATGAATCTCTTCATATCTAAATCATATCCTAAAAAATTCAAGTCTGCATGAGCTTTCTAGCTCAAGTTATGAGCACTCAAAATTGGACTTGTAACATAAGATGTTTGCACTAAAATCAAGTTTGAGATCCATAAAATAGACATTTAGGTTCAAATGGTCAGTGATAGTCATGTGAAAATCATGTAAATGATAAAGGTTAACTCACTTTAACACTTTGTAAACACACTTTGAAAGCTCCCAGAACCAATAGATCATGTGGGCACAATCCTTTTAGTATCAAGAACATCTCCTACAAATTTAGTTCCCACATTTAAATTCTATATCCAAGCCTTCAAATTTGGTTTAAAAATTGGAGATTTTCACATAGACATCAACTTTAAGCTATGGTATAAAACCATTATGGTCTTAAATTTGAAATTCATGTAGACATTAATGATAGCCTCATTAAAATCAAATGATGGTCACATAGACATAAAATTTAGACCATGGTAAATATCCACTTGTTTTCAAATGAAAGAAGATCAATGGTTTACATTCAATCATACCAATGATCCACTGATGCAAGCTTGACTGGTAAGAAATTTGGCCTAATGAGATCAAAGGCTCTTATTGCTTCATACATCTTGATCTAATGGTGTGAGTGAAAGTCAACATGTCAAAAGATATTCATGGAAGGAAATCGATGGCCCAAATTCATTCATTAATTTGATATAATAGTGCAAGAGAATTCAAGAAGTCAATAAGGATCTGCAAGGCCAATAGGAGCAAAGATAAGCTGGAGCATTTTGATTAGCTCAAGTAGTTTTTGACATTCAAAGTTGAACTAAAGGATCTATTTTAGACCAAAGAAAATAGGTATTATAGGGTCATCAATCTACCATTAGAGCTTGATCGAATGCTAAGGAGTGAACATAACCATGAAATCAAATTTATAGAACATAAAGGGACCACCATTAAGGCTAAATACAGACCTTTGGTTTACCATTTTATATCATGAAGGGTTATTTCTATGACTATGTTCACCATTATTAAAGAGGATCCATGTATATTATGAATCCTTAGTTCTTATAGAGACAAGCTGGGTCTATTTGAACCTATTATAATCAAGAAAGGGGATATATGGTCTATAAGTCTACATCAATGTGATAACTATAGGAAAACCAATAGTCTAAGATTATTTTTTCATCTGTGATGGACCTATGAACATGGGGATGAGTTTGAGCATGATCCAGTTTGAACTAGAGCTAGCATTTAAAAATGTGTCATGAAGGCATGTACGTAGACTCAAATGAATTCATCACCATAATAAACTATATGAAAGGGATACTTCTATCCAATTTTTCACAACATTATAAACTAGTTAAGAGAAGTTAGTACCAGGATAAAGTTCTAATAGATTGATTAGATGGTTGTAACTAAATTGATGCTAGGACCTCGCTCAAAACAAATTGACCCTATCATTTCAACCATTAGGGAGCATCAATGAGGGAATAATGAAACTATTCAGCCACTTGAAGTGACCTGGATAAATCAAAAGGTTTGAATGAGCATAATTTGTAGAAGTAGTTATAATTATGGTTCAAATTAAGTTTAACTCATTTGATTCCCCATTTAGACTTCTCTTTTCCCACTTCTCTCTCAAATGCTATAAGTAGCCACCATTTTGGCCCTTGAGAAATATTCCACTCCATGTATGGTGAAGCCATAATAGAATGATGTCATATTTTTCCTTTGAACATTAATGAAAATTTAATTTTGAGTTATTAAACAATTGTCTAAGTGTGCAAGTGATGCATGGTGATTCAAAGTGATAATTCTCTATCCTTTCTCCCTTATCCTTTCATGTTTGTGAAATGTTTCTTGTTCTAATAGGTCATATGAAGTATTTTCAAGTGTATGAGCCTATATTTTAAGTGTATAATGAGCCTTAGTGTCTATAACTAGAGTATGGTTTACTTACCTTAGATAGCTCTCATGCATCTCACCTCTATTTTTAAATACTCATGTTAGAATCCATAATACTTGGAAGTTATTTTATGTGCCTTGTTTCTTAGTAAAAGAAAGTATGATGGTCACATGGAATACATCTTGGTGCATCACCTCCTTTAGAGTAGGTTTAATTCATGAAATCTCTAACTCTTTTCTCCATAATTATTTAGTTGGCATAAATAAGATCATTTCAAGATACATTCAAGGAGTTAGCCCCTAAATCTAAAGGATCATTTCTAATATAGGAACACCCACATACCTATAAATGTTCCCATGTTGCCAAAATCTAGAAGAGGCTTGAACACCCTCTTCTAGGGTTCAAGATTTGGTGATAAAAAGAATATCAAGAATTGAAGGGAGTTGACCCTAGGTTGGCTCAACAAACCATATAATTAGAGGAGAGTGCCAAACCTATGAGATAAAATCAAAGACTGGTCAACCCCAAATTTGAGATCCTTGTGAGGAAGGAGTTGATAAATCTTATTGAATATAACATTATCTTATCCTTCAAACATTCTTCATGGGTGGTAAATCTTATGCCTATGAGGAAGAAGAATGGGGAGATAAGGTTGTGTGTGGACTTTAGAGATCTCAACAAAGTGTCACTAAGAGACCACTATCCTCTACCATCCATGGATCAAATTATTCAAAGAGTTGTAGGTTCAAAAAAGTTTTGTTTCCTTGATGGATACTTTAGATAAAATTAGGTATTAGTGAAAGAGTAAGATCAACACAAAATTTCCTTCATAACTAATTTGGGCACTTATGCATACAAGAAAATGCCTTTTGGACTATCTAATGCAGAGGCTACCTTATAAATGGAAATGGATGTGGCCTTCCAAGGGCTCATAAATGAGATGGTGTTCATATACCTTGAAGACATCACTACATTTTCCAAGGAGGAAAAGGATCAATTGACACATTTGAGGTTGGTGTATGATAGGTGTAGGTAGTTTGGGGTCTCCTTGAACCCCCCAAAAAGTATATTTGTAGTCCATGAGGTCAAAATTCTAGGATATGTGGTATCAAAATATGTCCTCTCCATTAGCCCTAAGAGGATGGAGGTCATACTTGCCTTATCACTACCCAAACACAAGAAGGGGTTACAAATTTTCTTGGGAAAGATCAACTTCAATAGAATAATTATACCTAAATTTGTAGAATTGGTGAGGCCACTAACTCACACGCTCAAGAAACATAAGGAGTTATCATGGATCAAAGAAGGTAAGATAAGTTTTTAGGCCATAAATTAGGCCATTTCACAAGCTCCCACCCTCCTCAACCCTGATTTTTCAAAATATTTCTTCATGTAAGCCTTCTCTACAAGTGATACCATTTCTGCTATGCTCATGCAATAAAATAGTGAAGTCCTAGAGTAGCCCAATGCCTTCTTCAGTCCATAATTAGAGGGGTATGAGGAGAGATATAGATTTTTTGAAAAACATGTTATTTTTTCATGAGAGGCCTAAATTATTTTTGATATATGGTGTCTATAAATAAGATCTTTGTAATGGTTTTTCACCCTAGTATCAAAGATTTCATCCTCAATAGAGACTTGAGTCAGAAGAGGGATGGTTGGGTGACCAAGTGTATGGAGTATGACATATAGGTTAAGGTTAATATGTTGATAAAAGTTAGGGGAATTTTTAAACACCTTATAGCAGATGCTAAGGAAGAGAATGAAGTAGTTTTGGTAGTCTAAGATAATCAACAAGCGACTGCAACTATGTCTCCTTCTAGTTAGACCCAAGACATGGTAAAGTTACCCCAAATGGGAGAATGTCCTATAAGTTTATATAGGATAAGGAAGAGGTAATTCAAACTATAATCCATCCTTTACATATTGGTTGATGGGGTACTCTTCAAGAAGGACCTTGGTGGCATGATTTGGAGATGTGTGGAGACTAATCAAGTTGACAAACTTTTAGATTAGTTTCATGATGGGCATGCAAGAAGTCACTTTTCATCCAATACCATATCATAAAAGATAATTAGGGTAGGCTATGTTTTTCCAAATTTATTTAGGGACTCCCATGTTTCGGTTAGGAGGTGTCCCAAATGTGCTATGTTTATTGGCAAGTAAAGACTAGCTATTTTGCCTCTAAAACCCATTCAAATTGAGCAGCCCTTCATGCAATGGGTATTAAACTTCATAGGTATGATTTACCCACATCTAGTTCTGGACATAATAGGGTTTTAATAACTACTAGTTACTTTACTAGGTGGGTGGAGGAAACTACACTGAAGGAGGTAAATGAGAACTCAATTTTGGAGTTATATGACTCCTAGTTTCTAGATTTGGGGTCCCCTTCAACATTATATCAAATAATGCATTGAACTTCAATAGTGAAATGGTGTGTCATTGGGCCCTTAAGCATGGCATAAAGATAAATTATTCATACAACTACTATCTATAGGGAAATGGACTAGTAGAGTCCACCAATAAGAACTTGATTAAGATCATAAAAAGGATAATGAAGGACAACCAAAAGGAGTGGCACACCAAGTTAAGGACTACCTTATGGGTAGATAGGATTAATATCAATAATTATAGTATTTACTCACATTATCTCCTTATTTATGGAAAATAATAAAAAATACCCATTTTCCTTGAGTTGCTAGCTTTAGAACTTGCATGCTAGTTTGAACTCATGGAGAGTGATGCAATGAAAGTGAGAATGAATGAGCTGAGGGAGTTGGAAGAGATAAGATACGATGACATGCATGCCATTTGGTCTAACTAAGACTAAGTGAAAAGATAATTTGACAAGAAATCCTCATCAAATACCTTCCAATAAGGTAACATTTTACTTAAGTGGGACGAGGATCATGCCAAGCTAGGCAAACATTCAAAATTTAATAGTCTTTGGAGTGGTCCATAAATCATTACCAACTATAAGGAGAGAAATGCCTTCCTATATTGAGTGGTGAGGAACTTCCTATCCTTGTCAATGGGATGTTCCTTAAGTATTTATATTAAAATCACCAAACTCTTTTATACATAGTAGCTAGTTTCTTCCTTTAAGTGCTGATGCACTTGCTTGTTAGTTATTTATTTGTTAAAGTTAATTGATACTATGTGTCATTATTTTATTGTCTCTTGTTTTGTGTCTTTTTGTGTTTTTTTATTCCTCAAGGTTTTCAAGGTATTAGGTAGATTCAAAGTGTATTTAATGGTCCTCATCTAATCATGAGCGATAAGCAAAGATATCATGGGTTCTCTTGACCAACAGATATGTCAAGCTAGCTGAGTCACCATAAATGTTAAATAATTTATACCCTCAGGCCTAAAAATGAGTAAAAACATGAATAATAACCCAAAATCATCCCTTTTATTCATGTTTATTATGTCTTTGAGGGGTTAGGATAGTCCATAGGAAACCACTACTTATCATGTCAAGGACAAAAGGTCTAATGTCTTGTCATGTCATAAAATGTCATGGTGATTTCCCTTATTCCATATTTAAACTTGTGTAAAGTGTCATACCTATATTCAAACATATGTAAGGTCCATAATAGGCTTTGAAGTGATCTCAAAAATCCAAATATGCCATGTTAGAGGTGATTGAATGTTGAAATTGATGATTTATAATGAATCTTTCTAGTGTATTCAAGATGTGCAAGGTATGGCTTGATTACAAGTTCTAAGAATGTTGTGAAGGTACATGATAACCCAAATTAAGTCTTTATAAGGTTTTTAGGTCTTTTAATAAGTGTTAAAATGATATTCATTTGAAATCTCCCCTTGAAGTTATATATATTATCTAAAAAGTGGAGTATTTGACCCTTAAATGATAATTTTTGACCTTAAAAAGCCACTAAAGACATCAAACATGCCATAAAGGACCCCATGAGCACCACATTACCATAACCAAGCATTTCATGTAATAATGAGGTCCTTTTCACAAGTCAACACCTCTAATTACCACTAAATGGACCCCACATGTGTGAAAATGTGTCTCTTCAACTCCCCAAGTCATACCATGAACTTTCAAACATTATATGACCCCAATTTTTCCCTCTTCCTACTTGCCAATAGTGATTTATGGTTTGAAACATGAGAAAACACCAAAAAATTATAGATTATAGGAGTTTTTTGAGTGGTATGGATATATACAATATGAATTTGCTCAGGTGGAATTAGGGGTCTATAAGGGGAGATCAACTCAGGCCTATGATGAATAAATCTAAGTATTTTAGGGCCTAAAGAGCTAAAAAATGGTGCACTTCCTCCACTAAGATATTTGGTAGACATGGAGATCACTTCAAGTTTGTGCTCAATCCATACCAAGGAGAGAGAGGGTCCAAGATCTTGGCCAAAGAAAGTAGAATTGATGACATTCCAATCATGAGCATTGGTTTCATGTTTAATCTTCTAAGCTATATGAACAAACTCTATGAAGTTAGGTAACCTAGTCATCATCTTCATCTGCATAGGGCAAAAGAAGGAGAATGGTTTCATTGAGTTTTTGGTTTGTTTAATAAAACTAGTGATTGTTCATGTTTTCTATAATTTTTTAGAGACATTTCATGGCACCCTCAACCTTTGCTTTACATGTGTGAACATATAGGAGTGAGAAATGTCTAAGATAACATTGTCTATAGGTTTTTAGCAAGTTTCATTAGTGGGAAAGAGTGTTCAGTGCATACATCTAAAGGTGAATAGAGTTTCAAGGTTCAATAATGGTGTCTTAAAGTTATTCATGCCTCTTTAGTTCATGTTGAATGTTATAGACCTTAAAATCTCTCAAATGGTGCCTCCAAATGAAGACTACCTACATGTTTGGGTTCCATTGCAAGGAAAGACAATGTGGTTAAAGAGAATGGCTATTAGATGCCATCAAGATAAAATATAAATGGAAATTAATTACTGTCATTATTAGAATCCCCTTCTTTTAGGGTAAACAAAACTTTATACTATTCCTCACAAGCTTAGAGAACATGATTTACTTCTCAAATGCCTTCATAGTCTTATTTAGTAGATTTTAAGGTTATTAAGAAAAATTTAAGGTTTTTTGGAAAGTCCTAGATTTCCATTGTCACTATATATGCCTCATTGATGACATAAAAGTGTTATGTCATATTATATATATGCATGGGGATGCCTAGGTTCCTTCTAGGCCATTTGGGGTGAGAGTTCATAGTTAAATCTAAGCCCTCAAAGATCCTCTACAATTTTATAACCTTGGCCCTATCAATTCACCTTAGTTATAAGCCCTGCATTCCACTTTTAAAACTCCATATGACCTCTCCATCACCACCCATAGGTCACTACCCTCTATTCAAGACTAAGGTATTGAAACTAGGTCTAACTACTCCATAGGGTTGTCAAGTGTCATTAAGGATAGGAAAAATGAACCCATAAAACTATAAAACCCATTGAGAAATAAAATCACCACCTATAGGAAATGACTTAGATCTACCTTACATAAGTCCTTCAAAGTCATCATGTATAGATGAGCCTTGAGCATAAGAAAGGGGTATGACCGAGTAAATGTATGTCTTGAGGAGATAAAATTGAGCATAATAAATTACATAGGGACATCAAGCATGAAAATGAAGTCTCTTTTCTAACTTAGGGGTATTTTCAATAGACCTATAGATAGTTAATATGCATGACTTAGTACTCATAGTATTGTTGATGGTCTATACCCTCAACCTCAAACATAAGAAAATATATGCACATGATGAGGGAACTCAAACTAAGAAGGTGATCAAGGCATGAATATTATGGTACCAAATATTGACAATATGGTTTAAACTATTGACTAGATAGAATGATGTAATCAAATACAACCAACTAACCCTGCTAAGTCAACCTAGAGTAAATGACTAGATCAAATGGCCATGCCTAAAACATATGAAAGAGGAATCTAACTGTGTATGCCCAAGGCTATTGTTAAGATATAAAACATGATTTTTAAACCATAATACCACCCCTATAAAGAGCAAAGGGGATTTCTCAAGTTCTAGTATCAATTTCTTTAGTCTCATACATAGGAAAATGTAGACAATGTAGGCTTAAGAGAGAGAGAGAGAGTAGGGATGATGAGATGGTCTGGGAAAATAAGGACATGTAAACAAGATAGATTTTGGACTAGGAAAGATGATATGATAACCTTAGAGATATAGATATACATATATGTAGGTAGGGTTTATAACACTCAGTCTGAGTACTTCAAGGCCTAAAGGCTCATCTAGGTCTCAATACCTGATATCCACTTCAAAGGAAAATCCTAACCTCTAGGTAGAATCAGTTCAACATGCAATATGTGAAGATGTTTTAGACCTTAAATTACGTGTTTTAGGTAGAGGAATGAATTAAGATAGTTATTTTAGGTTTTATCTCCCTCTCAAGCTCCATTTCTTAAGTAAATAGGTTGAGTTGGACTTTCAAAAAATCATACCTTTCACCATAAAGGGACCCAAGCCCAGGTCTTTTAAGGAAAATTTAACACTCCTATAGACTCAAAATACATAAAGGAGTGAGTGGGGTTGGGGGCCCCAGATCTATGAATGAATGTTCATAAGACAACCTACATAGACTACCTAATAGGGAGATTGAGACACACCATCCTTTACTCATATCTCCACAAACACTTTATTTGGGAACCTAAGATATTTAGGAAAGATGAAGGGGTAAATGGATTAGAAATCCATGATAAGAGGTTTTGGTTTGGAGATTAGTTTTGTATAAACCATTGTTAAGATGGTGGACCTCCAAAACCCTTCTTAAACCTTAGTTTAGACCTAGTGGTAGAATTACACCTCCAAATGCATTAAAATAGAGTAATTAAGATATGAAATGCTCCTAATGGTCTCCCCAAGTTTTCTAATAACTTAAATGACCTATTATTTAGCACATGCATGGGATATACTATATAGATCTAGATCACTAAAGCTATTTTAAAGCTATAAGTAAGGAGTTATAAATGTTTGAATACACCATAATTTTCTAAGGAGAGAGATGGTCCCAAAGTTATCAAATGATCTCACATTAGCAACCCTATGGGGCCTCCATGCCTGATAGCTATTATAGACATGCTTAGGTATCCAAGTGAGGGACTATATGCATGAAAAAAGAGGTATATGTCTCTTTCAATCCAACACATACACTCTAAGGGATCTTAGAGTTGATTTTCATGATAGATAAAGTGGCTAGGTACCTTACAACTTTAGCTTAAGATTAAAGCTTAGAAACCTTGCACTTATACCTATTGATCTAGAATATTTATTGAGATAATGCTACTTAGATGTTATATTAAAGGATAAAATGGAATTAGAGGACATATCAAACCTTCATGGGAATGATCATTAGGTTTTTTTAGATGTGTAAGTTACTTTGTTTTATAGGGGAGATGCTACAACTTATCATTTTGGCTTGAAGACACCTAGAGACTACCCAAAATGCATATTTCCCACCCAAGAGGCAAATTGAAAATCTCACAACTATACAAAACTTATGCATGGGAATATTATAACTTTAATAGAGGTGGGGGAATTTTTCCATAAGAGATTAGTGGCATTGGTTTAGAGGTTAAGGCCCTAACCTCTATGAACCATTGTTAAGAGTCCAATACCCTCTTAAACCTCTCTAAAACCATAATAAGGAAACAAATGGAAATATTTTAGATAAAATTAATAAAAAGGCATTGAAATCACTTTTAAAAAACTTGTGTTATGTATTCTACTCAGGTAAGGCTTCTGATAGGGTACTTGTCTATATAGACAATATATGAACACCTCTAAAAACTACAAGTTTTTAAAGTTCTAAGTAGGAGATAAAGTAAAATACTTGGTAAAAAGTTTTTAATAATTATATGGGGTGGTATAAGACTTGTTTCTTCCTATAAAATCATAAAATTTTTAAATATATGACTATAAATTCTTCTACAAATCCTTAATGTACATCTAGTTTGTAGAAGCTAGTGAAGATGGTCTAGTCATCTAAGAATGGTAGGATTACAGGTCTAGGATGTTAGGAGGTCAAAAGTATTGAATTATAATATTGTTATAGGTTTAAATCAATCCCACTCATAAAAATTTAATGTCTAGTTCAATTCTCATGACTCTCTAAATAGTGAATGAGTAAGAGACTAAGTTATTTGTTTATAAGTCTACAAAACCAATAAAATGAAGATGCTTATGGGAATATAAAACTAATATGGATTTAATGTTCCATCATAATAAATATTTAAATTCTCCTTAAGGTTATAAAACTTCATTTCCATGGCCATTATGAAGGATTTTGGTAGTTTATTGAACATGGCCAATATGTAGTCAAAGCACAACTACTTAATGCCATATGGAGAAGGCCTAGTTGGATCTCTTTCAATGCTTGGTAACTGATGAAAGTATATTTAATTTACTAATTATGGTGTGCATGGGATCTTAATGTGTCATATCTTGCTAAAAATATACTTCAATACTTTAAGGTGCTCATTCAAGGCACTAGTCAACCCAAACAATGCATGGTGTCGTGTGAAGTATTACTATAACTACTGAGTGAGTGGATGATGACCATTATGTAATATTAATGCCACTTGTATGGAAATATTACTTCCTCTCTCTTTATAAATTTTTTATATATTATGCCTTGATGCCTTTCTTCTCATCCCTTAGCTGGGTGTAGTAAAACTTTGCAAAATTATATCTCAAACCTTGAGAATTAATAGAGAAAAGGAATATTTGTAGAATTATTATTATAATTAGTGTGTATGGTTGTTTATTTACATAAAATGTGAAGTTTGTTCCATTTTTAGGTCCTCCCTCTCAATTAACTATTGTAATGTCATCCTATGTTGGTCATGTGAAGTATTAAGAGTGTGGTAGTTGTATTAAAGAGTGAGATGGTTGGTAGTGTCTCAAGTAGACCTTATTTATATTTACTTAAAGCTACATACATTCCACATAACCTCAACATTAAACACTTATGTTTAGGAGTGTTTCAAGAGGTCTATTTAGTCACTAGTCTTTCATTAGATTCACAAAGTGTGTTTAAATATCAGTCAAGAGAGGATAAGTGAATATTGGTTCATCACCACCCTAGAGTAGGTTTTATTTTTATGTTTTCATTATATCTCTTTTCACCCCAATATCAATAGGTCCTAGGAAGAGAGCTTCAATTGATGCACTAGGGTAACTAACCTATAAACTAGAGGTTTGGTCTTACTATAGTCACCCAAAACCTTTAGGCCAATCCCATATTAGTCCAAGCTTGAAGAAAAATGTACTACTTCCTTCAAAGGGTGTAGATTGGAGTGTTAATAGTAGGTTTGATAATTAATTTCTTGGGTATAAATTTAAGTTACTCAAGAATATGTTCATATGGAATGCCAAATAATGTAATTAACTAATTGGCATGAATATATTTAACACACCCATGCATAGTATAAGGTACTAATTTAAGTGTATGTATCCAAGGTCATCCCAATAACATATCAATGACAACTATGGAAGGTATAATTAAGAAGGGACTAACCACATGTGTGGTAACCACCTATAAAGGTAAGTCAATCTTACCAAGAACATGCTGTAAGGTCCCATTAAATTCTCTAACTGATTTAGTCTAAGGATGTAAATCATGATTTATGTAACCTAAATATATAAGTAATGTCATGGTACAAACATTCTTGTTTACACCATTATCAATCATTACACTATGTATAGGTTGGTGATCAAAGTATGATCAAATGAATAAGGAATGAAGATTTGAGTCATCATCCCTAATTTCACTGTCATCAAAAGTAATGAAGTGTATCTAAACCATATGAGGTGTATGTTGTGTATAAGTACCAATAATCCCATCTAATGGGTGCCCATAATGTGATGGAAGAAGATGTGAATTATATGCCATTTTCACTTATGAATTATTCTTAGAATGGTCTTGAAAATGACTATTAAATACTTTATTCTTCTGGTGATCACTAGGTTGTGAACCTAATTCCTTTGGAGGATCCTTAAATTTAATATTTTGGTCATTGATGAGGTTTTAGATCTTATGATTCAGGGTAAAACATATGTTCGTATAATTCCCAAGGCCTTGGTGATAGTCACAATAAACATTTGCATCATACCCTTTGGGTAGAGGTCTACTCGTATCAATCTATATAGGATGAGGGAGAGATATAAGGTGATATCATACAATCCATGGGAGTAATGAAGTAAGAGGTTTAGGTAAGCATGTAAACTATCTCTATGGTGCATTGGATAACACAAGCAGATTAGGTTGCTATGACACTACATTAACCATGGGGGTTGTTTCCTTCTCACACTTAGGAGGTTTGACCTTATAACTTGGTTTGATAATAAACTTGGTATTAGATATATATGTAGTTAGTGTGTTTGCTACATATTTAAGTTTGTTCAATGAGATAAGTTTCATTTCATGGTCATGAACAATGTGTAATAAGTCATTGAAAGATTTGAATATTTTGAAAACAATAGACTCATGTAAAGGAGAAAAAAAAATTTATTAAAGATGTCTTGAAGCTCTTTATCTACCATAAGATTGATCATTTTAGTGAACATTATCTTGTAATTTAAGAATATTCATTGTTTCTTTATTTGATTTTTTTAATTTGGGCATAGGAAAAGTTTTTGGTAATGTTAATAGAGAAGTGTGCCAAAAAATTATTTGTAAGGGGTTTGAATGTGTTTACTGATTGATTTGGTAAATCATAGAACCACCTTAAATCATAGTATTTTAAGCTCTAAAAATAATTTAGACAAAAGTTTATCATTGGAGGAATAATCAAGGCATGCCACATAAAAATATTAAAGACATTGTTTGGGATCACCGTTACCATAAAAAATGTGAATTTAGGTGCAACAAAAATGGTTGGAAAGGGGTAAAAATATATCTTTGGTGCAAGAGGATAATGCAACACCTCTTGTGAATCAATAACATAAGGTGATTTCATATAATTTTATTCAATATTTGTAACCTTAGTTTACAAAAAATTTATTGTTTCAAAAAAAGCTTGCACCTCTTGGTATTTTAGGTTGGATATTTGAGAATTCACCAAAGGAGGTGTACCCATAAGTTGGGTAGATATAGGCATTGAAACAAATAATTGGGTTTAAATATTTGGGTATGTACATGGAGTAGGGGTATAATTCTATGGACATTTTTGTTAATGTGTATGCATTATGACAATTATGTGTACATTTTATGGTCATAACATGTATGTATTATGGTCATAACATGTACTTGTTATTTTAATCTAGGCTCAAAACCACCAAACCTAGGAACACATACACATTATTAGAAATGCATACACATTCTTATTGATCTTCACTGAAAAGTATAAGAACATTTACAAGAAGGTATTATTTACTTAAAGTTGATATTTACTAAAATAAATGTTACTTTAAATTTATTTTAGTAAATATAAGAAATTAGGGTAAATCTACATCTGATAGAGTTGGTATCATAGTTTCACACCTTATGATGTGGAAAATAGTTTTTTAAAATCAAATCTAGTTAGTACTTAGGCATTTTTAGGGTCTCATTATTGAACCTAGGGATTTTAGGGTATTAATTTTGTAATTAATGCCCATTTTTGATAAACATATAATTATTATTTCGGTTTTTATGCCTTTCAAATTGCTTCTTGGAATTTCTAGGAGTCCTAGGCTTGTAAAAATTGAAATTTGAAAACCACTCACTTTTAACTTGATACAAAGTGATGTGATTGGGGTAGTATAGGTCAAATTGATGACCTAAACACATCAAATGACTACTTTGTGTTAATTTCACTTGCTCATCATACTTACGTCATGCCTAATCATTTCTTACTCATCCCTCATCACCCATAATCACTCTCTCCTCATTACTCATTATCCTTAATACTCCCTCATTAATCTTCACTATCCCTCATCATCTCTAATTACTCCCTCACCATCCCTAATTACCCCCTCATTAACCCTCACTATCCATCATCATCCTTAATCACTCCATCGTAATAATATAAATGTAAACTTATATTTAACATTTATTTTATTAAATATCATATTTAATTAAATATTACCTTCCTTTATATGTTCTTGTGATTTTTAGTTCAAATAAATAGGAACTCATATGCATTCTTAAATATCATCTTTAAGTAAATATTACTTTCATGTAGATGTTATTTTTCTTTTTGATGTAAACTAATAGGAATGCATATGCATTCCTAATAATGTGTACATGTTATTAATAATGCATACACATTCATAATAATGTGTAATAGTATAATGTGTACACTTTATTTAAATTTGAATTTAAAAAATCACATCTTTTGGCTTGAAAATGGCTTAAATTCCTGAGCCAAAGGCTTGGACCTATCAATCTACATTCGAGTTCAAGAGTTTTGATGGAATACAACAAATTTAAACTTTGATATCTAAATACACTATATATTTCAAAAAAAAAATTTAAATAATTATTATCATGATAATGATCACACTCTCCTCTTTCCAAATATATGATTTCTATAATTTTTGGACTATTTTAAGGGTTCAAACTATGTTTATTTCTAACTCTACCTTTTTTAGGTCACAACATGCCATAAATATACATGCCTATTCATGTTTATGTAATTTTTATTTAATTTATCCAAGTCAAAAAAAAGTATATGGTCATAAACTAGGCCTAATTCTACACACATTCAAAAAAAAATCAAACTTCATTTTTTTGGGGTACTTAAGGGGGGCTACATAGTCGACTATCAATTTTTTTGTCAATTTTAAAGATCTATTTACTTGTAAAATTAAGAAAAAAAATATTCATTGAACAAATATAAAACAATATAGGTCACAAACTAGAAGATATTATCTACATATTCATCAAAGGGTTTCCAATAATATTAAATGATGCTAAAAAAATGGTGGGCCACATAGCCATCTATCTACTCTATTTTCTTAAAAAAATAGTAGTGAATCTTCAAATTTTAGATGTTTGACCTCATTATAATTATCTATTTTTCAAAAAAAAAAGGTTTTTTTTGTAAATTAGACTCTAAATTCTACAATTCATATTCTTATACCATCTTCAAATTTGGTGTGTAACCATCTCAAATTATCTATAAAAATTCAGATTTGTAAAATTTTAGGAAAATCATGTCCATGGGTAGGCCCCCTTTTATCCCCAAAATTTTTACACATACCCATTTATCTTTCCCATGTAAGATGTGGTAATATTAATATGAAGCAATAATTTTCTCAAGGGGAGGGTGGTTGGTATATGGGGATGAATCATAGCTTTAATAACATGATCAATAGATGAACCTACTTGTGCATCTATGATTTTTGATTTTCTAGTTTATATTATGGTTCTTAGGATTTCTTCAAAATATTCATGTTTTTGATGAATACACTCATAAAACAATGAAATTGATTGTACTTGCTCATGATCTATTTGTTCATGTTCATCAATTTCATTAGACTCACGGTTTTCATTATCATAATAATGTTCTATGATAACTTCATCAATATGTTTTTAATTATCAACATTTATAACATCATGGACCATAGGATTATGCCCTTAATTATTTTAAAACATCTTACGTGGTATGAAGGGAATCTCAATGTGTTCAATAGGCATACATCCTAATCTAAGGATACCCTAGGTTACATGAAAAATAATATAAGTATGAAATAAAAAAGTACATCAATATGAAATCATAGATGACTAAAAACCCTAATAATTATAAAGGTTTTCATTCATATAGATCGGGTTCACCAAATGTCTAACCCTAAAATCTAGATTGGGGAATCTAGGGTCAAAGGGGTTAGATATAGCCTAGAGCATGAGGATGGTAAACTATGTCTAAAGAAGGCCAATTAATTTACAAACTCAAATTAACATATAATAAATTTATTATGCTAAGATATGCTAAAAATAAAAAGTACAACTATTCTAGATATTGTAATGATAATGAAAAAAAGATACTTAGCTAGTTCTAATGTTAATACATATTTGGATTTGGTATAGGAAGAAAGTAAACTAGATATGAATTCTAGATAAGTTACTTGATTCTATAAATTATACCTATGGATCCATGGACACTTGTATTGACCTAGGATGATTGCATCTATATTTATATATGATTTGGATACATGTATCTAGTATGTAATACCTATTAAAACTAGATTCAATCAAATGGATGCTTCTAGGTTCTATGTTACCTTCACTTTGGTGCACTTAGATCTGGGTCATGGACCATCACTCCTTGTCAAATATAAAAAACTTAGTTCTTCATATTCATATTTATTATGAAAAAATGGGGTTAGTAGGCACATAGTATCAAGCTACCCAAAATAACCCTCTATCAATGATCACTTCCTACATAGCCAATACTCTGAAGAGAGCCTCAAAATTATGTAGTTCTCCCCTACATGTTGGATTGTGTGTATATCATGTAATGTGTGATAAGTAAAACAATGATCTTGATTGTAACTTGGTAAATATGGCTCATGGAATGTTCCTTCAATAATTCAAACCTATAGATGTGTTGTCCCTATGGATGATATGGAAATAAGAGTAAATAGGGAGGCTTTTCTCACTTGAGTGTTTGATTTAATGCTTTTATTAAGTTGATTTATGAGTAGGTAATAATTTTCATAAGTGAATAATGAATTAGGATCGATATTATATTTATACCAATCCCTTTGGAGAATATCTCACATTAAAATACTTTGGTCAACCATAGGAATACATTTCATTTGAAAATTAAATGAATTTAGGGAATGGTACACTTATGTTGGGGTAGGAAACTTGCATTGTGTAGGTGTCTTATTGGGACACAAGTGTTTAGGGAATTATAAAATAAGCATAGGTCCAAAACATGCAAAGATATATGATAAGTAAGTTTATAACATTATAATCATGATATAAGGTCTTTATCACCAAAATAACATTAGTTGGACTAAGAGATAATAAATTTGGCACAAAGAAATAATGTATGTGATCCTTTCATTAATAGTAAGTGTTGTGTTGTGGAGCCTATTTATAAATTATAATGCATTTTAAAATACTATACATTTTAAATGTATTGTACACTCTATATGTATTCTCACTAAGGTTCAGGGGTGGTAGCCCTCAAAAAGTGAGGGTTTGGGGGTGGCAGCCCTCGACAAATGGGGGTTCATGGGTGGTAGCCCCTAGAATTTGTTTTGGACCCCTTTTAATGGGAAACCATTTTGGGTTGATCCTGCCCATGGTTTTGGTACCCATTGTTTTGTAATACCACTTTGTTGATATATTATGTATTGATGGATATTTCATAGGTAATACATTATGAGAACTAGGGTTTGAGAAGGAAAAATAGAGTGTGTGAATTTAGGTGTGAATTTAGGAGGGTTTATTGAGCATAACTCCAGACAATATTTATGCATTATAATTGTGAGAAGATTGATCTGAGAGTGGTTTTTACTCTTATGGCTTGTACTAAAATTTGAGCAAGTGTTTCCTGGTAGATGTAGCCCACATGGGGTGAACCACTCTAAATTTGATCTTCTTATTTTGCATGTTTAATTTCTATTCTTTCTACATCTCTATTTATATCTATTATTATTGCAATTCTATGAAATTGTTTTGCATGAATTTTTGGTTTTATTCCTAATAGTAAGGTCTATAAGTTGAAGGTAAATCTATGATATGTAGTTGCCAAATGTATAAGACTGAGGTGCTATATAATTTAGAAATAGTGTTTACATAGCCATGCCTTTAGTGTGTAATGCTCAATCTAAAATTCTATAGCATTATATCTTCTAAATCCAATGAAAGGGATAATATAATTAATTTTTAACCTAAACAATAACAAAACTATTACACCTATCACTTATATTGTTTCTCTCAATCTTGAATGATGTTATATTATGGACTCCTCTTTTGAATGCCATGGATCCTGAATAATATTATATATAACCTTATTAAATATTACCCACACATCCAAATCATTCATCTTACATATAAAAATTAGATTTCTAGTTAAACCCTGAATGTACAAAATACTAAGGAGGTTTTAACCTTTCATCTTTGAACATCAACTTGACTCTTCATCATCCTTTAATCTTATATGTACATCACCTCCATTACTATATTATATATTAAAAAACATTCCCTATGAGGAGTGGTATAAAATGAAGCACCTAAGTCAATCAAACATATATCATGGCATGCATGTGTACTTGAAGTTGTCAAGTATAGATATTGTTTCTATGGAAGATACATCATTAGGTGACTTACCCTTTTCAACCCTTTAATTTATACTTTACTTATTAAATCACCCAATTTCACTATGGTTCCAATATTTCCTCTTAGGTCTTCCCATACATTTAGGTTTACCCTTTGACTTTGATTTTGTGTCCCCTACCATGTTTTTATTTCTTTCTTAGGAAAGATCTTTCATAAATAGGGCATCATTTTTTCAATAGTCCTTTGTGGATTTTCACTTATGTCCGCTAATAATAGAGTTGTGACCATGCCAATGAGATATCGGTGAGTTGGTAAAGTGGTTTTATTATTTCAATCCCTACTTAGGTTCAAATATCAGTAAGGCATATGAGGCCATTTGTGGCCAATGTTGGTACTCTTCAGGCCAGTTATGGTCATTAGTGATATTTATTATGGATGGTTGTGGTTATTGGTAGTATTCATGAGCCTATTGGATATCATATGTAGTAATATATGGTATACATATGGTTATATATAGTATACATGTGGTATATAAGTGTCTAATAAATCACTTGGGGATTTGGGCCCTAATTATCTCCTAGACCAGTTCACACTCTTGTTAAAGGTCATTACCTAGGCAAAAAATGGATTTGTGACTACATCCTCAAGATTTACTGTAGACAAAATACTCCTAATATCCATAAAAATATTATAACATGATTTTGTAAAATAACACAACAAATTAATACACTTTTCTTATCAATCCATTTAATCTTGATTGAAAGTAAATGACTTATATAGTGTTAAATGCATTGATATTCTCTATCACGGAGTCACCATCTTTCATCCATAGAGAGAATAATTTTTTGTGAATATTTTTTTATAGAAATTTTTTATGATACATAATCCATAACTTATCCCAAATTTCTTAAGTGTTTTACTCATTTTTTATTAATGCATCCTAAAATAGTGAAAAATTGATAATATTCTAATTATGTAAAATAGGGAATAAGCATACAAATATAAATGTAAAAGGTTATATTGATGTTGAATTTATAAATTGACGAAAAAATAAGGGAGAGATGATGATATATTATTTTGATATCTTGATGCTCATTTTTTTTATAATTGTCTCTAAAATTCTTGATATATGCTTTGTAATTACTCAGATAAGAAAATAAGAGATCAAACCTGCATTGATGTTATCAAATATGATAAGACCCTTATGGAAACTATTAATATTTAAATGATGTTTTTATTTTAATTTTTGACTATCTATGTCTTTATAACCTATAACTACTATGCATGTACCTATAGATGCCTCTTGTGTGCAAGCTTGCCTTTGATCCCATGCACTAATATTTATTTTCATTCTCCTTTCTTTAAAACCCAAATTAAAATTTTGAATATAATATGACCCTTTAAAAAGGGGTTATCATGTTGGGTTGGAAAACCTCAACCACTTCAAAATAAGTGACTAATTGTTTCCTACGTTCTAATACTATAAATAGGGCTCAACCCATACATAGTTCTATCTCTTAGGTGTATGCACACCATCATGATCATTTTAGAATGCAATGAAATATTTGGTTTTTGACACTTGAAAACATGTAAATTTGATGTGTATAATGTCATATCCATCGTTAATAAGACTTTACATTTATAACATAATAAGTACCTAGAGACATGGATATTGTATTAAGATTAGTGATTTATGACTTTTATGTGCTTGATGTATCATTAAAGTTAACTATGATTACATATGTTTGATTTAATATTAAATTCAAATATGATTACTTATTGAGACATTATTTTGTATACAGTTTATTATTTTTATATGGTACATTATTATTTTATTTTATTTTATAAAAATAGAAATCTTATCAGCTACTATGGTTTAGCATTTATCATTACATAGTTTTTGCATTATATTTTATTGGACTAGGTGTTGTAAATTTGGCATGTCAAGCCCAAATTTCACCCCCTATAATTGAATTTTTTTCATTTTCTAGTTGTCCTAGTCCATATGTTAGGTAATTGATTATCATAGTGTTTATTGCCTATCAAGTCAAGGGATTAGGTTTTAATGTTTTATCATGGTCATATCTCAGATTCAACTTATCATGAGTTTACTAGAATATTTAGTATTTTAAATTTATGGCTATTTCTATAAGCTTTTAAAGGTTGTGAAGATACATAAAATCCTCATGGATAACTTTTAGGAAGCTATAAGGTTCTTTTCATGACATTTAGTGGCAAATTTCCTTTGTGAAGATATGTGTATACTACTTAAAAAGAGAGGTTTTAGCCTTTAAATGATAAATTTGGAGTCAAAATTTCACTAAATCACTCATAATATCCTTAAACATCTTCATATTTATGTCATTACCTTAAGTCAAATGTTTCATTCCTTGGAAATATCTCCTCGTGTAACTTTAAAGCATTGTCTTGGCCTCCAAGATTTCCCACGTGCCAAATTTGCTCCTATTAAGATCTAAAAAGACTTAATTATTGTTATAACATGTCATTTGTCTCATGATTTTCATTATATTTCCATAAATTGGTAGTTTAAGGATTTAAGTTTGGAGAATATGCAAACATGAGTTTCATGCAGGGAGTACAAATTTGTACAAACTTTTCCATATAATAGAGATCATGAGATTGAATGTGGATTCATTATAAGAGTTCCATATAATATTTAGGAAAAAATATCTCATATTGGGTAAAAAATAGTTCTCTTCATCTACCTAGCTCCTTTGCACTCTAAGAGAGCCCTTCAAATTTGTAGATGTATGACCATGAGAGAGAAAATCAAGGTCTAGAATTTTGGGCAGAAGAAGGGGTATGAGAGAGATTAAATATTTGGAAATTAGTTATTATTTTATATCTATCTCCTTCATGAACCATCCTTAACAAGATAAGGAACTTAGATGTTCTTTATTCAAGCAAGCAACTAGTTTTTTGAGATTTCTCCTCATTTTGGCACCATGATAGAAAAATGTAAGTTTTTAGAACTTATCAGGAATATGAACCACCTTAACATGAAAATATTTATATTTTTTACACATGTTTTAGTGTTATATATATATCATCAAGACATAAACTAATAATCTATTGTTTTCAAGCAAATAAAGGAAGGTTGTATGGTTCATGAAACATCCAAAAACATCAAGATTTGATGGATTTTTGTTTGCAGGGTTTCATTGATGTCATATGTCCTTCATTCAAGTACCTCAAAAGTTCATTAATATTTAATGGCTCACCTCACCCTAAATCATCCTCAAACACTTTCATAATCTTAATTTATCATATGTTAATGTATTTTAACATATGTTAAGGTTATTAGTAGAATCCTAGGTTTCTTTTTCACTATGTATACCTCCTTTAAGAGATTCCAAAATGTTATATATTGTTAAGGGTGTGATTATGCTTGATTAAAACCCTTAAATATGGTCTTTCCATACACTTCACATGTTATTTTCACCTCCATTGTGTTTCATTCCTTTACACAATCCTCTCACTACCATTCACCATTGTAAGGCTCCATTTCCATCTCCATTCAATGTTTCCCATCATCCATCATCTATCACTACCTATCCACTCAATTCCACCTCATTGATACACTATCATAAAGGATTAAATTTTGTTTAGGAGCCATCATGGATATGAAATTAGGTATGAAATCTTAAAACCCTACTAAGATTGTGATGAATGATCTCCTACAACCAATGAAAACACAATCAAGAGCTTTTTTATGAAAAGTTGCAAGAAAGGAGGGACTAGAGGGTATAGCATTAAAGGTATTTTATTTAATGTTAGTAGAGGTTCTTGAAGCATCAAAACATGTTAATGATGTGGATAGATATGATATAATTTAAGTGTGAAAAATAATATATCGTATTTGTATAGGAGGTTAGATAATAGAGACATAGAAAATGTTAATTATCTTGTGTTATGTAATAAATAAGAACAACTAGTGTTGCATAAACATAAATAAATCACTCAAGTTAAATTAGATAAAAAATAATAAAACATTATACATGAGAACACATGTAAGGAACAAAATAATAAATCACACAAGGAACCATAACTAGATGAAGCTTTATTGATCTCTTCAAAAGTGGAACTCTTTTCTTTTTATAAATAAAAGTATATATAGATGTTTACAATATATTAATTTTCATCTTATTCTCATACTTGGTGCCAAAAGTGGATTATATTCATATTATATCCTATTACAAGTCATGAAGATAGGATAAAATATACCTATACTTGACAAAATGAGTAAATAATACATGAATATCAGATAAATATCCTATGCAGCTTTACAATCCAAATTATTTTCCCAACACTTTCCTAGAATTTAAATGTTGTCTCATCCTGAGACAACATCATATAATCTCCAAAAATGCACAAGTGAGCAGAGGTTGAATAAATGGTTAGACTAGTAAGATTCATAATAATCGCTCAAGGCATGTTTTTGATTTTCACCTCTTGCACACTACTTATCTATCCTTTCAAGTTTTTAAATAAGTAGCATACCAACCTACCACCCTTTAAGGGTTTTCAATAGGCTAACATGACTAGGTGGACACCTTTGATGAGTTTTCAACTAACCTAGTCCTAATTGTCTTACTAAATCATTCCCAATGCAAAATTTTATACATTTTTTTCAAAATTTATACTCTACGTAGTACTTAACTTGATGATGGTGTAATAGACATAGATGATGAATAACTAGAAGATTCCTTAGAATTAGAATACATATCCCTATACCAAGTGATAATATACTATATTTATAAAGGTAACTTATATGTAGGTGTGTTGACAAATTGGGAAACTTCACTAGAAAAAGGATTTAGATTGGTTTTATAAGCATGTCAGTCTTCTTGGATTAACCATAGTAGTGTGCATAATGGAGCATGATAGAAAATGATATACTTAAGATATACATCATTATTTATGCTCAAGGACATCTTGGTGTTGGTGACCCTTATCTGAATCTCTCCACTCATCTGCTCCATCTTGTCTTTGTGTCATTAAACTTGGAGTTTAATGAAAGAACTACATAAAATCTGCATCTAATAGTTGATGAGGTTGTCATGCACATTATCCATAGTATTGAGAGACCCTTAGAGTGATCCATCCTTTTCCCCTATAATAGTATTATGGCTGATCATGGTTTCTTTAGTAGTGGTAGCCTTTGCAATGTCTGCATTGGAAATGACTAAAGAAGTATCTAGTTGCTGCTTCTAATCTAGAAAGCTATGTGTGACTTATTGTGATTGAAGTGTAGTAGTGTCCAACATGCCTTGATATTCCTCTAGTAGTGTGATGAGAGTCATAGCCTTGATCTTAACATCCTACCCAAATGTGCCAAATGTATAGAGTTTCTATGTTGTGCATTAGTCCTTCATTAACTTAGAGATAAACGTCTTAAGTCTACATTTATCATACATGACTTGGTCCCCAATCACTTGAGTAACCAATTCAAGATAGGAATCTTGGATTAATTTGGAAACTTTATGTAGGTAAGCCTTGAACTCAACATTATAAACCTTGGATTGGTCCATTTTTTATTCTAGAGAGGCAACCTTCTTCATAATGGAGTCCTAGAATGCTATCGTGCCCTTTAGATATTTATTTAATAGTAGTCTAGAGACATCAAATGATGCTTACTTCTAGAGGGGTAATGCTACTAATGTGCTTGTATTAATTGAGGGATCAGGTTGTGGCATGGTTGTAAGTGGAAGAGAGAAGGTGGTGCACCAAGCACCCATAATTGGGATGTCCCATAGCCAGACTCCTCCCAAGGGCAACTCTAGTTGTGGTAGACCTATTGGAGTTGTAGATGGTTCTTCTTCTTAATCTATCTATTTGGATCCATCTTGTTGTTTCTCAAGCACTTCTTGTTCCTATGGCATAGCCTCTACTATAATCTTGAATTACTATGTAATGTTTTTGGCTTATTTTATTTTGACATCCTTTCTACTTTTATATTAATATTCTCATGCATAACTTTCCTTTTTGCATGTTTTTCCTCCTATAGCTTCTGCACATGTTTTTATTCTTTTTTTTGTTCCTCCAACATAGTAGCTTTGGCTTGTTTGGCCATAGCCTATGTCTATGATTTTGCTTTGGTTGTACTTTCTTTCTATGGATACACTTCGGCCTTCTATTTATATAGGGCTTCATATTCTTCTTCTTTCTTCTTCTTCTTAGCTTCCTTGGCTTACTACTATGCATGAATGACATATTCCATGGCCTACTTTACTTGTACCTCTACATATTATTTTTTATTTGCTTTTTGTACCTTCTTGGCCACCTTGAGAGCCTTATATCAATTAGCCTCTATGTATTGGGCCTTTTATGTGGCCTTTATTTATTTATATTATTGACTTTCTTGTTGATCTTGCTCTTTGTGGTGTTTCTTCTCCTCTTTTATGACTTTCCATTATGTTGTGTGAGTTGATTCCTGCCATGAATCTTTTTTTTCTTCTACTATAGGTTACTCTAGTGTGAGATCTTTAATCTTCTAGGCTTGTTTTAAAGGTATTAAATCACTTAGATAGACCATGGAGCTTAAAACATGTACTTTATTACATCCTAAGGTAACTAACCTATGTTTAGGTGGTGGTAAAGTGGAATATGGATAAGGATACACTTCTTATACCATGGTTGTTCAGTCAAATTTGTATTTTTTAAGGGTAGGTGAGACCTTAGCCTCATGCCTAGTTTATGGTCTACACACTAGGTAATCTTTTGCACTTTCTAGGAGTGGCACAAAGACATTTACAACTACAAAGTGTTGACAATTTTGGTCTTATAGTCCAAAATTAGTCTCCTTCCTTCCCTACCACTCTAAACCCTCAGTCTAGTCATGTACCCACCTTCTGAAAAATCTTCTTTTCTTTGAAATAAGCCCTATTCTTATATAACATTGAAAAACATAAGGCCCTATAGGGTTTAGCTTAGCATGGATATTTTCACTTTGAGCAAATGCCTTAGACAAATAAGAGTTTCTTATAAAGCTCAAAGGTTAAACAACCCTTGCAGAGGGCAATCAGGCACAAAACAAACCATTCTAACAGGCTATGGAGGGCAATTCTGAATCCAAAGATACCCTTGTGGAGGGAAAGGAACCCTTGTATAGGAATCAAAAGGGTGAGTTTTTCTTCAAAAATGCTAAGGCAAAAGATAAGACAAAGGTTGAATATCTTCAGGAAAAATGTCTAAAGGAATTCCTTTGGACATTTTTTTTAAAGAAATTCACAAGTAAAATAAGGAATTCTTTCAAAAAAATTCTTGTGGCAAAGTGAACAAAGCAAATTCTTTTAGACAAAAAGTCTAAAGGGATTCCTTCAGACATTTTGTCTAAAGGAATTCAATTGATGGAAAAGCCTGATAGAAATTAGGAAGCAGGAAAGACATAAAGGAAATATTTCCTTTAGACAAATGTCTGAAGGAACTCCTTTAGACATTTTATCCAAAGGATTTGGAGACTGAGGCCACCCAAAGTACCCCGAAGGGTAGGTGCCCTTGTAGGGGCTCTCAATGACCATGAAAGGGACCTTTGTCAAGGCTCAAAGGGACACCTTCCCTTTGAGAGGTTTCAAAGACAAAAGCCTGACAAAAGGAAAAGGCTGAAGGAACAAAAATTTGAAGGAAAGGGAAATCTGAGGGAATTCAAAGGGGTGACAGGCTTGAAGACATCAAATTTAGGACAATAGAATAGCCATTAGATTTCAAATGGTAACGGGCGTGTGAATGTCAACTTTATAGTAATGAAATAACCATTGAACTTTAAATGTTTGTGTGTAAACCCAAAGGAATTCAAAGGCCTTAAGGCCAAAAGGAAGAGACCATCAAGAAGGGAGCCCAAAGAGCCAAAGATTGATAGAAGATAGCCCTAAGGGCTTAGTTTTCTAGAAAGAGCCAAGAGATGATAAAAGACAAGGCTAAGAAAGGACAAAAGTCAAGAGTGAACTCAGTGAACACCAAGGAAGGAGCCCAAAAGAGCCAAGTGTAGAAATGGACAAAATAGTCCAAGTGGTAAAAGAAGGTGTTGGCATAAGGAGTTATTCCAGTAGTTGACACAGTCTCTACCAAGAGGTCATCAAGGAGCACAAATAGTGAATGGCGCGACCCATTTTTCTTTACTTCACATTGATGAGCAAATAAACCACGTGAATGTCTCCAAGGAGTGGTCTTATTTGTAGACAAATGGTGCAGCCCATGATTTCACATATGGTATTTAATATATTTTAAACACTTAAAGTCAAAACTAGAGATGACACAACATTCTCTTTCAAGTGGCTTCCTCTTCCCAATGCTCTCAATGCAGCATGGGTCATTTATTTTCCAAAAAGTGCCAAAGTCTTTTCCAAAAAGGCTATATATTTGTAACTTCTCATTTTAGAAAAGGATCTCTCATTTTGTATGGCATAACCCTACCAAATTTTCACCTTGAATCAATAAAAGTGTTTTACCTCTATCTGGTTGGATATATCTCTGAGTGTGCTTGAGTATTAACCTTGTGTCCAATCATTGTTCCATGATGCTTTCATAGGATTGATACCAGCATACTTGGTATAGAAAAAGCACCATTCTTTTAGATAGTAAAAAGAGCTGTATCTAGAGCATAGAGATAGGAGAGGGTTATCAGACAGTGTGCCTTCCTACAACACCTATGGTAAGTTCATCTTCTGTGTGTCTTCATTAAGCCTTTTTGTCAAGTTCTTTGTAGTCTAGTCCTTTTATCAAATAAAGTGTATGTATGTGCTCTTATGGTTTGAAGTGTGAGTAAATGAGTAGATCAAACTTTTTTGGTGCATCACCGTCTTAGCTTAGGTTCTGCTTCAATAATCCTTCTCTCTTTTCAACCACCTCATTATATATATATATATATATATATATATATATATATATATATATATATATATATATATATATATATATATATTAGTAAATGTAATAGAATAAATTAGAGATGCATAAAAGGGAGCTAGTCCTTATTTAGAGATTCTCCTCTTAGTTTTGCCAAACCAACAGGCAAGAGAGGAGTCGCCATTATGCCACATGGAAGAGAGAAGCCTAGTCTTCTGTCAATGGTGAAATCCACAATGTCAACAATTTTTGACATGCTTAGTGGGACTATTTTAACACCATCTTTGAACACTCAGAAAATTTTTAGGATTGGTGATGGTCCTGTTATAGCAAAAAACAATCATTTTTCTAGCATTTGGTGACTCCACTATTAAAGAACATTAGTATCTGGTCATAGGTCAATCTGACATCCTATGCCTAAGGTCACAACATGATCTACTACTAAGGGTGTCCCTTTTGAATTTGTTGAACTACCTTTAAACTCAACAAGATGATTAAGGTTTGCAAGAACTCATCCTTATTCAATAAATTGTTTTCCCAGACCTGCTATAAGATACACCTATGCAAGAAGGCCTCGATTGAATCCTGTCATAGCTATGGCTGTAACTTTTGTGGCCTTTCATGGTCAGAGTCCTTTATATCTCCTACATTATGACCCAATCCCAGGGGTAGTCTTTAAAAGTGTGCCTCCCTTTAATGGAGAAGGGCCCATTACTACCATTAAACACATTAGAAATATTGATAACCTTTGTAACATTCATAATGTCACTGAGGAAAACATTTCTATCAGATTGATAGCATTGTCCTTCAAGGGCAAGGTTCTAGACTAGTATGGGACTTTTCCCATGAATTCAGTCAATTCTTGGAATGAATTGGGCACCCTTTTAACAAATAGATTTGGGGAGAAGAATGACCACCTCTCACTTTTCAAGCAATTGACCACTATAAAAATAGCTCCACATGAATATGTAAGATTTTAATACTCAGTTTTAGAAGACATGGGATAGAATCCATATTCTGGTAAGGCTAACTCCAAGCTATGCTTTCCTCTATTATATGAAAGCATTAAATAGTGACATTATGGTCATGATACAGTCCATGGGAGGACATGTGCTACCTGGTACCTGTGACATAGCTATAGTGGCTAAGAATTACTTGGTGTAAGCTGGGAAGATAGCCCTTAGATCTCATATGTTACTCGTTCCTAAATTATTGCCTCCAATCCAGATCAATGTACCCACATTGGCTCTTCTGCCTGGCATAGAAAAGCTGGCTGCTACTTCATCTAATGACCTCTATAAAGTCAAAATCCTATTACAAAGCATGACAAATGAACTAGTGGTTCTCAAAAGGTAGCAAGCTCAAGGCTATCAGCCAAATCAGGGATATCAACAATTTAGCCAAACAAACAGGCCTCTTTTCTAGAATTACAATAAAGGACAAGGTCGAGATGGATAAACTAGACCTTATCAAGGCTATAATCAAGGGGCTCCTTCATCATCCAAGGCTCTAGCACCTACTCAAAATAATCTAGTACAAGAACAACCTAGTTGCTCACCCATGGGATATGGTCAAGATTAGGCTATTTATACAAATGAAATGCTGAGTCACTACACAAATACAAAAGACAATCAGGTAGCCACCCAATTCCCAAGCTTTGAAGCTTTAGTGCAACCTAGCATGGGTAGTAGTCAGACTCAACCTGATTCCACTCTCATGAATCACCTAGAAGGTGAATTCTATGTAGTGAATTACATGGGTAGTGCAGACAATCAAGGTGACTATGTTGCAACCAACACAAGGTCCAAAAGGAGAGTAATGGAAGAAGCCCAAGTAGCTACTCAAGTGTTAGAACCACCTTCTTCATCACATGTAAACCAAAAAATTCCAAATTTCAGACCGCTAGTTACACCCTCAGCTCCTTAGCCTACGCCTCAGGCTGTAAGTAACCCCAATAAAAATTTGAAAGGAGGCAACCCTCAGGTCAATGTGGTAGACCAAATTAAGAAGCTACACATGAATATCTCCTTGTGGGATTCATTATTGATACTAGGATAAAAGGACATGTTGCAAAAGGAATTGCATGGGCTGAATGAACAAGTTGTCCTAGCAAAAGCTGATAATGTTCTGATGATGAATGGACAAACTTCCACATCAAGCCAAGTTAAATAAGAAGAAAATGTTCCCCCTTTTTATTTGTCCTTGGTTATAGGAGATTTATTGGTGCATAATTTTATCATTGATAGTGGAACAAGCACCTTGATAATGCCCAAATGCATAGCAGATAAGCTGGATGGAACACTAGAAAAAATAATAAGAGTGGTGAGAGGCTTGAACTTGACACTCCATGCCTATCCAACCTTTTTGTTCCCTCATGACATGGTGGTGGTAGATGTTCCTCCTTACTTTTCCATTTTCTTGTCCAGGGATTCCACATCTGAAATAGGTAGGTACTTAGTAGTAAATTGGTCCTACCTATTTTTTAGAACCAAATATGGAACCAAGGTTAAAATTGAGTCAGAGCCGCTTCACAGAGATCATCTGGAACCATACTCACTCAAGACAACAAATGTTAGCTATGACATTAATGATCAATAAGAATTATAAGTCAATTAATCTCCATCCTCTGCCATCAAAGGAGTTGCTGACATACTCTTAGATGAATGGGGAAGTGACAACTTTGAGCATGACCCTTACAAGTTCAGAAAAGAGGTAGGCCTTGGGATTTATTGCATGCATGAAGAGTTTACTTTTATACCAAATTTGATGAAAGTAAGCCAAGAAAACTCAAATTTATGGTAGCTATTCTTTGATGGCTCAAGAAGTAAGTTGGGAGCTAGTGGGGGAGTGGTGTTAGTTTCTCTTTCACATGAGAAATACTTTTTGTCTTTCAGGTTTCAATTTTCTTGCATATGCAATGTTTTGGAGTATGAATCCCTCATCCATGGTTTAGAGTGGGTAAGGAAAATAGGAATTAAGGACCTATAGGTTTTTGGGGATAGTGAGCTGATCATAAATTAGGTAAGGGGCCAAAATTTGACAAAGAATTCTTTTCTTAAGTCTTAAAAATACAGGGTATGGACTTAGTGGAGAGTTTCCTAGCTTTCAATATTACTTCCATTCCTAGAGAATAGAATAAGCAAGCTGATAGGCTAGCAATAGTTGGCACCCAATTTGATGTCTCTAAATAGATAGGCTAAAACAATAGTCCATGCCATTTGAAAGTAGTAATCAGGCCCTCCATACCTAATAAAATCACCAACTAGTAGTTGTTTGAAAATGATTAGAAGGTAACACTCTTCTTACAAGAGAAAGCTGAGTTTGCTACTAGAAACCAAGCTAAGCTTTAGCAGCAATATGGTAGCCAAATTATTCAACTAAGGAACAATAAACTTCCCAAAGGCTTGGTCACTCTTGAGAGTATCTTCAACGAGGATGACTAATTGAAAAATGATAAAGAAAACATCACAATGAAGAAGGAAAACTATGAAAAGGTTGAGATATTCAAAGATAAGTTGCTTGCACTTGGGAAAGTGTGTATAGATCATGAAAGGTAGGCCTTCATCTTGTTATGCCAAGAGTTTTCTGATGTATTCACTTGGGAGTATAGAGACTTGAAGGGTTTTGACCCAAGTTTGGCTCAACAGACCATCAAGCTAGAGGAGGGAGCCAAGCTGATCAAGTAAAAACAAAGGCTTGTCAATCAAAATATTGAGCCTCTCATGCATAAGGAACTCACTAAGATGATTGAGTCTAGAATTATATTTTTGATGAAACACTCTTCTTAGCTAGCCACTCTTGTTCCCATCTAAAAAAAGAATGGGGAGATAAGGTTATGTGTAGATTTTAGAGACCTCAATAGAGTCTCCTTAAAGGACCATTATCCTCTCCCAAGTATGGAATAGATCCTCCAAATGGTGACAGGCAGTGAGCATTTCTCCCTCCTGGATGTGTATTCAGGGTATAATCATATTTTGGTGTGAGATTGTGACCAGTACAAGACAACCTTCACTACCAAATAGGGGACGTTTTGTTATAGAAAAATGCCATTTGGACTATCCAATGCTAGTACCACTTTTCAGTGAGCCATGGACATGGCCTTTCAAGGCCTGATAAATAACATTGTGCTGGTGTATATTGATGATGTCACAATATTCTTTAAGGAGGTGGGCCAACACATGAAACATCTCAGACAAATATTTGAGAGGTTTAGAGAGTTTGGTATCTCTCTCAACCCAAATAAATGAGTGTTTGCTATCCATGAGGGTAAACTCCTTGGCCATGTTGTCTCCAAAGAGGTCTTGACCATTGATCCAGAAAGAGCTCACTCCATCCTAGAGTTATCTTTACCTAAACATAAGAAGGGTATGTAGAGCTTCTTCAACAAAATAAATTTCATCAGGAGATTTATTCCAAATTTTGTGAAGGTAGTCAAGCCATTAACCTCTATGTTGAAGAAAGATGAGAAGTTCACATGGACAGTGCAAAGGAAGGATAGTTTTGAAGAGATCAAGTAGGCTATCACCCAGGCTCCTACCTTGATCAATCCTAACTTCACCAAAGATTTCAACCTCTACACCTTCAAAAATGAAAAGGTAATCTCTGCTATGCTTACCCAAGAAAATGGTGAGGATCTTGACCAATTGCTTGCATTTTTTAGCTAGGGTCTAGAGAGTTTTGAGGTCAGGTATACATATGTGGAGAAGCAAGTCCTTGTAGTAATACAGAGCCTAAAAAAATTTAGATATATGATGTCCAATAGTAGGGTTCACCTCATGGTTCCACATCACAATGTCAAAGATTTCTTGACCAATCATGATATG
Source organism: Torreya grandis (assembly GCA_037957365.1). Classification (NCBI taxonomy): domain Eukaryota; kingdom Viridiplantae; phylum Streptophyta; class Pinopsida; order Cupressales; family Taxaceae; genus Torreya; species Torreya grandis. Next base: position 80,562 of record JARHVA010005853.1, read on the forward strand.
AATGAAAAGAGAGTGGGATAGATCACTAAAGTAATGGAATATGACATGGATATCAAGATCACCAAGCTAGTAAGAGGAAAAGGCCTATGTGAACACCTTGTTGTAGACTTTAAATAGTAGAAAGAAAATAGTTGGCTCATTCATGATGAAGCCACAATAGAAGAACCAATAGTCATAAAGGATTGGACATCAGACATGAGGTGTTTCCTTCTCACTGGTGAGTGCCCACATGGCCTTGATAAGACCAAGAGGAGATATTTTAGACTAAAATCTCTCCCTTATGTCCTAATCAATGGATTGCTATTCTAAAAGGATTTCCTAGGAGTGATTTTAAGATGCATAGACCTAGGGTAGGCCGACAGGGTGTTGTCTAAGTTCCATGATGGGCTAACTGGTGGTCACTTTGCTACTAAGCCTACAACTGCAAGAATAATGAAAGCTAGTTATTTCTAGCCCACTTTAGTTAGAGATACCCATGCCTGGGTACAAAAGTGCTAGAAGTGTGTGGTCTTTGATGGAAAATAATGGCTAGTTGTTATGCCTCTATAGCATATTCAAGTTAAACAACCATTCATGAAATGGGGCCTTGACTTTATAGGGATGATTAACCCTCCCTCCAGTGCTAGACACAAGTGGGTGTTGACTGCTATAGACTAATTCATGAGATGGGTAGAGGCTGTCACTTTGAAGGAGGCCAACAAAAGTGTAGTCCTAGATTTTTATGAAGACCTAGTGACAAGGTTTAGAGTTCTAGCTACCATCATCTCAGATAACGCTTTAGCTTTTCTAGGAGAAGCTAGGAATCAAAATGAGTGAATGGGCTTGTGATACGACATCTATCTCAACACTTCTTCTAACTACTACCCATAATGGAATGGGCTAGCCAAGTCTACAAATAAGAATTTGATTATGATTATCAAAATAATAATGGAGGAGAATCAGAGGACTTGGCATGCTAAGTTGAAAACAACCCTGTGGGCAGATAGGGTCACTCCAAAGAGGACAATTGGCAATTTTCCATACACACTCATGTATGGAAGGGAAGCTAGACTTCATATTTCACTTAAATTGCTAGCCTTGGACCTTACTCACCAACTGCAATTAGAAGAAGGCAATAACATGGAGGTCAAGCTACGAGAGCTGATGGAACTTCAAGAGACAAGGGACCAGGCTATGGCTTCTATGACCAGCCATCAATAATAGTTGAAGAAGCACTTTGACAAGAAATCCTCATTAAAAGATTTCTCTAAAGGAGACACATCTTGAAATGGGATGAGAACTGAGCTAAGCCTAGAAAACACATTTGATGCCTTATGGAGTGGTCCATATGTCATCACTCAGTGAAAGTAGCACAATGCATTCTAACTCTCCAAGTTAGATGGTGAATAAATATGTATCCCAATTAATGGGATACATCTTAAGAATTATCACTCAGCCCTTCTCCCATCATGTACATATTTTCCTTGTTTTTACCTATTTTCCCTAAGTGCTTTTGCACATATTAGTAGTTTTCTTAATCTTGTGTGTGTTTTCATTTCCTTTTGAGGTAAGACCTTCATGATTGATTCTTGGATATCTCAATTCTATTGCTAACTTTTTTCAAGCCACATTCTAACTCCATGCCTAATGGACTTTGAGGCTACTATTTTCTAAGCATAGTAAGCATGCTTCCCTTAGGAATCACCAATTTGTTGACCATTTTGGTCCTGCAAGCCAAAATCAGTCTCCTTCCTTCCCTACCACTCTGAACCTTTAGTCTAGTCATGTACCCACCTTCTGCAAAATCTCCTTTTATTTATAATAAGCCTTATTCTTATAGAACATTGAAAAATCTAAGGCCCTATAGGGTTTGGCTTAGTATGGAGCTTTTCACTTTGAGCAAATGCCTTAGATAAATAAAAGTTTCTTATAAATCTTGAAGGTTAAACAACCCTTGTGGAGGGTAGTTAGGCACAAAATGGACCATTCTAGCAGGCTATAGAGGGAAATTCTAGATCCAAAGGTACCCTTGCAGAGGGCAGGGAACCCTTATCGAGGAATCAAAAGGGTGAGTTTTTCTTTAGAAATGCTAAGGCAAAAGATAAGACAAAGGTTGAATTTCTTCAGGAAAAATGTCTAAAGGAATTCCTTTAGACATTTTGTCCAAAGAAATTCACAAGGTAAAACAAGGAATTATTTTAGAAAAATTCCCATGGTAAAGTGAATAGAGCAATTTTTTCAGACAAAAAGTCTAAAAGAATTCCTTTAGACATTTTATCTGAAGGAATTAACTTGATGGAAAAGCTAGACAGAAAGTAGCAAGTGGGAAAGACATAAAGGAAAGATTTCCTTTAGAAAAATGTCTAAAGGAATTCCTTTGGACATTTTGCCTGAAGGATTTGGAGATTGAGGCTACCTGAAGTACCCTGAAGGGTAGGTGCCCTTGTGGGAGCTCTCAGTGACTATGAAAGGGACCTTTCTCAAGGTCTAAAGGGACACCTTCCCTTTGAGAGGTTTCAAAGACAAAAGCCTGACCAAAGGAAAAAGGCCAAAGGAAAGGGAAAGCCAAGGGAATTCAAAGGGGTGACGGGCCTAAAGACATCAAATTCAAGATAATAGAATAGCCATTGGCTTTAAAATGGTGACAGGCATGTGAATGTCAACTTTACGGTAATGAAATGGCCATTGACCTTTAAATGTTTGGGCACAAACCGAAAGGAATTCAAAGGCCTTAAGGCCAAAAGGAAGAGACCATCGAGAAGGAAGCCCAAAGAAGCAAAGATTGATAGAAGATATCCTTGAGGGATTAGTTTTCTAAAAAGAGCCAAGAGATGACAAAAGACAAAACCAAGAAAAGACAAGGCTGGGAAAGGACAAAATTTAAGAGTGAACTCAGTGACCACCAAGGAAGGAGCCCAAAAGAGCCAAGTGCAAAAATGGACAAAATAGTCTAAGTGGAAAAAGAAGGTGTCAACAAAAGGAGTTATTCTAGTGGTTGACATAGTCTCTGCCAAGTGGTCATCAAGGAGCACAAATAATGAATGGCATGACCCATTTTTCTTCACTTCACATTGATGAGTAGACAAATTGCATGAATGTCTTGAAGGAGCAGTCTTATTTATAGAAAAATTGCATGGCCCATGATTTCAAATATGGTGTTTAATATATTTTAAATGCCTAAAGTCAAAACTAGAGCTGACACAACATTCTCTTTCAAATAGCTTCATCTTCCCAATGCTCTCAACACAGCATGGGTCATTTATTTTTGAAAAGTTGCCGAAGTCTTTTCAAAAAATGCTATATATTTGTAACTTCTCATTTTAGAAAAGCATCTCTCATTTTGTATGGTGCAACCCTACCAAATTTTCACCTTGAATTAATAAAAGTGTTTTACCTCTATCTAATTGGATATATCTCTGAGTGTGCCTAAGTATTAACCTTGTGTCCAATCATTGTTCCATGATACTTTCATAGGCTTGATACCAACACACCTGGTATAGACAAAGTGCCATTATTGTAGATAGTAAAAAGAGTTATATTTGGAGCATAGAGATAGGAGAGGGTTATCAGATAGTGTGCCTTCCTATAACACCTATGGTAAGTTCATCTTCTGTGTGTCTTCATTAAGCCTTTCTATCAAGTTCTCTACAGTCTGGTCCTTTTATCAAATAAAGTGTATGTATGTGCTCTTATGGTTTGAAGTGTGAGTAAATGAGTAGATCAAACTTTTTTGGTGCATCACCATCTTAGCTTAGGTTCTGCTTTAGTAATCCTTCTCTCTTTTCAACCCCCCATTATATATATATATATATATATATATATATATATATATATATATATATATATATATATATATTAGCAAATGTACTAGAATAAATCAGAGATGCATAAAAGGGAGCTAGCCCTTATCTAGAGATTCTCCTCTCAAATTTTCCAAACCCACATGCAAGAGAGGAGTCTCCATTGTGCCGCATAGAAGAGAGAAGCCCAATCTTCTCTCAAGGGTGCAATCCATAGCGTCAACACAAAAGTGATAGAAGGTTTTTACTAGAAGAGCTCAACCCTTCACTATAATTTCTCAGCTTCTTTTCACATAATTTCCACCATGATGGATGTAGGGAATGATGGTATTTCCACCCATAGACTTAGAGGAAACTTCTTGCACACTTGGACCATGCACACTGCCTTCTAAAAGAAGAATTCCTTCTCTTCCTCCCTATCATATAAATCTCTAGCCATATCAATAACCATTACTTGGTAGAATTTCTATTCATTTGTGCCTATCTATAGTATGTTTCATGAGCTTGATATCTAGGGCATCTTAGGATCATCTAACTAGGTTTTAGTGTTCCTTGTCTTGTACTTCAATGGGGGAGACATTGATTATTGCTTGGTGGAGAGCTTGTACATTCCTTTCCATAGATGTAAAGTGGTGTATTTTTATTATTGTGGTAATATATGGATTTCTTTGATAGGTGGTATAGATTGGATTGGTGTCACACACCTAGATACATAGGCTTTCTGCTTGGAAAATTTGACTTGTGCCATGGCCATGGTAAGAAATAATGGTAGAGGTCTAAATGACAACCTCAAAAACTCATGAATATAGATGAACATGCATTTTGGTAACAATGTGACGATAAAATTTTGTCACAAGTATTACATGACATCCGATGGTACCTAAGGATGTGTGGTAAATGGATCCAGACACTCTTCCTACCATGTCTTGAATTTACCCTTATAGGCTAGGGAAATGTGCTCAATTGTTGATATTAGGTTGAAAAATTATTTCACTGGCCAATAGTCTATGTCAGGGTCTACTTCTCCCTTAGGGGACTTCCATTGGGTGAAGCACAACAAAAAAATGATAAATTGGTACTATAATGTCTACTTGGAAGATAGATAACACTTGTCAATGTTTTTCAACAATTCCTAGACATTATATTCAAGCCAATTAAACTACTCATTATGTTGGATCATGTAGTGTGTAATGTCCATGACCCCTTTTGGAATTTTCTTTGCAAACTTGGTAGTCTTCTATAACCTTTGTGTGATACATTATATCAGGATACACATTGGTTCATCATGAATTTATTCAAATGGGATCCCTCTAGATCCCTAAACATATAAGTCTCTAACCTCATGAAGGATAGGAGGCATTCTTGTCTTGTATGGGGTATGATAATCTCCTCATGCAGACATGCCCAAAACTTAGGCCATTCCTTCTATATTGATGATGATCTTGGTATCAAGGCCAATGTAGATGTTTCCATCATTATGGCTGCCAAACAAGACTTGTAAAATCTCCACCAAGTCACCAAAAGTGAGCATGTGAAGTAGATGCTCAATGTCTATGTCATGGAATTAGCAAGGGAATGCAAGAGCCAATGATTATACAACATCGATAGGATCTGGCTGAAATAGTTTCCACTTTATCACTTAAATGAAATCAAATGGCTCTAAGTCAGTGCATTTTATCTTCCAAAGTGCTAAATTAATGCCCATTGCTTCTTTTTGAGCATCTATTAAACCCTTAATGAGTTGTGAAGGATCCATGCTTACTGAGTGATGAAAGTGAAAATATTTTGGCTCTTTTGTGTAATAAAATTAGCTCAAATCTTTGAAATTTCATCTCATGAAAATATTTACAAGGATGAAATTCAAACTTGGTTCACAATATTATGACTTTATAGATTTCATGCCTATTAGTTTTTGTGTAAATGTCACACTGAGTTTTCCATTTGAAATCAATGTAAGTGTTGATGTGGTCAATCTCATCCAATCTAGTAATTAAGTTAGTTAGTCATTGACACATGTGTGGAGATACACCATTATGTTCTTTGTTATCCATACTAGAGTATAAGTGGATAATGTTGATTGGCCATTGATTTGTTGAAGATTAGATCAATCAAACCTTAGATTTGGCATTAATTTCTTGGGGATGACCATTATATGACAAAGATCTTAGTTGATGTGACTTAACTATACATTCCCTAGACTTAATTACTTTATTTTTATCCTACTGACATGCATGATGGTACACCTAAATTCTTCTGAACATGGTTGGTGCATGGTTACTTGTTATTATGGTTCCCAAAAGCTACTAAAGAGATCATATACAAACCTATACACACACATAGAAAAATAAACACACAATAAAACATATATAAATGGGAAATATTAATCTACTAAGTTCTATTAAGTACTCCCTCATTTAATTGAAAGATATCAATTAAGACTATTGGTGGTAGGGCTTAAGCCTACAACTATTCACTAGCCCTGGAAAAATAGTTCCCTATAGATCTCTCAAAATAATGGTTCCTTGATATGATATTTCATGTATAATGTAAGGCCCCTTCCATCTAATTTATAATTTTCTTGTAAATGCTCTAAAATGACTATCATATAATAAAACTAGTTGATCTTTATGAAATTCCTTATGGTGCAGATTCTTATCATGCCATGCTTTCTATATTTGCTTATGAACTTGATACATCCAAGATTATCTACATTGATATTCAGCCATCCTATTTAATTTGAGAATCATATTGGTGAGAGACTCATGATCCCCTAGTCTCATGACCATTGTAATACATAGATTGGGTACCAAAAATTCCATTGGCATAACTGCTTCAAGCCCATAGACCAACTGGAATGGAATAAAACCTATATCCCTCTTATAGTGTGTGTGATATGCCCAAAGAATTATGAGAAAAATAACTTCCCAATAATTTCTCTTGACATCATAGATCTTTGTCAACATTTTTCCCAACACTTTGCTAGAAACCTCAGCTTGGCCATTATCTTGTTGATGATATGCAATACTTTTATGAAGAGAAATCATGAATTCTTAGTAAGGGATTTGATGGTATTATTCAAGAAGTGTTCCCCTCGATCACTAATGATATTTATGGGGATTCTAGACTTTATAATAATTTTCATGTACAAAAACTTTACTACATCCTTCATACTATAGCTAGGTGTCATAGCAGCTTTGACCCATTTGGTAAAGTAATCGATCATAGTAATAATTGTTGGGACCATATTTTTTTTGAGTATGGATTCATGCCAACTTAGCATAGATCTCATTTTAAAGAAATCACTTGGTATGATTACCATTTTGATATTTTTTACACTAGCTAGAGGAATCATCGTTGACCTAGTGCCAACTAAAAAGTGGTTAATTGGTGCCCAATTTTTTAGGACATCTTCTTGAGTGGTTGCACATGGTGATCATAATATAAAGGGTTTAAGGTGATGGATTTGATGGAATGATCAACCAAGGCTCTAACTTAGCACCTAGCATGTGCTCTTTCCCTAGCATAAAGATGTTCCTATAGATTATACATTTGAGATTGATCTAGTAAGTAGAGAAAGAGGAGTTGATGTAGCAAAGCTCTAGAGAAATCAAACTAGATTGATAGGGCTACCATTAGTGTTAAGTATATCATGGATACCTTATAGGCTTCATATTGTAGTGCCCAAGCTCATCTATGATCCTTTGGGCCATTAGTAACTTTAGCTAAGTATTTTATCTATTTATATTATCATGTATTCTATTTATTTGGAATTTGATTTATAAATAATGGTGTTGCATCTATTTGAGATCAATTTAGTTATGCCTCTAGTTAATGTCTTTTGAACGTGAAATGAATATGATAGTTATGATGGTATAACTTCAATATATAAATGTTAAGTTTAGTGAAGATCTAGACTAAGTAGTTAATGGCATCATTTTGTAAAAGATAATGTTAGCATACTTGGTAAAATAGCCTAAGTGTAGATAAGAACCCACACCCATTAATGATATCCCTTCATCGAGTACGCACCTGGTATGAACTTGATCTAAGGAATTTCATTAACTTTACAAAGCACTAAATGATGGTAAGCTTAGTAACACAAAGGATTGCACCTTTGAGATAATATAACCAACCCAATATAGGTTTGTTCCCTTATGACTCAAATTAGTTCTCCCTCTGCACCTATAGACCATCAACCTAGCCCAAAAATGCTTATACCAAGGAATGAACCAATGTCATTATTGTAATGAACAAGTCTTATGAAGAATGAGTTACACCATGGCATAACTATCCCATCACAGGCCTTGGTTCTTTCTCTTCTATTCTTTAGGTGAGTACATAAGGCTTGTTCCTTATGTGAATTAATGCCAACATAGTCAAGTGATACAGGGTTATATTATGCTTTTGCCTAGTGGTAATAAGTTTAGAATTAACTCAGATAATTGAGTGAGCACTTAACCCCATGATTAAATGAATTAAGACCCCAATCAAACTATAACATTTTGGTTCTATTGGTAGGACATGTGTTGAATTTTGATGTTGTAATGGTGTGACATAATAATGTTTCAACTCTCCTTTGATAACATTGAGCACTAGATGTAATAAGTGGAAAACAACATTGAACTAAATTATCCATTCTATAAAGGAAAAAAAACTAAGAAAGTGGGTTAAAAACAACCTATATGATGCTTTGAATGAGGTCTTCTTTTATGAACTACTTGAGCATGTGTACCAATGGTTGACTACTTATACGACCCACATAAATCAAAGCTATAGGCAAAACTTTAAGTGGATAAAAGAGTGCCTAGAGAGTTTGAGAACCTAAATGACAATTTTAATAGAGTAAAAAGTTATAAATATTTACATGATTGAATTCATAATGTTGTCATACTCCTACCTTGAGGAAGTAAAATATCAATTTTTATGTGAACCTAGAGGCACATTTGTGAAAGAGTTTAGTGTAAAGCTTAAGAAATTGATGGTAGATTATGTCTTTGAAACCATGAGAAGGGAAGGCTAAGTCCTTTTATATATGATCAACATAGGAGGGGAGAAGGGGATGAGTAGATTGACACCTGAGTGCTTAGGTAACAAAACTATAACAAGAGGAGGTGAAAGTTGATAGAAGATCTAGAACCTGAAAGTGTTGAAAGAACCTGTAGTGAGTGGGAAGGGCATGGGTAAGGATATCTTAAATTGAAATAGTACAAGGAGAGGAAAAATTAAGCTATATATTGAGCTCAATAATTAAAAGGTGAAGAATATGTAGGTCCCTACAAAATTTGACCAGTTAATATGCATCAGTCAAATTCTAGAGAAGAAAGAATAGTCATAACTAAACCCCATGTGAAGAGAGAAGAGTGATAACTGACCCTATTTTTCACATAAACTTGGACCATTTTGTAGACTTTAACTATAATTTTGTAATTGAATAAGTTTTTCTTTATGAAGAGTTAAGTGGGGATACCTCTAAACATTTGGGTGATAGCTTGACAATACAAAATGTGAGTGAAAGTATTCGAGTTTAGCCAGTGTTAGTTGAATAGAATGGGCAACATCCCATAAGAAGTGGCCTAATGCCACAAGTAAATAGTAAAATGCTTTCATCATCTTTGGCATCAATAGTAATAATAGGGCTAACACTTAACCAAGTAGTTAGAGGCATTGGAGGACCACCACCAAGACAAGTACTAGGGGGCAAGTGCCTTAGATACCAGTGCCCCTTGTAGTATATTTACTATGAGATATCCATGCACTTGTGAAAATATCATGGTTTGGAAAATTCCATAGAAAATGTGCTAAAATGTGAACTACAATGGCATGCCTGGGGTATAACACAATCAAAGTGTAAGGCAATATAGTTCACAATAACTTTGTTTGATCACACTCATACTTGATATTGAAAATTCAATCCAAACTAGGCTATGCTTGAATACGACACCTTGAAGGAATCATTCTTAAAGGAATTTGACATACCTAAGTTTGAACAATAGAGCATTACCATGCTCAAAGAAATCAACCAAGGGATATCCAAAAGTGTGCACCTATATAATGTTAGATTTAAGACACTTCTTTCTAACCTTATTATGATATTCACCCCTCTCAATATGCATAATGGTTCATTATAAGATTGATAGTACTATTCAAATGAGCATTATCCATGAAGACATTCATTGACCCTCATAAAGTGCTTGAAGCCATGCTCAAATTTAAGGTAATTGGGAGCATCGATACAAGAATCAATCCATTCATGGAGGCAAAAATTATATTTATAACCTCCTAACTCTATAAATTGACTACTATTTCATTACAAGATACTTGAAGTGGATTATGGTGCAATAATTTCAAGATAGAAGACCATAAAAGGAATAACTACCCTCAATGGAATATGTGCACATTAATTCTAAGCTATGAGGTTTATCACAAAGCACATGATGTTCACCACTACCCTTTGTTTTAATGTGTTAGTTAGGTTACCACAATAATCTACTATTGATTATGTGATGCCTATACCCATACCACAACTGATTGCCATGTGATTGATGAGATGTGCAAAAATATGGAGAGAGGTGCTAGGCAAGAAACTATAGCAACAAAAAGGTAGGAAACTAGAGGAAATGATGGATATAGCCAATAGAATGTAAGATAAATAATTTAAAGAGGTGTTAGAGGGTGAGGTGGAGGACATGATGAAAAAATATTCCCACCACATTCATGTTATAAGTGTGGTTTGATAGACCATTATCAATGTGACTTCCCTACACATCCAACAAGTGGGTTTTGTTGAGGAACACATAAGGTTGAGGAATACACCAACTTTTACAAGAAATATACCCAAGGCTATCCTAGAATAGACAAGGTCATAGGAATGATCAGGCATGAGCTGAAAATGGAGAAGTGGACTCCAAAGGCATAATTGACCCGCATGAAGCTAATCAAAGTACACAAAACTACTTGTAGTGGATTCACCACTCACCACCTAGTTGCACCATTACCTAAGTTGCACCTAGAATATGGGGAATAGAATTACACTGAGGACATAACATAGCTTGAACCCAAATCTACACCTTACCTAGACCCTATATGTTAGAAAGATGTGTTGTAGTAGGCTGTGAGTATGATTCAGAACCTACAAGGAGAGATCTAACTAGTGTGAGACCTATAAGCATAAGATAACACTTCTTTAAATAAGTAAGATGGTCAAGAGGTTGAGGTATAAGAGCTAATGGAGATATTACACCTCCTATAGATAGAAGGGATACTACCCCTATTAAAGAACTTATTATTAGAACATGTAGGACACATGCCAATTGAAGTTGATGCACCATGCATAGAAAGGGGGTGTAAAGTTAGGCATACATAAAATGTGGAGTATGATCAAGAACTCTTGGTAAATTCTAGCATTGATGGATGGTTTATATATGAGGTCTTCATGGACATAGACACTAAGGTCAATATCTTAACAAAAAATGCATGGAAAAAGAAGGGTAGACCAACCTTAAGGCCTTCCCCTCATATAATTTTCATGGCTAAAAAATCTAGGTAAAACCTATCAAAATTATAAAAAGTGCCATTGTAGATATCATGGGTATTGAGTTTTATGCTAACTTTGAAGTGATTGAGTTGGCTAAACAAGATAATTATCTAGCACTCCTAGGAAGGCCATGGTGCTACAAGAATAATTATGATATATGCTTCAAGAAGCACTATATGAATTTTGAAAATGGAAAGGATAAGGTGGTGATCCCCCTCTCAAGTGACCAAGAACCCCCTTATGTATAAAGTGCTTATCTGGAGGATGAGATAAGCCATATCTACAACATCATGAATAAAGTTGATGAGACTCTCAACCCTAATGACCAAGGAGTGATTTTTTGAGAAGATGGACAATTGGTGTTAGATACCACCAACATTGCTTTAAACTAATGGGCCAAATAAGCTTATGAGATGATTAGTCAGAGGTTATACTTAGTGAGCATAAAGGTACCAAAACTTATGAGAATTGGTTGGGTCCAGATTGATCACACTTCAAAGAGATGGGTCCCTACGATAGAAAGAAGGGAAAAAGAGAATTTCACCTAAGAAAAGGTAAAATTTCCACACTCCTAAGGTATGAGGAGAGAAATCTTATGGAATAAGATGTTTGTGACCTCAATTCATGCATCCCAAAGGAAGTACACTAGATAAGCACACTAGTTTTTACTTTAAGGACCATTACCACTAATTGGTGTGTAACAAAAAGGCCTAGTTTTATGACTTATAAAGATGTGAAAATATAAATGTGCACTAGATTCGAGAAAAAAAATGAGGATCTAGACATTTTTTCATACTCTAGAAATTCAGACCCACTAGCACATGTACACTTGTGTGAAGAAACTTAGATTAATTGTGGCAAAAATGCCCCAAGGAACTTATGGGTACACACCTTCTACAAAACCTTAAAGATGTGGGCATGAGTGTGGTATTTTCTTAACAAGATGCACCATGAGACAAAGAATTAGGATGCATTCAAAGAGAGGTTCATACACACCTTCTCCTTTTCTTCACAAAACCTAGAATTGATCAAGCCACTACAAGTAATTCAAAGGGAAGTGTTTCAAGACACTACAATCCTAGAGGAATGCCTAAAGGATATATTTTGAGAAAAAGGATTGGAAATCTCAACTTTCTTTGAAGATCAAGCACTCAATAGTGACTTGAGTGAAGGAGATGATGAAACTTGGAAGGAGTGCAACTGGATGGCCTTGAAAATCAAGAAGAAATTAGTGTGCTAAATATATTAGGAATTAAAATAATATAAACTAGATTTAAATAACCATAAAATCACATAACCAAATTTTAAATGTGAAATTAGATTTAGTTATGCACTAACATGCATCATAGAAATAATTCCTCAAATCAAAGTTAAATGAAAGCAATAGGGAGAGAATAAAATAATAATAAAACCATGAAACAAATCTATAATGGTTGACCCAATGTGGGATACATCCAATAAGAAAGTCGTCAATAAAATTTGTAATCAAAACAAGATCATAAAGAACCTCTCACAGAGATATAATATCTCTAACAAAAAATGTTGCATATATGCTATGCTACACTTTCACCTGCACTTGCACAACACTGTATCTCACAAGCTACTATACCACACCCTATAAATAACCACCTACACTTTATAGAAACATCTATAGTTTGACTTTGTCTCTCAAAATCCACACCATAAAAAAATTCACATTTATGTAAATAAACACATCACACTGTAAATCAAAACATCTGCACTCTGACTGTCTCTCAAAAGCCACACCCTACAAAAATTCACATTTGTGTAAATAAACACATCACTTTGAATAGTCACACCACACTTGTATATATAAAAAATGAAGGAAAATCAACCAAACAAGGAGAAACTCACCATGATTATCCAAGATAAGCATTATCCACCATGTGAGAACTCTCCTCCACCTAAGCAAACTCATCCATAATCCCACCTAAGGAGGGACTCGCCATGTTTATCTCTCCTCTTCCAAATGGAAAATTTTACAAATACATTTGATCACAACCGACTCCTTGAAATAATGAAGTCATTACCTTTTACAATAAACAACTAACTACATAAGATCAAGGAAGTCAACATGGAAAATAGGCATCTAACAACTAACTCCACAAAACATGGAATACATAGAAATTAAAAATAAAGGGAATATTCCACTCTCATGTGGAGCAAGGTTATAAAAAATGTGGAGTGGGGAAAAATGCACTCCCCACATTTTTGGAGCTCTCTAAGCCCCTAAATACACCCCCATGGTCATGTGATAGCCCCAAAGGGGTCCACACTCAATAAAATAGAGGATAACACCCCTGACGAAGAAGACCTAACTCATTTTCGCATAAAGATAATTTTGGGGAGTGGTAAGTTGAGTATTTCTTAGGAGAGGAATGAGCCCTACCATGTGCCACTTAAGACTACCAAGGTAGACATTAGTGTAGAAGGGGAACCAAATATGGATACTCTAGGCATATATTAGTTTGACATGGAGTTGACACAAATAATGGATCTCCTGAAGGATTTCTAAGACTTGTTCCCTCAAAATTATTAGGACATGAAGGGCACCCACCCATCCCTTGGGAAAATGAGTATAAAGCTAGTAGACAGTGTAAGACCTATCAATATGTACCCTTATAGAATGAACCTTAATCTCTACACCAAGGTAAAAATGAAGATTGATGGTATGTTAACTATAAGAATTATTTACCTGGTCTAGGAATCCAAATGGATGAGCCCCATGGTGATTATCATCAAGAAGGATGGGTGCATTCAAATTTTCATTAATTATATAATATTGAATGCTTTTTGCATCACTGACCCCTTCCCAACTCTATTCAAATTCTTGGATGACATCATAGGCTATGAGATCTACACCTTCACTAATGGGTTCTTTGGATATCATCAAATCTAGATTGAAGAAGAGAACAAGCCCAAAACAACCTTTGTGACTGAATGGGGTTGTTTCACTTATAATGTGATGCCCTTTGGACTCAATAATGTGCCAACAATTTTCTCTATAGTGGTGATCACTACATTTAAGGACTTCATCCAGAAGTCCCTCCAAGTGTACTTAGATTACTAGACTATGTATGGGCTCATAAAGGACCATTATGATAACCTACACCTAGTGTTTGAAAGGTGAAAATAGATACAAATATCCTTAAACCTCAAAAAGTGAATCTTTGTAACACCATTTTAAACCTTTCTCATATACATCATCTATATAGATGGTTTGGTCATCATCCCATGAAGATTTCAATAATCATTTAGACCTAGACCCCTTCAATACAAAAAGATGTTCATGCATTTCTAGGCCATTACATCTACTATAAAAAATTCATAAGGAGCTATGAAAATATTGTGGTTCCACTAGAGGAGCTCATGTGTAAGGCCATTCTATTGGGGCACAATGTAAGAAGATGCCTTTGAAACTCTAAATCTCAAATTTCCTAGTGCACCTATTTTATAATTTTTTGACTAGATGAACCCATGCCATGTCTATTTGATGCATATGGATCTATAATTAGAGGCATTCTGGTGTTACTTGACAAAGTTAAAATGGATCACCCCATCTCTTTTACAAGAAAAAAAATTGACCCAAGTAGAGCAAAACTATATAACAACTGAGCACCACGCACTGGCCATAGTCTACACCCTATAAAAATTCAATCAATACTTATTGGTGACCCCATTCATCTTTTTCATGGACTATAATATAGTTAATTACCTTGTAAACAAGATCATTCTCCATGGGCATATTTGTATATGGATAATTCTATTTCAATAGTTTTAGTTCTCAATTTTCATCAATCCTAGAAAATAAAACTTGGGCTCAAACCATTTGTCCTACATTGACTCTAGAAATACAACAATGTAAATCAAGGATGCCATGCTAGATGTATAACTCTTTATAGTCTAGCATGTCCTTAAGGACTTGGTAGAGATATTTGTTTTTCTAACATCAAGATATGTGCCCTACATTAAGATAACCAAAGTGAAAAAATAACTTGTAGTTTATGCCACCCCTTTTCAACTCATCATCGAGGAACTATACAAACTAAGCTAAGATGAAGTCTAAACTGATGTGTCTAAGAAAACAAAATTGATTATATTTTATATGAGGTGCATGAAGGGATAAAATGTGGCCATTATACAAGATATGTAATGATGTGAAATGTATTATAATTAGGCTTATGGTGGTCGAGTCTATTCCAAGATATAAAGTATTATGCTAAAGCATGTGACATATAAAAATGCATAGGGAATCCCTATTTCTAGGATGAGATTCCTCTCATACCCATTCTTACCTAGGTGCCATTTTAAAAATAGGTGATTAATTTTATTGGGTTGATCACTCCGCAACAAGGCACACAGGTGTAAGATATATTCTAGTGGTCACTAATTATTTCACCAAGTGGGCTAAGGTAGTGCCAACCAAAGACTTCATAGCCACCATAACCACACAGTTCATATGGGATAACATTATAAATCACTATGGGTTCCCACTTAGTTTGACTAGTGATAGAGGCACATACTTCATCAATGAAACTATTTAGATCCTACTAATAAAATACATGATGGCACACCATAAGATAACAACTTATCATCCATAACTAAATGACATAGCTAAGGCATTAAATAAGATCCTAAGGGTATGCCTCATGAAGATATGTGATGTTTTTCATAAAGATTTGGATGATCGAGTGTCAATAATATTATGGGCATACTACATAACCTACAAGTACCTAAACAAATCTACACCATTCTAACTAGTGTTTGGCATAAAGGTAATTCTACCAATGGAGTTCATGGTGCCATCATTTTAGATTATTCATATTGGTCATTTGGATGACAAATAATCACTAAGTATGAGGCTAGAGGACTTAGAGTTCTTGGATGAGGTGTGCAGCCAAGCAAGGTAGAGCTAATAGATAGAAAAGGTCTTCCAGAAATTATGGCATGACAAATATATTAAGTGAAAGGTACTCACTGAAGGATAATTAGGATTTTTATATGAATCCAAGTACCTTAATCACCCAAGAAATTTATAAATTAAGTGTATGGGTCCATATGTCATCCACAACATATTAGAAATTGGTGCATGGAAGATGCACATGTTGTCTAATGAAATGCTCATTTGGTATTTCAATGACAATCAATTGAAGCATTATAAGCAATGGGATAGTGCTTTTACCATTAAATACCAACTTCTTGGTCACATGTCAATTGTGTTGTGTTGACCCAAATAAAGTTTGGTGTAAGCTAAACATTTACTTATATTTTATGTTGTATTGGTGATGAGGGACTAAATGAGGTGCTTTCAGGCCCATAAGTGAACTACTCTGGCACTTATACATATAAATATAATCAAGTTAGTTGAGCATAGATGATTTCTAAAGTTATTGAGGCAAGAGACCTAAGTTTTTGGGTGCATGAAGTTCACCAGAATTGAAAAAATTTGAGTACCAAGTGATGCAGAGAGGCGCACAAGATGTTAAGTGTACAAAAGATGTAAGAGAGGTGCATAGGATGCTAAGTGTGCAAGACACCTAGAGAGTGAGGCATTAGAGGATCAGTATAATGGATTTGTATGGGTTAAGATACACCAAGTGAAGATATGAAAACATAGAGAAACTAATCAAGACAAGAAAGTATGCTTGAAATGAAAGTGAAAAAATAAGAGAAGATAGAACTTTGGAGGCTAAACCATGTCAATGTGAAGTGGTGTTCCTAGGTTTCCATAAGGAAGGTGAAGGCCATGCCAAGTGAACAAAACATAAGAGGAATATCATCAAGACAATTTGGCTTCCACCTAAAGTTAGGTAGGAAGTGATCGTTTGAACTACATGTCACTTCAACAAAAATACCATTTAGATAATTTAATGAGGTGACAATGGAGGCACAAAAATACATAGTGAATGCATAGGTGGTAGTGTATTTTTGTATATTTCATATGTTTTAACAAATTCTAAGAAACTAGGCACTGTCATGTCATTAATCACCTATAATTAATAAGGTAGCTAAATTAGGGGTATAAATCAATGAAAGGCTTATTGGTTTAGGTTACAAACCTCAATATAATTTGAACTAAAAACATAGAGCACAAAACCAAAGCCAAATCAATAAAATGCTACCATAGTGAAACCTTGAGTACCCACAGATTCAAAAATAGAATGATTTAATAGAGAAAATAATTTCATTCCCTTTAATAATAGCATAGAGAAGTGTAGGGAATGAATTATGTGAAAACTAGACAACATAAAACCTAAGTGATGCCAAGACTAAAATTAACAACAAGAAAATATTGAAATCCAAATTTGTAGTCATAGATACCATGATTGTCCAAGAAACAATACAAGCTTTAGCAAGTTAAATATACCATGCTTTAACACTAGTCAGTTAAAGATGGGAAATAAATTCATGAGTTTTTGCCCACCATAGGTGTAAAAGGATACCAAAAAAGCATGGCCAATTGAAGAGATGGCCATTGTAAAGAAGAAAGTGTAGCCAATATAATGGGTTAGCATTATAGTAGTTGATATTAAGGTTATTTCAAAGATGTCATACCAATAAATTCAATTTACCATATAGGTATTGGTAGGATAGAACTAGGCATCTTTCATGCATACCTTCTAGCTAAAGGAATACAACCACCACACTTCAAGCAATGCAAAAAATATAGTACAAGACTGGGTGGTTGATATAAGGGCCAAGAAAGAAGTGAGCATGGAATTTTTTGATGTCTCTATCTAAGACAAACTTGTGACCACCGATGTAACTCAATTTTATGAGTTGCCATGTTTTGGGAAGCTAGAGGAACTTGTGAAGTTACTCCTCTCATGTATCCATGTAGACCTCTTCTACTTTGTAGGGAGGTACATGCAATTATCAACAAGCCTAATTGGCATAATCATTGGGCTCCCAAACTCCTACATATACATGCACCAAATGATGATGGATGATGTTGAAGTTGAAAGGGTCATAAAACTCCTTGGGTACTATAAGAAAGGATTCACATTCCCATAAAATATACCAAGGACCCTGACATGAGGGTAGCTACATGCCTCATCAATTCAAAAATTTTCCCTAGTGGTCAGTGGATGGACATCACCAAGGCCTACTTGTGCATCACTCACCACACGGCATAGGGGGTCAAGTTCAACATAGAAATTGTTTTTTCTATAGATATGGTGAAGAATGTGCTTGAATGTCATATGGTATGAGAGACCTTTAGATGGGGGTCAATGTTGATTTTAATAATAATAAAAGAGATCAATGTATTTTATGGTAACAAAGACAACCTTTGGGTCTTCCCAATGCATAAATACTCCTTGGTCCTAAAGTACAAAGACTTCACCTTCCCACCCATCTTTTCCTAGAAGTACAAGACCTGAGTGATGAGATGGTGTACCTAATACATAGAAGAATTCAAGATGGAATGGTTCATCCCTAAGGATCTCCATTAGAACATGTTTTGAAGAGTGACCTTGACCATTATTCAACACTTCTATTTAGTATGCTAGGTACTCACAAATAGTAACTGATTAGGCTAGCTGAAACTCCCATACACATTTTCTACCAAGTACTTTGGGGATGCACTAAGGAGAATTCCTAATGTGCAGTAGCTGGACATCTTGATGAAGGCTATGGATTTGAAAAGAAGTAGGTTGTAGTGCTAATACATTCACCCATGTGTAAAATCTACCAAATATGAGGAGGATTACTTGGATCACACTAAAATCCATCCCCTCTAGAAGGAAGTAATACTTAGATACATACACATGTTATATAATGAGATGAAGTTAAGAAAGAAGGGTGTAGACCCTAGGAAGGATGATGATCTCCCCCTCTAAATTAGTGATGAAGGGAAGATAGTGATATAAATATATAATAAATATCCCTAGAAAAATTGGAGAGAAAGACTTGAATAAATTCAAGAGCACATAAAGTTAAGGATCACCTCTGGAAAGGAATCTACTCCATTGATCCCAAATGAAAAGTTACATGACCCTCACACAAGGGATTGCTTCTACCAATAAGAAAGAGAAGAAGAAGAATTCCAAAGGGCCTATTACAATGCCCACAATAACCTTCATAGAGATGTAGGTGCAAGAGGTTCATGAGGAAATGGAGGCACAAAAGGCATGAAAAGAGATAGAGGAGGAAGGAGGAACCAAGGTCTACATTATAGAAGTAGGAGAAGATCCCAACACTGAAGAAGTCCAAAAGGCCCTCCAAGGTGATACTACCTACATGCTTAGAGAGGCAAGAAATCCACCCAATGCCTCATCAAAAGAACCCTCCACACAATCTCCATGAAATAAGGAGGAAAAGAGAAGCTTGTGGAAGAAAGTGGGTCACAACGAGGAAGAAATAGAGATGGAATTGGTGTTAGATAAAAGAAGAGAGGCCATAAAGGTAGCTAGCATGACTTAGGATCATATTTATAGAGTCAAGTCTGAGGAAATGAAGGCCAAGGAAGAAAAGGCCTTAGAACTAGTGGAAAATAAGAAGGCTAAGAAGAAGAAGGCCCAAGAATAAAAGGCAAAAAAAGAGAAGGAAGAGAAAAAGATTACTGCAAGTGTGGAAACAACTAAAGAAGTGACAAAAAGACACTTGACACCTCTACCAACACAATAGACCAAGATACATTACATGCATGCCCAAGTAATGAAGGGACACCTAAAGATAAGGAAGGCAATGATGGCACCTTGAAAGAACAAATGAAGATCACCGAAAAAACCCAACAAGAACAAGATGAGGGTGAAGCTAGTGCCAAGGGAGAAGAATAAGTGGACAAATGGGACAAGTCTAAAGAATAACCCCTATAGGAACATGAAAAAGAAACCTTAGAGGAAAGCACTAAAGAGAGTGGTAGTTCCAATGAAGAGGAAGAATAAAAAATAAAGATGGCCCTCACAAAAGAAGAAGGCATGAAGCTGAGACTAAGAAAAAAAGATGTAAAAGGGGTAGATAGGCAAATATTTATACATGTTTGAATATATGCCTACTAGAGCCATCACAACTAATATGTGCCAAAAAATCTCATTTAATTTTGATAACTATATGGATGAGCCTCATTTTGAGGTATTTTATAAGGCAATATTGGGTGTAGATAAACCAAAATAAGGGTATGATTACCTTCTCATAAATCTCCATATCATGAACCTAGTCAAGTTGGTAAATGCACTCATCTGGATAGCCTTTAAAGTAATGTAGAAGAACATTGTCAATGATGTTAGGGCTTTAAAGTGGAAGAAAATCACCTTGGTTATAGAAGAGAAAGTGAAGGCCATAAAGTTTAAACTAAGGAAACTAGATGAGTACATAGAGATAACTGGGCCATCCCTCTTGGATCAAATTGATACATCAAACCTATCAGAGGTTGACAAGGTATGTGTGTTAGTGGAGTAAATGATCTTAAGGTTGAAGGCAGAGTTAGTGCAAGAAGAAGAGGAAGACCCAGGCATCACACTAAAAAGGTAGCTAGTGGTAAATATTAAAGAGGTAGAAGACCTCTTCATAAAACTTCAACAGAGCATAGATGTAATTGACACCATATTTTGTAGATTCTCCAATCAAGCATCAGTCATAGATGCATACCTCAAGTAGGCAAAGGGGGAGGAGGAGATGATAGCATAGGTATACACTACAAGTAGGTTAGAGTACTACTAGATAATGGGGAAGGTTAATGACTTGAACACATAGATCAAAGACTAAGAAAAAATGATGTAAGCACTCTTTTTCACCTTATAGACTAAGGCTTGTGAACAAGGTGAAATCGTAGATGGAGTGACAAAAGTTAAGGCAAACCTTGAGGCCTTTAGGATGGAATTGGAGAAGACATATGTGATTATTATCAGTGATTCCTCCATGGAGATATAAAACACCATTAAGGAACTCAAGCTTTCTATCAAGGTCTTTGAGGACTTTAATATCGAGCTAAAAGAGAGCATGCCCAAATTCTATGTGCCAAAAGCTTTGAAAGACTAGTTTGTGGGTGGATTAGCAATTTTTATGGGGTTATGTTGGGCCCCTATTTCATCTAATTATGGATCCATAAAAAATAAACAATCATCTTAGTGTAAGGTAATCACTTGGTATGATTTCCATTTTGGTATCTTTTATACTAGCTGGAGGAATCATTAGAGACCTAGTGTTAACTGGCAGGAAGTTAATTGGTGCCCAATTTTTTAGGACATCTTATTAAGTGGCTACATGTGGTGACCATAGCATCAAGGGCACAAGGTGATGAATCTAGAGGAATAATCAACTAAGGCTCTATTGCAGCACCTGGTGTGCACTCTCCACCCTAGCATGAAGATGCTCCTATGGGCTATAAAGTCGAGCTTGATACAGTAAGTAGAGAGATAGAAGTTGATGTAGTGAAGCTCTAGAGAAATCAAACTAGATTATTAGAGCCATAATTAGTGTTAAGTATAGTATGTATGCCTTTGAGGCTCCATATTGTAGTGCCTAAGCTCATCTATGAGCCTTTGGTCCATTAGTAGCTTTAGCTAAGTATTTGATCTAGTTATATTACCATGTACTCTATTTATTTGGACTTAATGAAGAATGTTATTGCATCTATTTGATATCAATTTGGTTACACCTCTAGTTAATGTATTTTTATTTCAAAATTAATGCAATAATTATGATGTTATAACTTCAATATATGAGTGTTAATTTTAGTGAATCTCGAGACTAAGTTGTTAATGGCATCCCTATGTAAAAGATGATGTCAACATAATTGGTAAAATAACCTAAGTGTAGATAAAAACCTACACATAGCAATGATATCCTTCCATGAAGTATGATCCTAATATGAACTTGATCTAAGGGAATTTTATTGACCCCTCAAAGAGCTAAATCATGCTAATCTTAGTAACACAAAGGATTCCACCTTAGAGTTAATAAAACTAACCCAATAGAGGCTTGTGCCCTTATGACCAGAAGTAGTTCCCAAAATAGGCTCTATACCTATAGACCATTAGCCTAGCCTAGAAGTGGTTTGTGCCAATGAATCTACCAATTCTATTTTTAAAATTACCAAGTCCTATGAAGAATGAGTTATGCCATAACACAACTAGCCCAATGTGGGCCCAGTTATTTATTTGTTGTGCTTTGGGTGAGTGCATAAGGCTTATGTCTTATGTGAATTGATGTTAGTGAAATCAAGTGATAAATTTTGAGTGCTACAAGGTTATACTATGCTTGTGCCTAATGGTAATCAGTATAAAATTGACTCAGATAACTGAATGAGCATGTAACCCCATGAATAAATGAATTAAGACCCTAATTAAATTAAAATAATAATATACCTTACTTTACTATGTTTACTCAGTTGATTGATAGGTCCGATAAAGCCAATGCCCCATTTTTCAAAAGGTTCTTTAGCTAACAAAGGCTATAATGGAATTTAATCCTTTTGTAGTGGCTTACCCATGCATTGACATATGTTACAATGCTACGCAACTTGATGTGCATCTTAAAAAAGGTTTGGCCACCATAAGCCACTTTTTAACAATTTCTTAATAGTAGTTTATCTAACAAAATGTCCTCCTATTCCTTAGTGTGGATCCTATAAGATCTATGGTCATTTGTGCTCCAAAATTACCCTACATAGTACTTCATCCTTCCCCAAATGATACAAAATCCCATCTATAATAATATATGGCAAAGCTCTAGTGACAAACTAATTCTTGTCACTTTTTTGGTAGTGCACAGGGAATACTCCTTGTTCAAGGAAGTTAGTAATTGATTCAAAATTCTTATGGATCATAGAAACATGAAATAGATGGACATAATAAGAATCTTCTTTTAGTTTTTATAGTTCTTCCCCATTTGTAATGTGACTAAGATGATCGAGACAAACATTCTCTCTTCTTGAATTGGCATTAATGCCAAATTAGAATTCTTGAAATAACATCAACCATCAAGAAATGAATCCTCCCAGCATCAAGTTTTTGATAATGTAGCATAGAGATTGATGATACATGAAAACTTAAAATGGTGTTGTAAGAAGATAGTAGAAAAATTTATGCAATCTGAACACAATAACTAGTGCTTCCCTTTCAACTATCATGTCATTCATTTCTATGTCAGACAACTTTCAACTTATAAAAGGTATAAGGTGGTCTAGTCTACCATCTCCTAGCTATGTAATAACAACATTGAATGTGATATTAAAAGAATCAATCTAAACATGAAAGGGCTTGTTACAATCTAGAAAGAGAAAAATAAGTACAGTGACCAATCTTTGCTTTAGTTCTATGAAGGTTGCTTGACACTCAGTAGTCCAAATAAAATTTACATCTTTGTATAGTAAATACTCTAATGGGGATGAAATGGATGCATACCCATTAAAAAAAAATTGATAGTACCTTTTATGGCTAAGAAAATATCTCACTTCCATGGAGCTGACTGGTGGAGGCATACTCAGAATGAATATAATTTTGTCTTGGTCCACCAAAATGCCTTCACTACACACTACGTGACCTAGCAAAACACCAAATGGTGTAAAAAATAAACATTTTTTTAAAATTTAAGGCAATTCATAAAGCTTGATAGTGTTATAGCATGAGGTAACACTTGGACAAATGTTCTTTAAATAAATAAAATACTACCTAATCATTGAGATAGACCTCTATGAAGTTGTGAATGAAATATTTCAACATAGTCACCTCTATGTGAGAGAAAACTATAAGTGAATTATTGAGGCCAAAATGAATTACCTTGTACATAAATGATTCATATTCCATTGAAAAAGTCATTTTATCTTTACCTTCTTCTATGATGGGTATTTGATGATAGGCACTGAAGCCATTTGTGAAAGAGTAGACTTCATGACTTACGACAGATTCTAAAACTTCATTTGTGAAGGGAATCATAAATGGATTATTCACACATACATCATTCAAAATTAAGTAGTCACCTCATACTCTAATCTCACCTATTTTCTTAGGCTACACTATCATGGGACTAACCTAATCTACCTTTTCTATGAGATAGATAATACTTTCATCTTGCATTCTATCGAGTTCAACCTTCACTTTCAAATTCACGTTTGGATTCAACTTGTATGGAAATTTTTTTATGGGTCATGCACACTCCTTGTGTTTGATATTAATTTCACCTAGGGATGTATTAACTCCTCTAACCTATGAAAATTTAGTGGGAAACACATCTTGGTAATCCCACAAAATTTTCATGGCTTTTGAAACTTCAGATTTAATCTAATAGTCACCTGTATGTGCTAGTTTAGAAATCTCCTCGCTTATGATGTTTGAAAAATGATTTTTAATAGGATACTAATAAATATTATGATTTTACTCAGAAATAAATTATTTTATCATTTGTTTCCCTTCCTAATCTATAATTTATATGTTGCACAACTTGTCTTCTTTAGTAGATTCTACGATGGGATCCTTTACTAGTTCTACTGGTCATTCAGGTTTAAACAAATCGGTCAGATTGATATCACCATTAGTATAAAAATAATCAATGTCCTCTTCATCTTGTATCTAATGGCATGAATACATGAAATATTGTTCTTCTAGATTGGTAGCTTTATATCTTTGTAATGCTATATTTAGATCATAGATTGTGTTATTCTACGTAGTGAATTCCATCGTGGTGCTTAAATATTTTACACACATATGGAATAGGAAATGTTTAATTTTTAGTAACACATTATGAATCAGAGGGTTATAATATTCAAAAATAATAATCTATATGAATTCATTCTACACCTATGCCCAATGCTTTCTTTCCCTCTTATCTTCTTGATGCATATACCATGTTGATGGTAAAGGAGCAAGTGTGTAATGAAATATGTGAACCCATTACTTTGGTGACACACATTTATGAATATGGATTTTAGGGCACTCACATTCTTGGAATAAAGGACAAATAATTTTGATGACTTATAGTAGTTGGAATTTGCTAATCATAAGTTCACACACATCATCCCAATCGAGCTGATAATTTCTATGAATTGTCCACCATGTCACTACAACTCCCTTCAAAGCATAATTCAAGGCACTGACCTACTGACTAATGGTAGGTGCATGGAATTATAGGTACATAATGTATTGATTGAAAACCTTAGTCCCATAGTATAAAGGAAGTTGTCTCTCATGGGCAAATACCATTCTCATGTTCAAAGTTCATGATCACCATGATTATAGTTAAGTAGATGCACAACTGAGTCTCTACTAATAGCTAAAGATATTTCCCAAGGAAAAGTGCCTTATCTAGTTGGATATGTATAATCCTATAAATGATCATCTACTTGATATAAAAAATCAACTTCTAAGTGATTAGGAGATTTAGAAGACATGGACGCACAATCCTCTATGACAAACTAGGTTTCCAATAATTGAGTAACTACTAGTTTAGGCTTCCATTGTTAAAATGTCTTCAACTATTAAGTGATTAAATATTTTACCTAAGGTTTAGTATGCTCATATAAGAAGTTACAATTAGCTATGCATAGTGATTTTTGGTTTTCTTTAGAGTTAACCTTCATCCAATTGGTTTCTTGTACAACATAAAGAGAGTATGGTTCAATCAGAATGATGTAGGGTTTGTGCAATTTATTCAAAGGAATGATTAAAATATTATTTCCTTGATTCACCTCTATTTGATTTTACACAATATTGATATTCATCTGACCATGATATGCCCATTTCTTTCCAATCAACACAGGATAATACATTGCTGATATCTTTATATCAATGACTTAAAAGTCACCTCACAAACTCAGTTATGCAACTCTGATCTCAACATCTTCTAATATACTAATGGGCTTAAATCTTCCATAGTATACTAAGCTCAAATTTACTAGGATATAACTTAGAACCAACCATCCAATAGCCTCCTATATAGACCTGAGAATCATGTTGACCATGATGAAAAAATAAAATAAATTTGGAATTTCATATCCTACAACATTAATATCAATTCATGTATCTACATCCCATGGCTTCTTTGTTTTGACATACCAAACAATCTTTTTTGTCTTCTATTGCCCTCACTATGCACACTCTAGTAAATTATGTATCAAGTTTGTAATGTTATGAGAGATGTATTCACTATGTAGTATACTTAAAATCTTCAGTAAATCTATTATCATAGTAAAAACTCCATCATGATGCACAATATGCATAATTTAGTCATATATATGGGCATATATTTCTATAGCATCTCCTTCGATATTGTTTTGATGTTGATTATTTTTCAACATATGCATATATTCATACATGAGCCCATCTTATATAGCTGTGTCTAAGTATTATCCTATTTTGATTTCTAGATTCCCTATTCTTGAGGCATTTTAAGAGGAGGCAATCCTCTTTCTATGTGCTGGTGTCTTGTAACTATGTTTAGGAATGCATCCTCCTTAGGCTACACATTTACCATGTTAACATTCTTGATGGTATTTTCCTTTGCTTTTATAGGACATGATAATATTCTATCTCATGTTGATCATATATTTTATAATATGTGTAATAAGATTATCTTTGTGGATTCAAATGGAAATTATATTGCATGTGATTATACTCTCTACATAGATAACATTATAAA
The DNA here is from genome assembly GCA_037957365.1 of Torreya grandis. Taxonomy (NCBI): domain Eukaryota; kingdom Viridiplantae; phylum Streptophyta; class Pinopsida; order Cupressales; family Taxaceae; genus Torreya; species Torreya grandis. The sequence continues at coordinate 107,472 of JARHVA010005853.1, forward strand.
GGAGGGCATTGATAATTATTTCCTTTTCCACCTTGGTAAACTCCTCTGTATCCACCCCTATATCCTCCTTTGTTTGACTGATAACCTCCTCTATACCCTTCATATTAATACATGATATTTTAATGCTGATGCTATTAGGTATTATCTCCAATTCCAAATTTTTGTTGCACAATTGGTGGGGTCCAACTAGTTTGTTTCTATTACATCATTACTAGATTTGAAGGTGTTTCATACTGGTATTTCAGTGATGGTGGTGTCCAACTTAGTAAAAGAGGGGTCTATCTAGCTAGACCTTGAGGTTGGGATTGAGGAAAACTAGGAATCCATTATGAAAATGCTTGGTTCACACAACCCTTATCGACCTCTGGGTATGGAATCATTTACTTCATTGAAGACACTACACAATGATGATTAAAACATTCTTTTTTATGTATTCTTTGATTTCCTATAAATCCCTATAGTTATTTTCATCATTATTGTGCAACTTACAAAAATTATAATATAAATTCTATGGATTTTTGACATACTTTTATAGGAGATGGTAGTACATTTTTGCATGCCCTATCACTCTGTAGATTTCATAGAACTCTATCTTGATCTTAAGATAATTGTTCCTGTGATGTCCTTTCCCATACTCTATGCACCATATATTTAGATTAGGCTTATCTACCTCATGATATTGTTCAATCCTTTTCATAAAATATTGAAATATATTTTCAATATTATAACATATGATGGGAAATTACCCATATTCTTCAATTTTTTTCACTCATAGAGCAAAAACTCTAACATCTACCTTAGTAGCATATTGAGTCTTTGATATGGCAAATCTAATTATGAAAAGTAGTCCTTCGACAAACTATGCAACTATATCTTTATTTTCTAAGGAAAATTCCACCTTATTCATAATTTTAGATAACCTATGACATAATTTTAGAGAACCTATGATCATAGTCATAGATTAACTCTCAACTTCTGCCTAATCTCCTTCAAGTCTTGATAGTTTGACTTGTAAATTTATTTATCTTAAACTCTATGATAAGCCATTCCTTAACCTATTAATAGTATACTTACCTATAAAATTTATCTATGGCACATAAACTCAAGTGATCTTCCATTTAGTTCCCCTATTAAATCACACTTCTTGATAGCCTCATCAATAATACCCTTAGCTTGTCATCTCATCTTACACATTAGTAAGTATTGTTTAGGGTCCACAGACCCATCATGTCTCCAAATTTATAAATTATCCTACAACACCCATTGTGTAAATTAGTGTTAAGAGGATATACTTTGTATCTATTAAAAGATAAGGCTACATTTTGTGTGATCCTACTTACATACTATGAATATTTATTTGTGCACTAGGATAGTCAACTTATGCACTCTTTTTTTCTATGTTTCCTTCTTTTATCTACTTAGTTTCAACAGAACCTATGGCCTTAAAAGAATTTAAAATTGATGTTATTTCAATTTTATCACCCCAATGATGTAATTTTTCTAAAAATGGACCTTCCTAACTACTATCTTCCTATCTACCTAGTTGAAAGCTTCTATTAGAATATAATAAATTAGGCTACTGGGGCATGTGCTCTTTTGGTGAATGATTCTTTATTGAGACTTATTATTATAAACTTGAACCTATGATTATATATTAATTTTTTATGATTATTTTATTAATACTTCATGTCAATATTTTGATAATACCCATTATTATAGTTTTTCACTATATCTTTCATCTAACTATTTTACTTCTACACTATTTTCACCTTCTTCTTAAAACATCTCTTCTTCCTGCCATTCTTCATCACTTCTTTATTTCTACCAAAATTCATCTTATTCTTTCATCTCATCTTTCATCATCCTTAATTATTCATATCTTTCATCCCATTCATCACATCTTCCTACTAATTCATAATCTATTTTACTACTACTCTTAACTCTACTCGTAACTACCTAGGTATTCTTATATTTACTCCATATATTTTGTTGTCATAGCTCATGTTCTAAATCTAAAATTTTCTTCTAACTCTTCTTCCATTATGTATCCATTATGGATTTAGGTTTAATATTTATCCACCCATATGATAATCACTCATTATAATGTTGCATACACCCTCATACACCTGAAGCAACTATTCAATATTGGTTGGAGTAGACACCATGGCCTTGTCCACAACCAACATATTCACGAGGATAGGTAGTCACTATAAAAATTTCCCTTGAATTCATATAACAAAAAAATATTGTAAAACTTTGAAATTTATGTATCTATTTATTAAAAACTCAATTATATATCCATCTACTATAATACTAACCCAATGATGTATTGTTCTTGTCTAGTTCATTTCCAATCTCTACAACTAGTCTATCTTTTCTTCAATCTAGATTGTAGTTTCTTCCATCCTTGTACTAAAGAAGTAATATGACAATCATGCTAACCAGTTATCTAGTAACTCAGGGAACTCATACAAAACAATTTCATAAATTTATCCATAAATATGCCCTAGAATGATTTCCTACATGGTAAGACCAGTCCATTTTGATTCTTATTCTACAAAATTACGTATCCTTTGGAATAACCATGTCTCAATATCTCTCTACCCTGGTAACCATCTTAGCATAATTTCCTCTAGAAGGAGTGTTCCATGCTCACTACACCATTGTAAGTAGAGGTTCTTAAAGCATTAGAACATGCTAAGGATGAGGATAAATAGAACATACTTCAAGTGTGTAGAATAGTGTATCATTTCCATACAAGAGGTTAGATAATATAAACACAATATGTGTTAATTATCCTATTTTATGTAGTAAATAATAACAACCAGTATTACATAAACATAAATAAAGAATTCAAGTTAAATTAGATAGAAAGTAATAAAACATTATACATGAGAATGCATGAAAGGAATAAAGTAATAAATAACATAGTTAACCATAACTATATGAATCTCTATTGATCTATTCAAAAGTGGAACTTCTTTCGTCCCAAAAACAAAAGTATATATATACATTTCTAGTCTATGACTGTTTGTCTTCTTCTCATACTTGGTGCCAAAAGTGGACTATTTTCATATTCTAGCCTTTTTCAAGTCATGAAAATAGGAGAAAATAGACTTATACATAATAAAATGAGTACATAATGCATGAATATCAGACAAACATCCTGTGCAACTTTTCAATCCAAATTCTTCTCCCGACATTTAAACTATCTTCTCAAGTTGAAATGAATGAAGGAGAGGCTCATCAACACTATTTTATGACCTTATTAAGGTAAAATTCCACCTTTTTCGATATAAAATAACCCTACATAGTCACCTACAACCATTCTAAGCAAAAGGTGAGATTAAAGATGCAAACAAGGAGAGATTTGGATGTTTAAAGGGAAAATTGAGCTAGTGAAGAATTTCAAGCAAGGGTAAGATCATTTGAGTGACCTTGTAGGTATATTTATATAAATTTTAAGATCTATAAACTATGAAAAATTTATACGAGGATCAAGTGCTCACACATAGTCAATTTTATGATGAAGAAAGGTCTATGTTCAAGAGGTAGAGTGATGAGTATAAAGAATACAATGTTTCAAAGTGATGGGTATGCTACTTGGATCAAAGGTAGAACATGAGTAAGAATAAAACTCATATTAGGATATTTTTTCATGTAAATCACCACCTATAATATGGTTTGAAGGGTTTTAAAGTATGCCAATACTATATAAAACCAAGACTATGAGGGATAATTGTTATGCATTTAAGCTCAATAAGGTTTTATACCCAAGGTTGAGAGTCACTATTGATGGTGAGAGTGATCATACTTAGGTCCAAATTTCAAAATATTATCTCAGTTCATACACAGTCAATTATTACCTACAACCTTATCAAGGCAAGCCTATCTGCAAGATTGTGAAGAATATGGGAGCAGAATGGTCTAATGAAAGAGTCTCATGATCAAATGAAAGTTTCATAATATAATGAAATGAGGAATAAGTCAAGTTATAGATCAAATTTCCCCAAGAAATATTCACTTCAAGGTCATCTTTGAAATGTCCACACACAACCATGCTAAGGGTCAATTTTATTGATATATCAATATACCCTAAAGGTGCAATTAAAGATACATTCATTTAATAAGGAAGCATGTGAGGTCACATATACATTTAATTAGTTAGTTGATGTCATCAAACCTTCACCAAAATCATATTTCCTCTATTTTCAACTCATGAAAGTACAATACACAACCTTGTGTACAAAATTAGGACTGTGAGAGCCTAAGAGTGCCCTTGAAGAGAAAATATACTAAAAGATAAGATGAGAGAGGTTCCCAATGACTTGGGAGTTCATAAGAGTGATAAATTATAGTGAATGGATATCAATTACTTCTAACTCACAAATCAACACCTACAACATTATTGGTAGAGGCAACCACATTGAGGGAAATGAAAAGAAATGATTTTTGATAGGGTGCATAAGACTAAGTTTGACAAATGAATAATAAAACCAATTGAAATAAGGTCCCTATACTAGATAAAAATATTTTTTTAGCATTCGAAAACTAAAATACAAGGTTATATATGTAGACTCAATCATAGACCTATTGGAAACATAGGCAATCCACTAGCTAGTCTTGGGAGAAATGTATCTATAGGTCTCTATAGGTAAGATCCAATTATGAAACTTGGTAGAAGTGGTAATAATGAGTGGTTTTATATATCCATAATATTAATGAGGTCATTTTATTAGTGGAAACATCGACTATTTTTTCATAGTCGTATGCTTATTTGTTGACAGTCAACATGGAGGTAAGCAAATTTTTTGGAGGGCTATAAGGTTTGAAAGAGGGATTAAACTACATGTGAGGGGTTTTAAGATAGAGAATATTTATTTTAGTCATTATGTTTCTTTTGAAATGGATTAAACTTTGTGTTTCATACAAATATTCACTTGAGGGCTAGAATAGATAGACATGCTTAAAATCCCTAAGAGACCCTACCACCATTTTAAACTCATCTGTGGGATTTATTTCACATTGAAGATCATTGGGATAGTGTAGAGACTCATTTAAATCTTTTAGGAGGTGTCAAAGTGGAGAAAATTTAGTAGACTTGTCATTTTTGAGTTTTTAAACCTTGCTTTCTACTTACATAGTCCAAGATAGCCATCAAAACACCACTTCACCACGTACACATCTTGAGTGATATTTTGTATGGGAGATTGAGTTTGTAATGGTTTTTGAGGGGGTAAATGTGATTCATATATATTTTAATTGGTTTTCCATCAGGGGTCCATACATTATGAAGTATTGATAAGAAGTTCAAACCCCTAAAACCCTTACAAAACTATAAAACCTACTTGATGGAGTAAAGAGGCATAAATGTGAATTAAAATGATGTGTTTGAGATATTAAATGGTTTTTAGGGTATTATAAAATCTCCTAAGCATATCCATAGCCTATTGCTTGGCATGTGCAGGGTTCTTCCTATACAAACTAGGCCAAATAAGACTAGTTTAAGCCTATAAGCAAGGAAATGAAGGGTAATTGCACACTCAATGAGTTTTAGAAGAAATATGTGGTTATAAAATTCCTAAAAAACCTTGATATATCCATATACAAAGGTATTAATGATTATTTCTATAGGCATATAGGTCTGGTGGTCCAAATAGAGAGTTATGTGCATGCAAATAAATAGTGAATGGCTTGATCAAGCCAATAACATGGATCCAAACGATCCTCTATAGGTTATTCATGTTATAAATAGTTTATATAATCCTTATAACTCATCATAAAGTCAAAATACTGAATAACCTTGCATACATATATGCCTAACTATTGACTTCATGAGATAGTGACATCGAGAAAGGGTAACAAAAGGTAAGTAATGTCATGAATGCAATTCAAATATTCATGAGAATCATGATCAAGTCCTAAGAGATGTGTATGCCTAATTTTATCCATATGATAAGCATTATAAGTTATCATTAAGGGTTTAGAATACCAAACATTCTCAATAAGCCTTTTTCCACTCTAAGAGGTGACTTCACATGCTCACCATTGTACAAATATTTTGTATGGGAGGATGAAGACTTTGTTAGAGATGGAATGAATAATAAAATAATGTTTTGTGCCATTGGTTTAGACATATAATGGCCAAGATTTATGTATCATCGTTAAGAGCCTTGATCACTATATAGACACTAGAAAACCACACATAATAGTTCTAGATGTTGAAACACCCTTAAACCACCTCATGACCTCCTAGGGACCATCCCACAACATTTTGACCAAAAACCTAAGCTATGTTATTACTATATATCTAAATAACTAAAATTGTTTACCACACTTTACCTTTAACCCTCAACCACCGATGGTCATCCTAACTGTTGATAGTTAGGCCTGACGACTAACAGTCAGGTTCCCATCACTTGAATAGTCAAACTCTAGTCTTCTCAAGCTTGATTTTTTATACATAGATTTTCTAATTTATGTGTGATCTAATTCATGAAAAATCTAAATTTGAATTGTGTATTGAATCTCTTGTTAACCTATCATTTTACCTCTCCTTCCTTCCTATAAAAAAAGAGGAGAAAGAGGTAAAAAAGGATCTAGAATCAATCAATCATCTGCATCTAGATCTAGAGCCTCTTGCATCAACACTTATTTTCTTAGGTGTTCTTCCAATGAACCAACAAACCATCAAGTGTGATAGAGATCCAAAGTACTTCCACTCATTAGCCAACAACCAAGTATCATTACTCTACTAAAATTGCTCCAAGTTTCACCAATAGATCCTTTGACCCTCCCTCAGATTAAAAACTAGCAAGATAAGTATCTATTCTCACTAATTAGTTACTTTTTTACTATTTTTCAACCAACCTAGCCTAAATCCACTTTTCAAATTTCCATTCTGCAACCTTACTAGATTAATTCCTTGAACTAGACCAAAACCATAGTAACAATCGATGGTCACCCTAACTATTGATATCTTATTCATAACCATTGATGGTTACCCTAACCATCAATGGTCACCCCAATCACAAATGATCACCCCAACCACTGATGGTCACTGTGTGATAGACCAATAACAAGTTATTTTTTCCCACTAGGCCTCAACCAAATATAACTTTTTGACCTCTCACCTTATCACAGAACCCTACTCTATTTTCTAAACCACACTTGATTCATTTGGCATTAATATCAATCTATTTATTACTATAATTAGTCAAATCCACCTATTAATTTATCGAGCACTTCTTGTATTTCATTTTAGTTCTTTCTATTATTTATGGAAGCTATTTGTTTTTTAGAACTTAATTATTTAAAATCATGGATTAACAGACTACAATGGAGCTCATAATTCTTAGATCTAGCTTGCTAAGATATCCAACCTACTATCTAACTAATAAACCATTTGCTTTAGTGCTTTCTTATCTATAGGTCATCCCTCTTAAGCCAAAGAGGAGTATACACAATCATCTGGATCAATGCACACACAAAATATTAGGTTCTACTAACTATGCCCATCTCAATTTTATTTTCTCTTCCTTCTAAATAATATAATTTTTTTTCTCTAAAACATTCTATCATGCCCAGTGGGACCCTAGAGTCTTTTCTTGGGTTTATGGTTGCATTTAGGTGCTTCTTCTTCCTATTTTATACTCATACAACAAAATCAATTTTTTTTGGGCTTAAAATTGACTGCATCCATTATTTTCTTGCTTATTTTAGCTCACATAGCTTAATTAATCCAGCATAAAAACATTGACATAAGGCCTGACTAGGATTTCATCACCTAGAGGTCACCTTTCTTAACTATCCTAGTTTGATTTCATCACCAAGGGGAGAACCAACTCAACTCTCTAGTGGAGTATAATCTCTAGAAATTGGTATATCTTGGTGAAGCACCTAACACCCTTATTAATATGGTGTGTGAAGTGAGGGGGTAGGCCCTAATATCAAGCCATGTACTGGTTTCCAATATATATCCTTTTGAAATCCTAAACACAACCTGAAACCAACCATAGACTTATTTTATAGTACCCACTCTACAAGCCAATTTCAATCCCATAATTCTTAAAACTTAAATCATAATCCATAAGAGAGACTAAAAATAACCTTAAGATTTAATGTGCTTTGGTGTGCATTTCATTTCCTTGACTTTTTCTTGTCTTCTCTTTGTTTGATTTGTGATATTTCTTGTATGTTCTTCCTTTCTTCATCTACATGGTTTTAACTAGAAAAAAACTAAGAAACCAAGAAAACCAAGACCCACCTCTTAATCATCCATCTTCCTCTTCTCCCTCATCCATGGAGTACATCTCATATGTAGAGAGTTCTCCTCATCCTTTTGTGGGTCCTATAATACTTAGATAGTTGCCTAAGGTGATGTAAAATTTTCCACCTTTATAGATAACAACCCCATATCCCTCCAACATTACCTTAGCACTATATCCAAACATATCCCTACCTCAATTCTACCTATTAAACAACCCTACAACATGCCATCCCATCTTATGGGTGAAACTTCTATAGCCACCATCTCCACCCAACCTTTAGTCACCCAAGCATCATCCTCTACTAATAACCCCATCGATATGACCATTCAAAACCAACCTACTCAACCAAGCAATATCAAATCACCTTATTACCTAACTAACAACCCTCTTAGTATAGGATCAACCCAACCTTTGGGTACTGGTACTTATCTTACTATAGGAATACCCTCTACTAGTGCCACCACCATTCCTCCCATTTCCAACCTACCTACCTCCACTCCATTTTAGAGATTGTTAGTTCCCATACCTTCTACCCTTCCACCTATTAGTACCAAAGTTACCACCTACCCTATATCTACTAACCTAACCATGCCTCCTACCCAAACTATGTTAATCTCTCAATAGGTACCCATCACACCAAACCCAAGATACATCCCTAACCCACAAGGGCATATACCTCTATGTTCCACCCAACCACCTATTTACATGTATTCATATGTGTCATCATCATAACCACCCATATCCACATACCAACATGTGGAAACCTCTCAACCCCCCACCAAAAATACATATGTTACACCTACCTAAACCTAACACAGCCTACCTTATAGCTATGGGAGTACACAACCCCAAACTGACCTTGTCAAAATGTTAATGGAAAATGACTACTTTGGATTCATTCATTTTTAGAACTCATAATATTTTGTCATATGACCAAATATCTAATGAACCAATTCACCCATCCATCCCCATTCGACCATATCCTCCTCAATGGGAACTTCTAAAGTTATTGAAGTTTTAGAGTAAGGAGGACCCTCAACATCACCTAAAAAAAAATAGTCATTTGTGTTATATGATTACCCAAAATGATGCTCTCCTTCTTTGTATCTTCCCCATATCTCTATCAACTTTAGCACTAGATTGGTACAATGCTATTAAAAATCACTCCCTCTTTTATTTTTCCCAACTAGCTTATATTTTCTTAGATCACTTTTCTATAAACATCTATAAGAAAGTCTCCATCACTGATCTCTAATCCATTCAATAATTTCATGACAAATCCATTACTAACTTCATGGCTCATTAAAGAAGTTTTATAAACTAACTCCCCTTTTCTTTACCCCAACCTAAGTTGATTGAACTCTTTGCCTAGGCCTACACCAAACACATCTATACTTTATATGTCCAAAGCATCAATATCTTTGATGAAGCTTTCACCATGGCACATAAACTAGATAACAAAGTCATTGATGAGGGGAAGTTAAAATTGAGAAATGAGAATTACAACTTCAAATAAAATGAGGATTCCTCCTCTAAACCTGAAAACCAAACCAATACTAATTCTAAAAACAAGGGAACTATGAATGTGGTTGCCATTAAAACCACCCCTCCACCCATTGTTAACCAATCTAACTCTTCCAATTACTTCAACCAAAACATTAGGAACCTAAAATGAAACACCCAAAATTAATTTACTCCAATTAGAGAGTCATATGATTTATTATTGGAGAATATATTTTAAGCCAATATCATACAACTTCCCCCATCAAAACTCTGTAGCAATTGAATCCCTCTCATCTTATATTGGGTTAGTACAGGGAGAATGAATAATGTGCCTTCCATTGAGTCATTAGACATGAAATTTATAGGTGAAATACATTCAGTAATGTTATCCAAACTCTAATTAATAAGGGGTAACTTATGTTGGATAACCCTAATGCACTCTTGAATCAATCACTTGACATCTTTAGACAACCATTTCCCAACCATGATCCTTCTACCAAAAGTGAAAGCAAAGTATAATATTCTCATTCTCACAAGGCCCATACTATCAATATGTTTCTTATTGAACTTACTATTGAGAAGACCATAGACCAAATAAATTCTTCCTATAATCCACTTAATGAGGTTTTGGAGTCACCAACCTATACTTTAATATGTACATCAGAGGAGGAAACCCTTCCCACTTTATCACTTCCCTCAATCATACAACAATCTAGTCTTCCTTTAACGAGCACTCCTAAGGAAGAAATAAATTTGCCTACACCTCCCACCAAAGATTTACCTTACCAAATATTAGAACCTTTTAATTAGGAAAGGGATGAGGTAATTATTCCTTCCCCTCAACCCTTGGGTCTACCCTTTGAATAAACTACTGAGGGATTCAAACCCATCTATAAACCCTTCTCCAGATTGGTTAAAAATTTAGAATTCATATCCAACCCTAACTTGGATCAAGCTACCTTTTGGAAACAACTCAGAATCCTATATAAAACTAAGCATGAGCCTTATTTATCAAAATAACCTACCCTTTTTGCTATCAAATCTACTATCACCATAACCTAACCATCAGATGCCTCTACCCATCAATACATAACAACACCACCAAAACTAAACTTATCGAAAGTCACTAAATCACCTTCTACCATTCTAACCAAACCCATAAAGAACCTTGGTATATTTAATACTCATAAAATTACTCAACCATTAGTAAAGCTAGATTTAATCCCACTAAAACTATCAAATAAACCCCAAGATAAACCAAAAAAGAAGGTAAAACCAATTAAAATCCCAAAAACCAAAACTCGACCTCCCCTCTCCACTTTTCCCTCTATTTTAGGGCCTCATCCCTCTACCTTAATTAGGAAACTAACCATCCAAATAAAAACCCAACTACCAATTTTGGTTAAATCATCACTCCTACTTTCATCCACACCTCTTTTCACCTAACCACCCATGCACATACATCCTATCTTTTGATCATTTATAAACAACCACTTATTTCCCAAATGTCTACCCTAAAACCTTCTAACCCTAAACTCTCAACCTCTTTACCAAAATTGAAACCATCTACCAAGAATGCTCATTTACCTAAACCCTCTACCACCAAGCCCACTCCTAAAAGGAATTCCACTTCAAATTCTAAAACCAAGACCACTATACCTTTGCCACCATTTCCTGAAACTTACTCAAACATCCTATATAGGCTAATACAAGCATCTTGCTTAACCTTGACACATATCAAACCATTTGACCCACACAGTCCTAAACCATATTGGTATAATGAAAAATTATTATGTTTATACCATAGGACACTTGGGCATGATGTAGAGAACTATAAATATCTCCAAGTGATAGCCCATCAACTGTATCATGAGGATGACTTGTTATTAGATGAACATCTTCTTAGCCTAAGATTAATCCAAGAACCAACACCTACCTACTCCTCCACTCTCACCTTAGAGCAAAGAGGAATCAACATAATCACCTATCTTGACTCCTCCCCTAATCCATACCATCCAAGTGGTAACATAATAACAAGCCCAACAAGGGATAAGGGAATGACAAAGGTGTACATACCATGGACATATACCTCTTCCACCACCTAACCACCTAACCAAAAGAAAGCACCTTCACCTTTAACCAAACCTAAAGTGTATATCTTGGGACCCTCCCCCTCTAATCTATCTAAATCAATCTAATGAGTAGTTTTAAAATAACTTCACCAAACACCAGTGAAGATGAGTTTGTATGAACTAATCAATACCTCACCCCATCATCACCAAGAAATGATATAATCTTTGCAATCCATAGAGGTTAGGTTAGAAGACCCATAACCTTTAATAGTTTTTGTTAGAGCTCTATAGTTTTCTAACCTTGTTACCTTTAAGGACTTAAAAATACCCTCTATCTACCTAGATGATCTAGATCCTCCTCTCTTCATCACCACATATATCAACCAAACCCACATCAAGTGGGTCTTGATTTATGGGAGAGCTAGTATCAATATTATCTCCTCCCATGCATATAACCAAATCAAATTACATAATAACATTATTTTAGAAACATCAATAATTCTCTAATAATTTAATGATACCATGGCCATGACTTTAGGAAATGTTATCCTTCTTATTCGCTTAGGACCCCATACCCTTCCTGAGCTATTCTATGTAGTAGAAGGAGAGTTTCAATATAACATCTTGCTAAGATGCCCCTAGATTCATTCCATGGGTTGTGTGCCATATAACCTACACTGCTACATAAAAATTTGAGTATGAAGGTCAAGTTGTTACTATCCCTACTCCCCAAGAGTATGGGAAACTTGACCATCAACTCGGTTATGAGGCCAATATCCAAAACTTTATTCCTTTTATAACCTCAACTTATAAAACCAATTTCATTTATGGGGGACTTGATAAAGCCCTTGAAACTTCTACCACCTCTTTTTCACCTTGACCATTTACCTCCAGCTTTTCCTATCTAGATGATTTTGGTCATGTCTCCTTATGTATACCATGATTGGTTTCAAGTTTCAAGTTATTTTTTTAGCTAATAACCTTGAAATTATAGACTAGCTTCTTTTAGGTAAAATGGGCAAGTTTCTTCCAATTACAGGGGTTTCAAGCTTGTTAATGGCTCCAAGAGGTTGTGTTATATTATTTTTAATGTTTATAAGTCTCCTTTACTTTCCATTTATCCTTTAATAATCCTCCTCCAAGGAAATTCTCATGGTTTACAAACTCACATGTCACACAAATAGTCATTATATCATTGCTTACCCTATAGTTTTGGTTGTAAAAGGCTTTCATGTTGAAATGTATGTGTTATGGTGGGTTAAAATACCATCATAATTATTTTCACTCATTTTAAAAACTATATAAATATTTCAAGTCTTCATGAAGGCTAAATAAGTACAATTGTCCATTTTTCCCTTTTCCTACCTTTGTACACAGAATATTCTCAGGAAGGCAGCCTGACAAAGAGTAGAGGTACATATATAGAGGTGTTAAAAAAATAATGAAGCCTTATTTAAGATATAAAATTTTAAAATGAGCCTAATATGTATTTTTTTAATGCTATAATTCTATACTAGTGAAAAATCTCCAAAGGATGATGGTTGTAGAATTTAGGCCCTTTTCCCCTAAAATAGGAAAATAGAGGTGTAAGGCCTCTTGGTTAAATCCATATAATGAGGTCACAAGGTTTTCTGATATATAAAATGACATTATATTGTAATATATACATGGGATAAAAGATATGATAAGTTTTAACGTCAAAGAGTGAGTATAAGATAGATATTTCAAGACATGAAGTTGCTCATGAAGACATTATTTTCAAATAGAGACAATTATAGGTTAGACCTAAAGGAGGAGCTCTAGCATCTAAGTCTGAAGATGAAGTCTATCCCTATGCTTGAACTATTAAATAAAGTGAAATAACACATATAGGAATATAAATAACACAAAAGATGGGATAAACATTGTGTTTTACTTCTCAAAGCATTCTCAGTCCATACACACTATGCAAATAGAGACCTAAATAGGGCTTAAGGCCAAGAGTTTTCTTAGTCTAAGCAAGGAAGCATAGTTAATGTTTAATAGGAGCATGAAAATGATCCAAAGGTGTGTGAAAATTTTGTGTTACCTAAAGGTAATTTAAATTAATTATTTCCATCATAAACATCTTAGTCAAATCCAATAAGCACCTACAATAGAGCCTACAGGCAGTGACATCTCAGTCCAACAAGGTATGAGACAGTGACCCCAATATTAATGTATTTTTGATATTTTGAGATCTTAATAAGGTTATTTGTGAATAAATAAAATATTTAATTAAAAATATGGAGTTAAGATAAGTATTTTATCATCTTGAACAAACCTTTTAAGGGGATAAACACCTATAGGGATCTAGGAGAGCATAGTCATCTCAGTCAACAAGAAAGAGGTTAGAATGAACATGTAAGTATAATTGTAAGATACTTAGAATATTTTATAGAAAGTTATATTGTGTTACTTTAGTATGTTTTAAATGGGTTTATAAACAAAATGACCATCTCAGTTGAGGCCATACATACCTACAAATAGGGGTCTCAATCTAGGTATAACAAGGTACCTAGTTTGGACTAGAAGGTGCATATGAGGCCCCAAGAAATAGTTTGGGTGTTAAAAAAAGTAATTATAGATTTCATGAGGATTATTATGACATAAATATGTATATAAATGATGTAAATCAAGCATAATCAAAGCCCATAGGTCTTTAATGCAACCTACAATAAGGTCAAGAATGGATACAGGTAGTGGACTACAAAATGAGGTGTGAAAAGTTGCCAAGACATAAGAATGATCTAAAATGATCCAAAAAAGTATAGTGTGATTAAACATTACTAATTTGAGGTTAAAAATAATATTTACAAACCTAAACCAATCATAGTCACCTATAGGTGTGACATTTCAAGGAAACATAGTCTTAATGGAACATAGGCTTAAGAACTCAAGTTATTAAGGAGTATGTAAGGAGTAAGAACCTTAACCAAAACTAAGACACTTCCATAATGATATAAATAACCTAAAGAGCCTCATGTAATATGAAAATAAAGTAGGTAAAGGATTTAATCATACAAAACATAGTCAATGTGAAGGACCCCTGCATGTAGTCCATCTCTTTTATGAGTCTGCTTGGAGATTTTGAGGAGTTAAAGGGTCCATTAACTTAGTCATGGGAATTTTTTTTTTGTAGAATGTCTATGTGAGTTGAATAATATATTAAAAAAATTAGTTAGTGTTATAAAATATGGGAATTTCCCCCTATTTTGTCTCAAATAAGGGGCACTTCCTCATACACAAACCCTAGCAGATTTGAGAGAAAATGATGAAAGTTGAAGCCAAAAGATTGGAGGACCTTGTGTGAAGGATAGAGAAGTTGGAATAAACATATAAAAACATTTGAAACCAATAATTAGGTGGTAAAACCAATTAAAATTGTCTTGACTCATAGGTTTGTAGGCAGGTCTGTTATACCTTGAAGGGACCTAATGCCAAATGGGGTAGTCAATCTCTTTTCTCACCTTATTTTAAGATTTATAAAAAAATTAAAAATGTTAATAAGATTATAATATATGTGTATTAATAATTTAAATGCAATGAAAATTGAATGGCATAGTCTAAAGCATAAAATTTGTAGTCATGGCTATAAGGAATGGTGAACCATGGTGCTAGATAAACATGTCATCTTATTTTATAGTCATTGATATGACCTATTTAATATTTTAACATGTTTGGTGTGGTGGATAAAAATGTTTTAAATCATTTTGAGGTCAAATAAATAATCGATAATCCACTTTTAGACCTCAAAGCAACACATGCATGCAAGAATGAAGGAAAAGAGCTTGAATAGGTTAATTTGAAAGCTCATATCTTCTTGGATGTTTTGCATGCAAGTCCAAGGTGTTTGGGGAAGTTAATAGGGTCTATTAAGATCAAATTTTTAGAATTTTTGGTAGCTTATATGTTGGATCTTTATGAACCAACTTTAAGACCAAAATAGGCCTAAAACCCTACTAAATGCTTAGCCAGGACCAATTTGAATGAATGGAGTTGGAGATGAAATATAATGAGATATTTTGTATAGAATGATGATTGGAGGTTGTAAAGGACTCCCATAGTATACTTAAAACCATGATTAGTTATATGGAATTGTATAGATGGGGGTAAAAATAAGCTTTTTCTCACTATTTTGTGTGTTATGCAGGCTACAAGGGGATTTAGGAGATGAAACCAAGTTTATGAGAAATATTGACACATATAATAAATAATAATATTAATTTAATTCCATGAAACAACTTCTAAGCTCCACAACTATGTGTTTCAACTTAGCCAATCAAATTTGGCATATTGGACAAGATAGTCAAGAAGTTGGAAAAATTCATGTGGACTCATTTTAAGGTGTCATTGATGCTTCCAAGGCCATATAGTGTATTAAAAAATATAAACCAATACATTTTATGAACTTTAATGAAAAAATAAATACGAATTTGAAAATAAGTGTCTAAGGTACATGAGAAGGAGGTTTCCTAGAGTGTAGGTGATGATGGCTCTCTTCCAAGTGATTTTATAAGACCAAGCATGAAAAAAATACATGTATAGGAATTAATTTTATCCTCCCATTCCACTAAAATCATTTTAAATTTCCCATATTAGTTACAAATCACTCAAATAGTCCTAATCATGAAGGCAATTTTCTATGCAAGAAAAGGAGTTTTAGGCCACTTTGCAAGAGTTTGATGATATGAGATGATATTTGTAGATTTTTATATTTCATGTATATAACAATATCTCTCTCAAATTCATAAATAAATTATTATCTTAGCTTTACAAGTGTCCATTATGACCTTTGGACTTCTCTTCTCTCTCTGACAAGTTCTATAAGAACTAGCCTTTTTGGCTTTGTATTAGATGCTCCACCTAAGTATGGTGAAGCCATGATCATTTTTATACATTTTTATTAATAAAATTAATAATTTTTACCTCTTAATGAATATTCATAATTGTGTTCCACTTGAATTATGAATCTTGTTTAGTGAAGACTATGGATTCCTAGAATGTGGTCTCATTCTTTCATCTTGTTTGCAATTGGAAAACTTCTTCTTGAAAGGAATATAAAGTGTTTTAGGGGATGTGAAATTTTGAGTGAGTTATTATTTCATTAGTTCCATTAAATACCTCTTTTCTAGTCCTCCTATCTTTTCACATTCATCCATGACCTCACAATGTAGCATTGATGTGAGAAGACGAAGATTGAAGGAGTGTATTTTTAGTTTGTTTCTTGGTCTCAAGTGTAGAATGAAATTGGTTGGAAGTCATAAAATTTATTTGGTGTATCACCCACTTATTTTATATTTTATTTTATTTATCTTTCTCTCTTTTCACCCCCCAAAATTAGTAGTAGCTTCAATCCTAAGTGGTATATCAAGGGAAATAACCCTATCTAGAGACTCACCTCATTCCTTAGGCTTCCCAAAAGCCTATAGGTGATTGAATTGTCCTAATTATATTAGGAGAGATTTTCATATCCTCAATGGGTGCAAATCCAAGTGAAAACACTACCCACAACATAGTCGCAAACCATGATTCTAAGCCTATTAGGCAAAAACTTTAATGAATATACCCTTGCATAACCATTCTCATCAAAGAAGAGCTTTAATTTATCCTATATATCAACTTAATTCAACCCATTGACTATCCCCAATAGGTCTAAATTTTTTTTCCTATCACCAAATCCATAGGGATACTATGCATTTGTGGACTTTCATGACCTCAATCTTGCTTTCCTAAAAGATGACTTTCCTTTACCAAGCATTGACAATCTAATTGATCTTAAAACTAGCCATGAGATGTTATCTCTCATGGATAGATTCTCAAGTTACAATAATATCCTAATTTCTCTCTAAGATCAACACAAAATTTATTTTATCACCCCATGGGGAAATTTATACTATAGGGTCATGCCTTTTGGATTAAATAATGCTGGTACAACCTACTAACATGTTATGACCTACATCTTCCATGAACTTATCCATTAAATCATATAAGATTATGTATATGACCTTCTTGGAAAATACAAATTTTTTAAGGATCATTTATCCATTCTCAAGATTATCTTTGAGTGACTCATACATTACCATATTTGCCTTAACCCCAAGAAGTGTATTTTTAGGGTCTTGTTAGGAAATCTCCTTGGCTTTATCATCTCCCTTTAGGGAATCAAATTTTATCCTACCAAAATCAATAAATCCTTGACATGCCTCCTTATACCCACCTCAATAAACTCCATAACTTGTAGGGGAAGCTCTAATCCATTCATCACTTTATCTCCTAGCTCTCAGACCTATGCCAACCCTTCCATCACCTTTTGAAGAAGGATTTATCTTTCAAATGGAATAGTGACTATCAAAAGGCCTTTGATTCACTTAAAAATTACCTCCTATCTCCACCTATCCTCATTAATCCCAATGAAGATCAACCTTTCAACCTCTATATCTCTGCCACCAACCACTCCTTAAGGGCAATGTTGGCTCATCAGGATGAACAACATAAAGAGAAAGGACTACATTAACTACACTCTTGTAGAGTATGAAACATAATATATATATATATATATATATACCTAGAAACATTTCTTAGCTTTGGTCTTTATGGCCACAAAACTTCTCCACTACCTTCTCAACCATAAGATCTATGTCATAACCAATACAGATCCACTTAAGTATATGCACTCCAAGCCATACTAAAAATAACGTATGGCTAAGTGGATCATGCTTATAGTTAAGTTTGATATTGATTTTCTTCAACAAAAATCATTTAAAGGGTAAGTCATTATAGATCAATTGGTTGATGCACCCTTAGTAGATGATCAACCTCCTCCTCTTGAGTTTCATGATGAGTCAATCATGACCCTCTCTCAGGAAAACAATACCTATCAAGTGACCATGTTCTTTGATGGATCAAAGTGTCAACATGGTGGGGGGGCTAGGATAATCCTTATTCCACTTCATGGTGAACCTATTCCTTTATCCTTCAAGCTATATTTCAAATGTACCAACAATATGGCTGAATATGAAGCCCATGTAGTAGGCCTTCAAACTATGTTAGCCTTAGGAGTCAAAATGATCAAAAATTTTAAAAACTCTCAAAT
Organism: Torreya grandis; assembly: GCA_037957365.1. NCBI lineage: Eukaryota > Viridiplantae > Streptophyta > Pinopsida > Cupressales > Taxaceae > Torreya > Torreya grandis. The sequence goes on from JARHVA010005853.1 coordinate 126,431, forward strand.
CATGGTCAATCAAATAAACAACTCTTACCAATGTAATAAAGTTGTTTTTCAACATTAAAAATAATTAGCTGACATACTCTTAGTGTTATTTAAACACTAACATATCCAAACCACTCCATGATCTACAAACAAGGTTACTGATATGATGGCTTCCCTCAATTCTCAAATTCCATTTGCACCCTTTGAATCTAAGTTATCAATCATCATCCATAGACTTACCTACCCCTCTTATGTCAAATCAGACTATCCCACCATCTTCAATGTGGAGGAGACCCAACCCGACCTTTGGTATCAACAAACCTTCAACTATCTCAACCTTGCCATCATTCCTTCCAATATTTTTAGGAATGTTCAAAGAGAATTTATCTAAAACACCTAACATTATACCATACTAAAGGGAATTATTTATAAACATAGATTTAATGGTCTCCTCTTCTATTACCTACATAGCCACAAAGCCTCTCATGTTATCAGGGAAACACATGATGGGATATATGGGGGACATTTTAGTGGCCTAGCCATTTCGAAATGCATGTTTCACTTTGGATATTATTGGTATACCCTTAACCAAAATTATTGTGATTATCTAAAAAAGTGTGTTAAATGTTTGTAACTTACCAATTTACATCATGCACATAGCCATATTCTTCACATATGTATACATTTTTGGCCCTTGTCATAATGGGGTCTAGACCTTATTGGTGAAATTAACCCCCATTCTTCACAATTACATCATTATATCATCACTATGACTGAATATTTTACTAAATGTGTAAAGGCTATTCCTCTTGTCTCAACTAAAGCTGAAAAGATTATTGACTTTATCAACCATCATGTCATCTGTCACTTGGTTGTTCCTCATAAAATCAATATCAATAATGGAAAATCCTTCAAAAATAAACAAGTCCAAGGCCTTTGTAATGCATTCAGTATCAAGTTAAGTTTCTCATCATCCTATCATCCTCAAGATAATAGATAGGTGGAAGCCTCTAATAAAACTCCTAATAACATGTTAACTAAAATGGTTAATGCATCTGGTTAGGATTGGTACTTACACATCTTATTTGCCTTATGGGCATATCATACTAGCACTCAAACCCCTATGATAGCCACCCCTTTCTCTCTAGTTTTTAGAACAGAGGCTATCTTGCCTCTCAAAGTCTAATTCCCCTCTCTTCACAATCCCTATGAGATCTCATCTCTAAGAGAAATTATCGTCAAGAACATTATCCCAACTTGAGCCACTTAATGAACATCATTTAATATCACTCACTCATCTTCATGTCTATCAAGAGTGAGTCAAATGTGCTTATGAAAAGAACCTTTGAGTGCAAGAATTCAATATCAGAGATCTCATCTTAAAGTAAAATCAACATGTCAACATATGGATAAAAATAAGCGAGGCAAGTTTGCTTTCAATTGGCTTGGACATTATATCATAATGCATAAGTATGGATCATGAGCTTACTAGTTATCCACTCTTGAGGGAAACCTAGAACATGAGCCCCTTAATACTTCACATCTATGTACTTTATTTTGTTAAAAAGGATCAAACTCACCTTTCATCTAACTTGAGCTCATCCCTTGATTTCAAACCACATTCATCTCCCTATTTTAGGGGTAACCAATTAAAACTAAATCATGTGACTATCTGTCACAATCATAGCCTAATCTTGAATAATGGGTACCACATCTCTACCCATGACATGATTCTCGTGGTACTTTCTACCCTTATTATAGGATGGATTCCCATGGTCTTTGTCACCTAAACCTATTTACACCTAAACAACCTTCTTGTGCTTTTATTTTTGCCTTCATAAAAGGTGAACCTTTAAGCCTATATAAGTAAGTCTATGTCAAGCATAACTCAAACAAGAAAAATCAAATTCATAACCATAAACAATCTTGGGTTATTCTTATCATTAATAGATTGTTCCCTTGAATGATAGCTACAACAAACATATCAAAATTACTTAAAATAAGGTAGACTGATCCCATGAAGGACAGATACCAAAAGTATTAAACAAAGCACATAAACTTAGACCATTGCCTTGAAGGATGGATGAGTAAAACATTTGTCAAATCATAAAAATATATTGGAAGCTTCTTGCATTGATCAACTTCTCAAACCCTCCCAATCAGTAATAAAATAGCAAAAGACCCATTATCAAATAATCAACAAAAGCAAAATAATTTTGAAAGCTATAATCAGATCTCATAAGTGCACTTCTTACATCGATTAGTATACACCTTATATGAAATAGACTTGTTTATAACGACTCTTTAGTAATCTCTATAAGAGGCATGCTAGTCTCACAAAAAGGTTTCATCTTCATCCATCTCCCTTTAATACACTATAATAAAGGGATTTTTGAGCTCACTTGACATAATGTAATCAAGACACCTTTTTAACCAACTAACGAATGCTAATGCAAAGTATTCAAAGGGCTTATGTTCCTTAAGCCAATCCAACTTTGGTTTGTTTTATTCATTGACAAAGAAGAATAATTATTCCCTCTTCTTATCCTCTCATACTAGTTAATATATTCACTTAAACGTTTATCTCTTGATTATCTTCTCTTTCTCACATCTCATTTTTTTATTTAACTTAGTTTATGTGTTTTACTTTAATTTAAACAAAATGACTAGAATCATAACCATATCACATAATATCATCATCAGAATACATAACATTATAATCATATCAACATCATAACATAAATCATCCATGATCATAATCTAAATAAACCATATTCACCACATGTCTAAATCTAAATTAGGAAGCATATAATCATCAAATTTCAGCATGAGCACTACAAAAATATCATTATATCAACATTATAGAAAAAATAATACATGAACAATGAGCATCAAAAACCATAATCATAAATTTCATAATCATGAACAACATCACATTATCATCATAATCACATCATAACATCAATACATATCAAACATCATCATAAACATGAATAAAGAAACATAACATCACATGCCTAGCTAGGTGAGTCCACATCTAGATCATCATGAACATAAACATAATAAAAATAATCAATGTGAAGATCATAACCATGAACCACAATTCATATGCAAAGATCATATCTATAAATCATGAGTCTATAATCACATAATCATCATTGTGTATACAATAAATATACATCTCTCTCTCAAAATATACATCTCATTGCATCAGTTGACAAGCTGGTATTAAAAATCATATACATAATAAGTATAATATCTCATAAACAAACTAAGAACCTAGTGTACCACTGCCTCCTAGATCCTGCCATCCTGCACCTGTCTATCCTCTTATAGATACGATCCACTAACCTAGTGTCATTGTACCTACACCCCCTACCATCCTAACCCTATACTCACCCCATCAAGGCTAGTTTAGAAAATGACTAAATACTAAGGCCTCATATTACTATAGCTCTTCCATAGTTACTATGTATCTCTACATGGGAATCATCCTTGCTGATCTCATAACTGCTAGTACTCCACCTATTGCCTATCAGAGAGAGCTTATCTCCTACATCACTAGGGATAGTTGATCCCTTGCTTGATATCTCACATTTAATAGTGACTAACTAACCCTATGATGTTATTAGTAATGCCTATGCCACTACCAAGAATGCATGTGCTATGAATAGGATCATTCATGCCTATTCCCTCTAAGTAGTCACTACCTATATATCCAAGCCATCAACCCCCTACACTTGATCTTATTAACCACCTCTCTCAACTAGGTCAACATCCCTAGCCTATCGATACCTATCATCTAGACCAATATTTGATACAACATAGAGTTCCTGGTACCATATAATATACCCATCTATGACACCTACATCATCTATTTATATCCTCATTAGTATCTCCTCATAATTCATGAATATCTAAACTACATATAGATTAGGAAGTAAAAACTCTAAATCATCCCTCTTGTACCTCAATAAAAACCTAAGGATACTCTAAACCAAGCCAAAATATCATTGTACCCTATCAAATTATATCAGCTCTATCTCACCATCTCATCTACCATATATCCATCAATAACTATATAGGGATAGAGTGTGTTGGGCATAGTGAGCCCATCTTAGAAACCTAACATATGGTCTCCAAATCACATCTCCAATGACTAAGGCATATAATAATCTTATGAACCAAGCTATCATGTACCCCTCCTCTTGATCTTGAGAGGGAAAAATCATCTCTCAAACTCATGAATACTACTTTAAAGCCCATATATGCATAGCCCTCCCATGATAGCCCATAGTTCTAAGCACCCAAATATGCTTGTAGGTCTAATAATGAAGAATGAAGTTGACACTAATCCCATACCTCCTATGGGCTCAAAATACCCATATCTCCCTGTAAATCTAAACCAATAACATAGGTGCCCATGCAAACACTATGTGACCTAAAATCATCACCAACACTCCTAACAACAAATAAAAAAACCTCCTACTATTAGAATCAAATAATGAATAACAGGTGACCACTATCATCATCATATTCAAAAATCACCTTACATCCCTATCCCTTTGATATAATGGTGTGTAGTGAAACCCCCTTGCATTCCACCTCATAAAATTAAGGTCATCTCTATACAAAATCTCCATGAACTCATCCATTCATCCCTCTTGATGTGATAGATCAGCTTACCTCATATAGGTAGCCACATGATCCTATGTATATAGTCAAATAAGATCATCATCTCACTAGTAGATAGCAATAAAATGTTATTGGTAGGATCCCATCTCTCAACTAAGGCCCACCTCTTTCATATGGGCCCAATTGTCAATAGTCATACCTCGATGAATCTCATCAAATATTTAAGGCACTCTATCATTTGAATCCTCTCGCATGCTTGCATGGTTTGATAGCAATAAAGCCTTAGTTCATTAACATATTTTACCTATGAACTCTGCTTGTTACACCTACCTCTTTCTAACATTTGCCTACTATGACCTATACCTATAACTTATCTACAACACAAATCCTTTAACCTATCTCATCCTAGCCACTTAACACCCAACCTTCCACTTTCAACATCTAACCTATCAACTATAACCTTAACCCACACTTTCAACATTCACCTTTCACCTTAGCTTAAACTATTACCTATCAACCTATATCATTCAACCATTACTTGACTAATAACCCCTAAACCTATAAACCTTGACCTTACCTCTTCCTACCATTTATCATGACCTTTAGCCATTTAAACCTATAACATTCACTTTTTCTTTTTAGCCATAACCTATCATTTATCCATTACCCTTAAACATTACCTAGAACTTAAATTCTCAATAACTAACCTTCACATTCAACTATCAACCTTACTCTAATAACCATTAACCTTAACATTTAAAAACACATCACCATTTAAAATAACCATCGATGGTTGAATATTCTTATAGTCGACTATTGATAGTCAAGTGACCTATGAGAGTCACTTATTGACCATCAATGGTTGGTAGTGACCACCGATGGTCACTGTGGGTGACCTCTGGTAGACCAAACAAATCCTACCCTCCTAGTACACCTACCCAAACACCATAAATACTTGAAAATTTATACATATATCTACATCTACCCCTAGCCTATCCTACCCTTACTAAATTTAATAACAACTATAGTTTCCAACTCTCCACTCAAATAAGCATTACCTAAAACCCTAAACCCTAGGTCACTAATAACCAAAATCTATAAGCAACCCCAAATCACTATTCATTTTCCAAATTTAAAACTACTCTATCAAGTTCATAGTACACCATCTACCTCATTCCTCGACTATCATCGAGGAGGAACCCAAGGACCCACAGCCTAGGCACATGCCCTCCCTCATCTATGTTATATCCTTAATCAACTTAACTCTCCAAAAACATTGGTCTACCTCAACAATCCCAACCAATCAAATGCTAACAACCCATATCCATTTTCTCACAAAATGTCAAACACTCATTGCCCTAAGTCAATATGCTCAAATGAGCACAAAAGGGCCCATGGTGTTATTTTTGACCTTGTATTTTTAGGGCTGACACCTAACCACTAATAGTTAGGGTGACCACTGATAATCCTTGACCATTTATGGTTAGAATTTTTAGGTTTTATCCTCCAACCACTAGCTTCTCACATGAAATTTTTAACACATACCCACACCAACTACCCACCTATGGAGATCACTTTCTCCAACCACCTTGATAACCACCATGTCCCCTCACCACTAGACATTTTGTCCCAACTAATACATATTTTATGATAACCTTGCCTTAGTCCTCTTAACCATACCAATTAAATTTCCATATTGCACAATTTTTTGAACTTGTGTTACCTTATGCACACCTAACCAATTTTTGTCTTCATAGGAGCACTTTTTCCTTAGATACCAATAAATAAATTAAACTTATTTAGGAGACTTGTATTTATGAGTGTATCCTAAATTTCACATACAATCACATGTTCCACTTGTCACCTATCCTTTTAGTGCTAACCTTTATTTTTACCACCCATGGCAAACTAGTCATTGCTCATTCTTTTCTATTTTGATTAGTCACACTTCATGCACGTGTTTACACTTTAGTACCAAACCTACCACCCACTTCATCACCAACTTCACCACTTATCAAACCCATACCTAATTTTTTTACCTCATCAATTCTCAATTTGAGGGGGAACACTTCCTCCCATGCTCAAGGCAACTTAACCTTTGACCTACAATCTATTTTTACTTTATAACTTGATGATACAAATTATATAACAAAAAAGGGAAAAATATAGACACTAAAAAACTATACATAATGGTTCTATATGTTAAAACACCCATAGACCACCTCAAGACCCCCTAGGGACCATCCCATAACCCTTCAAATGTAAACCTAAGCTAACTTAACTACTAGCTAACCAACTAACTAAAGATTTTTACCAAACTTTACCTTTAACCCTTGATCATTGATAATCATCCTAACCATCGATGATTAGGCATGACCATTGATGATCAGGTTCCCATCACATATATAGTCAAAATTTAGTCAACTCTAACTTGATTTTTTATATTTATCTCATCTAATTTATGTGTGAGCTAATGCATACAAAATATAAATTTGAACTACTTGTTGAATCTCTTGTTAACCTATTATTTCACCTCTCCTTTTTTCCTATAAAAAGAGAGGAGGAAGAGGTGAAAAATATCCAAAATTAATCAATCATCCACATCTAGAACTAGAGCCTCTTACATCAATACTTTCTTTTGCAGTTGTTCTTCCAATAAACCAACAAGTATGATAGAAATCTAAAGTGTTGTAACTCATCATCCAACAACCAAGTATCATTACTCTTCTAAAATTACTCTAAGTTTCACCAATATATCCTTTGACCCGCCCTCAAATCAAAAAATAGTGATCCAAGTATCTATTATCATTAATTAGTTATTTTGTTACTATTTTGTGACAAACTTAGCCTAAATCCACTTTCCAAATTTATACTCTATAACTTTACTAGATTAATTCCTTAAACTAAACCAAAACCACAATAATTATCGATGGTCACCCTGACCATCGATGGTCTATCCATAATAGTTTATAGTCACCTTAACCACTGATGGTTACCCCAACCGCTTATGGTCACCCCAACCACTGATGGTCACTGTGTGATAGACAAACAACAAGCTATTTTTACCCACCAAGCCTCAACCAAATATAACTTTCTAACCTCTCACCTAATCACAAAACCTTGCTCTATTTTTTAAACCATACTTGATTCATTTGATATTAATATCAATCTATTTATTACTATAATTAGTCAAATTCACCTATTCATTTATCAAGCACTTCTTGTAATTCATTTTAGTAATTTATGTTATTTATGCAAGCTATTTTTTTTTCAAAAAATAATTATTTAAAAGCTTGGATTGATAGCCTCCAAAGGAGCTCATGCATCTTAGATCTAGCTTGTTAGGTAATCCATCATACTATCTAACTAATAAACCATTTGATTTAGTGATTTATTATCTATAGGTCATTCCTCTTAATATAAAGATAAGTATCTAAAATCATCTATATCAATGTATACACAACATATTGGGTTCTACTAACCATACCCTTCTTGAGTTTCTTTTCTCTTCTTTCTAAAAAATATAAACTAAATTTCTGTGAAACACACTATAGAACCCTTGCAAAACCCTACTAGAGACTTGATGGAGAATAATTGAAGGAAAAAGAACTAAAATAGATTTAAATCACCAAACTACCACTTGGATCATCTATTACACTTTGAGAGCTTCATGTCCATGGTATTTTGTTGTATAGATGGTGTACAAACATGGCAATAAATAAGATTTTGAGAGGAAAACGTGCATAAAGATGTACAAGGTAGTTTAAGAAGTTAAAATAATTAGAGAGTGAATATTGACACTTTTTATACCTACTCAAGTCATCAGATGATCACAACTATGCCTACAAGTGTCCTTGGGAGTTCATTCAAATCAATAAGTCTATAGGATTGAAGGACAAGGTGACCTAGTCACCTAGTTTGACCAAGTTGTAGGTGTTTATTTCCTAAGATTAAGTATTCAATGATATTGGATGTTGTTAAAGGTCTTAAAATAACTATATTTGTAGGTTTTAAAACTTCATGCAGGTACTTATGGTGATCAAATACAAATATTTAGGCTACTAGGCCTTATTGGCCTAGTAGACCTACTTAATCAACAAAGAGTTGAGAATGTCATAGGGGAAATGATTGAAGAGATTTGATAAGAGGTGATCCATGCCACATAACTAATACTTGATGTTAATCACATACATAACTAGGTCCCCAAGTGGCAATTCTATGCACAACTGGTCTTCAACTACCAATCACATGCATGACTCATCTTGAATCTCAAAAGATGAGTTAAATCACCCTTGAGTATAAATATACAAGAGATATATAATAAATATAAGGTGTATAATACTTAAATATGAGTTTAAAATAGTTAAATACATCTTTAAGTACCTCTTTGCAATGCACAAGGTCATGCAGGAACATCAATCAAGATGAGAGTTTTTATGGACTATTTATAGCTACTTGTAACTAAAGTGACACTTGAATGTATGAAAGATGGATGTTTTTGTCTTCTCCTCTATGCCATGTTTCTATTTATCACCTATTTTTCTATATATTCAAGCGTTATGGCTTATTTTTGAGATCTCTCATGCTGGTATACAAAAAATATGCTAAAATTATAACTTGTACCTAGAGTTAATAAGAAAAGTTTGTTGTAGAATTATTCATGGTTGTAATGTGTTTATTTATTGTTGATTTGTAGATAAGTGTGATATTCATATCCTTTTATAGGTCCTTTCCTTCACCTAATGCTATGCTATCATCCTCTATAGGTCACATGAAGTGTTAAAGGATAGAAATTATGTGGAAGAGTGTTAGTATGTAGTGTCTTTATCAACCTTCATTCCCATACCTTCAAGAGGTTTATAGAGGATCATTCACCATTTAGGTTCATTACCATCACTAGTATATGATTTCACTTTTAGTAATATTTCTAACCCTTTTCACCCTAAATTAAAAATAGGTTTTAGTAATTGATTAAAATTTGTTAAATCAGAGGAGCTATCCTCATAATCTAGAGGTTTGATCTAAATAAAGGATACCATAGCTTGTACACCAATCCAATGTTAGTCCAAGTTTGAATGTGATCTGAGCAATCTAATTGAGTAGGGTGCAACTTGGGTTGCTAAAATTTTTGTCATGCCCAACGGGACATAGATTTAGCCATTAAAGTACTCATTTCCAGTAACTTGGTCTTCAAAAATAGTTTCAAGAACTCTTATGGTCATCATATCTAAGGTAAATAGGATTCTTTTTCACATTTCATTATTTTTCATGTGTCTTTTGGTGGGATATGAGAGCATATAGAGCAGATTTTAGTCATTCATCTCCTTATCAATAGCCCCAAAATCCATCCCATTTTCATTATGACCCTTATTAGCCTTACATTCACCCATATAAACCTTGTGATTAGTAGTATGATGGCTCATACCAACCTTATAATACCCCTCATGAGACTTATTACCATATGAGCCATATCAGTTTCAAGATCAACCTCCTTACCAAAATTTCTCTCCCTCTTTCCCTCCCCAACCAACCTTCCAAGCCAATTTTTTTTATGATGAGTTGGAGGAGATGAAGAGGATGACCAAATCATTGATGATGAAATTTTAGCTTTGAGATAAGAACAATTATGTAAAAAATATCAAGATTCACTACCTCTTGATAGTCCATGCCACTATCCATGGATTGCAATTCCACTTTAACAAGAATTTTTTCCCTTCATGCCCCAAGCTACAATATATTTAATGCAAGAGGCTCCTAAAACCAAGTTTACAACGTGGAAATAATTACAATAATCAAATGTAAGCCCAAATCTTGAAGTCAAGGATAAGCTTGATATCATTCATCCCCCACCCCTCCATCCTCAAGATCCCAAGGCCTTCCTCTCGTGGAATTTAATTCAAGGACAAATGCAATAGAAAGAGGAAGTAATGGTTGTTAAACTTGAGCATCCCCTTGAGTAGAATGAAGCATCTATGGAAATATCTATGGATTTATCTCATTTTCTTTATCTTTTCCAAGGGTCTACTATGGAAATCCTTGAGAAGGAACCTATTCTTTGTGAGATAAATGAAGTATATTTAGCTAAGGTGATAGAAGATGAGAACACCTCAAGCATTTATGATGAAGAAATCATGATTAGAACCCTAGTTCATCCGTGTAGATCAAAAGTTGAACATGAAGTGAAGTTAGATGATGCGGGGTAGCCACAATGAAAACTCCTTCTCTAGAAGGCATCCATGAAAAAAACTCACATGGAACCATTGTTTAGGTTGAGAACATTCTTAAAATTGATAACCATTGAAAGAATTTGTACCATGAGTTCTTAAGTGAGATTAAAGAGCTCAGTATGGTATATTTGGATGATGGAATAGGAAAATAGATTAGAGCTTCACATGAAGATACCACCAATGTTTTAGAGCTTGAAGAAGGCAATGTAGGGCTAGAGACACCAAGGCAAGATGAGCTAGATCTTGAGTGGATAGATGAGATGCCATTCTCTTTCCAAGATGAAGATGATCAAGTTGCAATAGATTATGAGAATTTCTATGACTCTATTGAGTTGGAAATGAGTGATCAACATCATGATTCATAAACAAATGGTAAGGATGGTAGTGAAACCCATGCATTTCCAATTGATAAATAAGAAATGGCCTTTTGGGAAGATTTGGAGAGTTTTGGTTCATGTTTTGATAGTCCATCTCTACCCCATAAGGAGCTTGAGGAGGATATTATAAAGAACATTATAGCAACTAATCATTTTTAGTCTCATCAGTAGAATGAAGACACCAATCAAAGCTACCACTCAAGTTACCAATACAATCATTACATGAGAGCATGATAAATCATGAGTAGCCTATAACTAAGGTAGAGATAAGGATAATTATGTAATAAATATGGATATGTGAGGAGTATGATTGGGTCTTGGAATCATATGTACAATTCATGTTCTTAACTACAAGAAAGATCCATAAAGATGTGGCAATCATACTTTAAGGTTCTATTGACTTTATGGATTGCACCCTTGATAGAAGGCTGAGTTTCAGTCTTCCACACGGCACAATGGAGACTCCTCTCTTGCCTATGGGTCTGGAGAAACTAAGGGGAGAATATATATCATCTCTAAGTTATTCTGGTGTTATTATATATATATATATATATATATATATATATATATATATATATATATATATATAAGCGGGGGTTAAAAGGAGAGAAGGATTACTAAAATTAGAGCCTAGATTAATACAGTGATGCACCAAAAATGGTTGATCTACTTAGCTTGAACATACACTTTCCACCAAGAACAAGCTGATATAAACTTAATTTGATATGAGAAATTCTTCTTCATTAGTGAGCTAGGGGTCCTATGGAGATATAGGGAGGAAGAACTGCCAGAGGTGTTCTAAGACACACTATGGTAGCCTATTCACATGCACCTATACTCTACTATGGACACTTCTGGCTAACCTACAAAAGAAGAACTCACAATACACTAGACATGCTGAAATCATTTTATGAAAGCATGAAGGAAAATGACTTAACACAAGACAAAGCCATATACATATGCAAAAGTGCAAGCTCAAATGGAGGAAAAAATGCTTCTTTTTGATTCAAGGTAAATTTTGGTAAAGCTCTGCTTTACAAGTTGAGAAATCCATTCTTCAATGAGAGATTACAATATATAGCCTTTTGGAAAAGACTTTGGTGCTTTATGGAAAATAAATGACCCATGCTACATTGAAAGCCTTGGGAAGAGGAAGTCACTGTTGCTGATATCATCCTTCTAGAAATGGCCTGCTAGAACCATGTTGTGTTGTCATCGGTCTTGACTTTAGCACTTAAAATGTATTAAACACTATTGTAGAAGCATGAGTCACTTTATTATTTTAATGACAAGGCCACCCCTTTTATCTGCAAAAAAGACAGCTTCTTAAAGAGATTCAGGTGGTTATCTACTCATTAATGCAAAAGGAGGAAAAAATAGGCTGCACCATTTACTATTTGTGATCCTTGATGACCAATTGGTAGAGATTGTTTCAACTGCTAGAATAACTCCTTGTGCTAAAACCTTTTGCCACTTGGACTATTTTGTCTACTTCTATGCTTGGCTCTTTAGGCTTCCTTTTTGGTGGGTCACTGAGTCAACTCTTGACTTTTGTCTTTTTCTAGCTTTGTCTTTTGTTGGTTTTATCTTTTGTTATCCCCTAGCTCCTTCTGACAATCTGAACCCCCCAGGGTTATCTTCCATCAATCCTTGGCTGGCTCCTTAGGCTCTTTTCTTAGCGGTATTTTCCTTGGCCTTATGGCCTTTGAATTCCTTTGAGTTCACACTTAGGCATTTAAAGATCAATGACTATTTGATGAGTTAGAAGTTAACATTTGTGCAACCATCATCAATTTCTTTGAAGCATTTCCTTTAGACCCTGTATGTGGGATTTTGTTTGGGACACCTTCCAATAGAAATGACCTTTTGGGCCTTTCATTTAGTCCACCTCACTATTGAAAGATCCTTTGAAGGAGATGTAGAGGATACTTCCCAAAGAAATGTACCCTTCAAGGAAATTTTTAGGGAACTTTCTCCATAAGAATTTGGCCTTTAGAACTTTTTGCATTTGAACGATTCCTTTGAGACTTGTGTGGAGCACTTGGTCAAGGAAAAAAACCCTTTAAAAACTTGCAAGTGGATCATTTATCTAAGACACATCCCCTTTAGGCCTTGAAAAGGTCCCTTTCACAGGTGCCAAGAGCCCCCCGCAAGGGCACCTACCCTTTAGGGTACTTCAGGCAACCTTGGTCTTCAAATCCTTCAGCCAAAATGTTTGAAGGAATTCCTTTAGATATTTTATCTGAAGGAAATGTCCCCTTCAATGTTTTCGCCCTAGCTTTCAGCAAAATTCCTTCAAACAAAAGTCTGAAGGAATTCTTTTAGATTTTTTGTCTGAAAGATTTGCCTTGTGAATTCTTTCACAAAATTTTCCTTTCAAAAGAACAGTCTTTGCCTTGTGAATTTATTCAAACAAAATGTCTAAAGGAATTCCTTCAAGTATTTTGCCTGAAGAAATTCAATCTTTGTTCTTTTCCTTATGAAATTCCTTCAAATAGAAAGTCTAAAGGAATTATTTGCCTTGGTCTTTCTTATTGAAGGAAACCTACCCTTTTCTACCTCATTAACTTTGATCCCTCTACAAGGGCACCTCGAGGTCTAGAATTACCCTCTATAGCCTGTTAGAATGGTCCAATTTATGCCTGACTGCCCTCTATAAGGGAACTTATCCTTCATGCTTTATAAGACCCCCTTTCAACCTTCTAATTGAACCAAACACTTTGAACTAAACTGACTGAACCAACTGATTGAACCAATAATGGTTTAAAGTTCAAGTTCAAAGTTCTTGAAAAGATCATGCTGTTGAACCCTGACATCAAACCATTAAACTGGTTCATCCTTTTTCCAAAAGACTTATGCAAACCAAATTTGAACTGGTTTAAAATATAAGGGGAAGAAGGAGACCAATTTTGTCCTATAGGACCAAAATGGTCAACAAATTGGTGATTCCCAGGGGAAGCATGCCTGCTATGCTTAAAAAACTAGTAGCCTCAAAGTCCATTGGGCATGGAGTCAGAATGCAACTTAAAAAAAGTTATCAATAGCCCTGAGAGATCCAAGAATAAATCATGAAGCTTTTACCCCAAACACAGAGGAAAAAACACACAAGACTAAAAAAAACTACTTGTACAAACAACACTTAGGGAAAATAGGGTAAGAAAAATTGAAAGAAAACTACTATGTATAGATAACCAAGTACATTTGCATCCATCCGGGATCAAAGGGAAAAATTATTAAGTCTCCTTCATGAGAAGAAAACTTATGGTGCCAAACAAGTGACTGAATGGAATGGAGATTTGGTGACTTGCTCTTCTTCCCAGCCACCTTGATTGGCTCGTATATAAATGAATTGAGAGTAAACATGCTTCCAACATATATGTACTCTTCTTGTTTTTGGAAGCTTGCCTCATACTAGTTCTTCATGCTAGTGTATTTTATCAAGAAATCAATGGCTATTGGCTCATCACCATAATCCCTTTGATATGCATTATGGATTGGCTTATCTCCTTCTGCCTTATTGAAGATGCTGTCAAACTCATCTTCTACTTAATCATGGATTTCCTAAAGAAGGGTGACTATTGTGATGTTTGAAATGAGATCAAAGATTGATTGCTCATCCCATAGAACATCACCTTATTTTTCAAGGCTCTCTTCTTTAAATATTTTCTCAAAATGGACAAGCCTCTCCTTTTCTTGCTTAAAGACCAGAGTCTCTAATTATTCAAAGACTTCCTCCTGATTCTTCTCCAGCTCAGCTTCCAGGGCATGGTCTTCCTCCTTGATGACTTCAAAAATATCATCTTCAGATT
Organism: Torreya grandis; assembly: GCA_037957365.1. Lineage (NCBI taxonomy): Eukaryota > Viridiplantae > Streptophyta > Pinopsida > Cupressales > Taxaceae > Torreya > Torreya grandis. The sequence continues at coordinate 141,458 of JARHVA010005853.1, forward strand.
CACTGACCTCTTGAAAGGATAAATCTGAAAGCTTGCAACCCCTTTGAACACTTATTTGAGTCCCAATGCCACCTCCTCCACCCTTAGCCAAATCATAACCTCCTTAAAGAATATTATAACCTACCCTAATGACTTCAAATAAATCATTTAAAGCATGATCAAGAATCTATTCATGCTCCTCCATGATGTCTTGTGAAGTGAGAGAATAGTCAAAGATCATCTCTTCCTCATCAGAGATAGAGGCAAAAGTTTGTGACTTGTCTTCTTATTCATCAAAGGGGGTACCTATGGTGATCTCCTCCTCATCTACACTCATGAAGTCTCCCTGATCAGTCATAAACTAATCATAATCCTCTTTACTTGCTTCCTTCAAGAGGGATTCCTCAACACAAGAGAAACATTCTTCATTTACCAGGTAAGGAGGTGGAACACAAGGATTGTTAAAATCAGGTTGGGAATGGGAAGCAGGGGATCCTTTTGAAAACTTATGAGAAAGTGGGGACAGACCTTGGGCCAAAATCACTTGATTTTCATCCGTCCACTTGAACAACACTTTATAAATATCAAAATTATATTGAGGATTGGTAAAAGGGGTGTCTTTTGGCATAGGCTCCTCTAAAGGTCTAAAACTTCCATCTCTCTTTCACTAAGCAATCTCACCTTAGCCTCTGATTCCTTAATTTTCTTAGCTAGATTATCCTAAAAGAGTCTTTCTTGGAGCTCATAAGAATCATCATGGAAAATGGGAGTGCATGAAGGTTTCCATGGAGTATAAGAAGCTTATTGAGGAAGGGTGGGAGGAACTTGAAAAGGACTAGCCTCATTTTGTACCTCACACTCTCAGATAATGTCTTTCTCCTCCTTGTTATTCCATGACTCAATGACATTACTCCAACTCATGATATTAGGACTAGAAATCTCCTTTTGGGGTGATGGGGTTGTAATGTGAGAGGGTAGTGAGGGTTTGGATTCCACTTCCCTTGTTGCCAACATAGACTACTACATTTGAAGATTTGCCAATTCGATCTGCTTATCAAGATTGGCTTTAAACATAAGATTTACTATTTTAGAACTCTCCTCAACATGATTGGGGAAAGGACTTTGATAGGGTTGACTTGGCTCATGAGTAGGGGCTATGTATGTCTGATATGAAACTTGGGGCAGTGGGTATGTAGGTTGATAGAATTGGTAAGGCTACCTCTCATGAATACTCAACTTCTCTTCCAAATATGCAATCAAACGACTCACATCCAACATCTCACTTGTAAGCCTTTGCCAATTAGCTCTTTCAATAGGAGTCCATTCACTCTTAACCAGATCTAATGCATTTCTCACTTGATGAATGGAATGATCAAGAATTTATTGGCCATATCCCCTTCTAGTGTCAAGCTCTAATACATACTTTTCATATCCCAACAGTGCTTGTTTGAAGGTGGAAATGGGATAATTAGCAAAAAGATTAGGTTGAGTAGAAGAAGTAACACATTGAGAAGATTGGGCACAAGACTGATATAGCTCATGATAGGGCTGAGACTAGTCATATTAGACTTGATAAGGATCAACAAAAAGTTGGTAAGGATCATACCCAAGTTGGCCAAGGACTTTCTCAAACTGAGGAGGAAGAGGCAAAGCCTGAAATATTTCACCAGCCTATAAAGGGCAAAACTCATAACTATATGCATCCTTGTTACTTGAGATGATTCCATGATTAACCTGAGCTTGATCAAAACTATATGAAGGAATATAAGACCCATGGTTCTAAGCAATAGAATTATACATACCAAAATATGATTTGTTGATGGCACCAGGACTGGTTAACCAACTAATTCAACTCAGAGTCACCATTGGTGTTGATGAAAAATCCTCCAAAGGCTAGCTAGTTGAAGAGCACACCAAAATTATTCAACTCATTGCATAAAAAATTGGTCCCATCGAGCATGCCAAAAAATGTTGACACTATGGATTGCACCCTTGACAGAAGGTTGAGATTCTATCTTCCACATGGCATAATGGAGACTCCTCTCTTGCCTGTGGGTCTGACAAAACTAAGGGGAGAATCTCTAGATAAGGGCTATCTCCTTTTGATGCATATCTAAGTTATTCTAGTGATATTTCTAATATATATATATATATATATATATATATATATAAGGGGGGGTTGAAAAGAGAGAAGGATTAATAAAATTAGAGTCTAGATTAATACAGTGATGCACCAAAAATGGTTGATCTACTTAGCTTGAGCATACACTTTCCACTAATAACAAGCTGATATACACTTCATTTGATATGAGAAATTCTTTTGCAACAATGAGCTTTGGGTCCTCTGGAGATACAGGGAGGAAGAACTGCTAGAGGTGTTCTAAGACACACTATGCTAGCCTATTCACATGCACCTATACTCTGTTGTGGACACTTCTGGCTAACCTGCAAAAGAAGAACTCACAATACACTAGACATGCTAGAATCATTCTATGAAAGCATGAAGGAAAAGGACTTAACACAAGACAAAGCCATAGACATATCCAAAAGTGCAAGCTCAAATGGAGGCAAAAATTCTTCTTTTTGATTCAAGGTAAATTTTGGTAGAGCTCCACCTTAAAAGCTGAGAGATCCATTCTCCAATGAGAGATTACAATATATAGCCTTTTCAAAAAGACTTTGGCACTTTCTAGAAAATAAATGACCCATGCTACATTGAAAGCCTTGGGAAGAGAAAGTCACTATTGATGATATCATCCTTCTAGAAATAGCCTACTAAAACCATGTTGTGTTGTCGCTAGTCTTGACTTTAGTGCTTAAAACATATTAAATGCTACTGTAGAAGCATGAGTTTCCCAATTTTTCTAATGACAAGGCCACCCCTTTTATCTACAAACAAGACCACTTATTAAAGAGATTCACATGGTTGTCTACTCATTAATGCAAAAGGAGGAAAAAATAGGCTACATTGTTTATTATTTGTGCTCCTTGATGACCACTTGGTAGAGATTGTTTCAACTGCTAGAATAACTCAATGTGCCAACACCTTCTTTTGCCACTTAGGCTATTTTTCTACTTCTGTGCTTAGCTCTTTGGGGTCCCTTTTTGGTGGGCCACTGAGTTCACTCTTGAATTTTGTCTTTGTCTAGCTTTATCTTTTATTGGTTTTGTCTTTTTTCATCTCCTAGCTCTTTCTAGCAATCTGAGCCCCCCAAGGCTATCTTCCATAAATCCTTGGCTAGCTCCTTAGGATCTTTTCTCAGTAGTGTTTTCCTTGGTCTTAAAGCCTTTGAATTCCTTCAGGTTCATGCTTAGGCATCTAAAGATTAATGGATATTTGCTGGGGTAGAAGTTAATGTTTGTGCAACTATCATCAATTTCTTTAGAGCATTTCCTTCAGACCTTGTATGTGGGATTTTTTTGGGATACCTTCCAATAAAAATGACCTTTCAGGCCTTTCATTTAGTCCACCTCGCTATTGAAAGATCCTTTGAAGGAGATGTAGAGGACACTTCCCTAAGAAATGTAGCCTTCAGGGAAATTATTTAGGGCACTTTCTCCATAAGAATTTGGCCTTTAAAACTTTCTGCATTTGAACAATTCCTTCGAGACTTATGTGGAGCACTTGGTTAAGGAAAAAACCCTTCAGAAACTTGCAAGTGGGCCATTTCTCTAAGAGACATCCCCTTTAGGCCTTGAAAATGTCCCTTTCACAAGCACTAAGAGCCCCCCACAAGGGTACCTGCCCTTTGGGGTACTTCAGGTGGCCTTGGTCTTCAAATCCTTTAGACAAAATGTCTGAAGGAATTCCTTTGGACAAAATGTCCAAAGGAATTCCTTTAGACATTTTTTCTAAAGGAAATGTCCCCTTCAATGTTTTGGCCCTATCTTTCAAGCAAATTCCTTCAAAAAAAGTTTGAAGGAATTTTTTCAGACTTTTTGTCTGAAAGATTTGCCTTGTGAATTCTTCCACAAAATTTTCCTTCCGAAAGGATAGTCTTTGTCTTGTGAATTTCTTCAGACAAAATGTCCAAAGGAGTTCCTTCAGGCATTTTTCTTGAAGAAATTCAATCTTTGTTATTTTCCTTATTAAATTCCTTCAGATAGAAAGTCTGAAGGAATTCTTTGCCTTGGTCTTTCTTATTGAAGGAAACTTACCCTTTTCTACCTCATTAACTTTGATCCCTCTACAAGGGCACCTTTGGGTCTAAAGTTTCCCTCTACAGCCTGCTAAAATGGTCCATTTTGTGCCTAACTAGCCTCTGTAAGGGCACTTGTCCTTCAAGCTTTAGAAGACCCCCTTTGAACCTTCTAATTGAACCAAACACTTTAAACTAAACTGACTGAACCAATCGATTGAACCAACAATGGTTCAAAGTTCAAGTTTAAAGTTCTTAGAAAGATCATGCCATTGAACCCTAACATCAAACCATTGAACTAGTTCATCCTTTTACTGAAACACTTGTGTAAACCAAATTTGAACTAGGTTAGAATAGCAGGGGAAGAAGGAGACTGATTTTGGCTTGTAGGACCAAAATGGTCAATAGGTTCTATGGTGGTCAATCAAGTTTTCCATTTGAACCTGAAGGATAATTTTTGATCTTAGGTTAGTTATTTTAGGTCATTTGTCTTATTTCAATAAGTGGTTAGCATAAACAATAGTTTATTGTGTTGTTCTTTTTTTCCTTAGGTTAGGTGTGTTTGCTTCTTAGGTTTAGTTGTGTTCTTTTTTTTGTTTATGTTTATGTCTTATTTTGTTATACTCATAAGAGGTGTCACAAATTACAAAATTTATTTGGCAGTCCAAGAGAGTCATCAAGTTATGTTGTCTTGTTTTAGACTATCATTGTCATGAAAAATTAGTGAGTTCTCTTGACTAGTAGGCTAGTTGACCCCTGTGAGTCACCAAAAATGTTAGCAATTTTCCCTATCAAGGCCAAATGCCACCCCCTACAACTAAAAAATATTCATGTCCTATTTATCTTGGTCTTTATGTGAGGTAATTGATTATCATAGTGTTTATTTCCTGTCAAGTCAAGGGATTAAGTTTCAATGTTTTGGAATGGTTATATCTTGGATTCAACTTATCATTAGTTTACTAGTATATTTAGAATTTTCAAGTTATGGGTAAATATATAAGATTTTAAAGGTGGTGAAGATACATAAAAACTTCATGGATAAAATTAGGAATCTATAAGGTTATTTTCATGACATTGAGTGGTAAATTTCCTTTGTGAAGATATGTGTATATTGCTTAAAAGATAGGTTTTGGCCTTTAAATGATAAATTTGGAGTCAAAAGGTCACTAAATCACTCATAATATCCTTAAACACCTTCAGATTTATGTCACTACCTTAAGTTAAATGTTTCATGCCTTGGAAATATTTCCTCAAGCAACTTTAAAGTGTTGTCTTAGCCTCCAAGAGTTCCCACATTCCAAATGTGCCGTTATTAAGATCTCAAAATACTTATTTATTATTATAACATGTCATTTGACTTGTTATTTTCATTATCTTTCCCTAAATTGGTGGTTTAAGGCTTTAAGTTTGGAGAATATGCAAAAGAAAGACTATTTTCATGAGTTTCATGTAGGGAGTATATATTTGTATGGAATTTTTTGTACAATAGAGAACATGAGATTGAAGGTGGAGTCATTACAAGAGTTTCACAAAAGATTCAAGGAAAAAAGACCTCATACAAGCTCAACACTAGTTCTCTTTGTAGCCTAAAATTTAGATTCACCTTATATTATAATTTTTAGTAATAGAAACCTAAAATCTAAACACATTAAAAGGAGGAGATAAAAGAGATAATTAGATTTCTATGGGGATTCTTACCATCATTTTACCTCTTTATAACTTTTCCCCAAGATTTTCAAACATATGCTTGATGAAAAATAAATGGATGTTGGATTGCTTGTCTTTGCTTGATAATGGCTTCCAATGGATTTTAGATTGATTAATGGCTCTTGATGGATGCAAGAAGGTTGGTTGTATGGATGAAATATTAATATATATTTAAGATTTCATTTTAGTTTATATGGAGGAGGTTGGCTTAGTTATATATAGGAAGCGAAGGGAAGAATCAATGTTTCAAATTTAATTTTGAGCCATTCAAATAAATGGCTAGGATATTTCCAAGGAATTTAAAATTACTTGGAAATATATAGAATGAATAACCCCCTCAAATAGCTAGGAATTCTAGGAGATTAGTAGGTATGATTCCCCCTCAAGGGAGTATGTGGGGAGAATTGACCTAGACAATCACTCAAACAAAACTCTTAGGGTTGGGATGAGACTAGGATGATAAAATGGATTTGGGATACCCCAAGTAATAGCTATAATTGAGATTTCCCAAGTTAAAGGACAAGGGGATAAAGTGGCTCAGTGGTGATGGGTTTTAGAAAAATGACCAATGTCTAGAAAGGAGTGAGATTGATAATACTAAATTCCCAAAATGGGGACATTATCTAGGAAATAAAAGAGATGATTGATATAATCCTGTGATAAGGCTCATAGCAAGGACACATGTTAGGGAAGGCTTTAAAATTGATAATAGAGATAAAAGTTGTTGATTAATGATAGAGAACCACTTTATGAAACATTCATAGCTTAAAATGATTTTTTATTATTGAGTGATTAGTTTGATGATGGGATAGGGATGAGGGATAAATGGTGGCCAAGCTATCCTTGGACACAAAATTGGGACTAGGTGCTACCTACATAGTCTTAGGATACCTCAGGCTGATGTATTTTTGACTCAAGACTAGGTTAGACAATAGGGAAATGAAAAATTCATGCCCTAGATGATTTTAAGAATGATGCTAAATAATTTATTGGGATATTATAAGGGTTTGATAAGATTTGGATATGACAAGGTCATTAGCAAAGGGTGGCTAGGGATTAAGGGGTGAAAGAGGGGGGTCAAATAGGACAAAATAGTAAAAAGAGAGTCATTTAAAATTTTGTATTTTTTGAAAATTGACTCTGAGCTAGAAATATGGATCAGCTTCCTTGAGTTTGCCTTCACAACAAAAGAGTCTTATAATTCTAGACAGCTATAGAGGCAAAACCACTAATGAGTAATAAACCCTAATATCATGTGTTTGTGAATTTTTCTTTGATTATTTTTGGATTTCTAGCATGAAGTAAGGTTTTCTATGTCACTAGTGTAATATCATGACTGAGTAAAATTCCATCAATCATGATATTATAGTCACAAACTTGTGACTTTGCATAAGGAATAGTGATCTTACAATACTAAAAGACTTGATCTGTGGTATTGAAATACGACAAGACTAGATCTATGATATTATAATACTACAAGTGTAGTCTTGTGATGTTACAAGACCATGAATTTATGAATCACAATTTTACATAACCATGTGGTTATGTAAAATGGTAGGATGCGAGTAGTGGTTTTGTCAATATTGTGTCTTATGATAAGCCCGTAAGTTACAATTTTTCCATAAGTAGAAAAAAGGATTAAGGGATGGGGGGAGGGGGTTAGGCTAAGGGGAAGGTTAGTTAAATTATGTTATAATAATTAAGGGGTAATTAGTTAGGTAAGATGGGATGGGGATAAGTTAGGAATAATTAGAGTTAAATATGTTAGGGAGTGTGAGAGATGATTAGGGTGGTGTAGTTAGTGAGGATAGTGATTAGGGGGAGTATTTAGTGATGGAATTAGTTAATGGGGATTAGGAATTACAGATGTTGTAAGGTTAATTATATGATGAGGGATGATGAGTTTGGTATATTAGGAAGAGTTAGGTTGTCTAACAGGATGGGTATGTAGAGATGGGGATTGATGTTGGAGATAATGGTCTAAGAAGTGGAACTAGGATAAGTGAGTCAAGTGAGGGTAGACTAAGATTAGGATGGGGGAGGGGGGTAGTAAGATTGGGGTTATTAGGTAACACCCTAGGGTGTAAGAGGAGTAGTCAAGGGTGATGAGTGTGGATTTTAGGGTTTGAGGGTGTTTGATTTAGTATAGGTGATGATAGATCGAGGTAGTGATGGTTTCTATGGTGATTGGTGTAGGAAGACTTATGGGTGATGTATTTATAGCTATGGTGACCTAAGATGTTACATGAGATGTACCTATTATTAGATGAAATTATAGAGTAATAGAGATGATAGGACTACACTATATCATGATGATGCTGATGGTACATATTGATTGAGCTCTGATCATGACATTGGTGGAGTGATGAAATTTAGAGACTAACACATTCCACTTTGTGATAAGAGATATGATAGTGACTCTTGAGGACATTTATCAGATTCTCCATCTACTAATGTTGGGAGATAGGATTTACTAGAGATCTCATAGACTTAGTGTTATCTTATAGAGATTGGTAGGAGGGTTATGTGTGGGTGTTAATGACAAACATGTGGATATCAATAGATGTCTCTCAGAGTGGAGTAATGATCACCTAACTCTTGTAGTTATGTATCTTGTTATCAGCATACTCTTGATGAACAAGCGTAGGTAGTGGTTTTACCTAGGCTTGGGGGATGTAGTAGCATATATGGCTTAGTATTTTAAATTTTTTACATGGAGGCTAGTGGTATTGGCCCATCTATACTAAAATCTGCACTTGGGAGCATACATGGGAACAATGAGCCTAGGGCCATCATTATTACTACAAATCTAAAGCTGAGAACATATTTTAATACAATGAAATTTTGGAAATATTATCACTTGGATTTTCACCCTTTGAAGAGATGCCTAAGCTCTCCTCATCTAAGTGGATCAATGAAAAAACATTTAGGCTTGTGGGTAGCCTAAGGATGAGGTTAATCTCTAGAATGGGCTAGCTTCTTTAATGTACCACTTTGTATTGAAACTACACCTAAAATTTGTGGGGGAAAAGGGAGAGAGATAACTAAAAGTAAACTATTCTAAGGGAGGTGATACACTAAATAATATAATGATTTCTAACCAACTACATGTTACACATGAAATCAAGAGATAAACTGAACATACACTTCTCTAATCTACATCTTCTCACATCAATGTTACATTATGAGGTTATGGATGAATGTGCAAGGATAGGAAGACTATAAAAGAGGCCTTTAATGACAAAAATAAAAATAATAATTCAATCAATCCTTGACATTTATTATAACACTTCACATGTCCTACAAGAAGAAGCTTTCCCACTATAAATAGGGTTAAAGAATGAGACAACATGCTAAGGAACCCATAGTCTTCACGAAGAAATATTTATCATCCAAGTAGAAAAACTTTTAAATAATAATTAAGAGGTAAAAATTATTAGTATTATTATTATAATGGTATTCAAATTAGTAGGGATTCACCATACTTAGGTGTAGCATAAGTTATAATGGCCAAAATGGCTAGTTCTTATAGAACGAGAGAGAGAGAGAGAGAGAGAGAGAGAGAGAGAGAGAGAGAGAGAGAGAGAGAGAGAGAGAGAGAGAGAGAGAGAGAGAGAGAGAGAGAGAGAGAGAGAGAGAGAGAGAGAGAGAGAAGTCCAAGGGTCATAAGGACACTTATAAAGATAATGAAATTAGTTAATTGTGTATTATATGAGGATATAGGACAAACCATGCAAGGTCAAGAATCAAAAGTGTCTATCCAAGTCATAAAATTGATGAAAAGTGTCATGAAACTCTTCATTCTACCTCAGAAAACTACCTTCATGATTTGGAATTTTTTTAATCTCCCAAAAATAATTAGGGATAGGTATGATTATTAGAATGAAGGGGATATATTTCAAACATTCCTTTCCATGCATTTATTTTAGGCTTGGTCCTCTATAATCATCTAGAATTGAGCCATCATCATCTGCAATCTAAAAAAATCTTCCTTCATGTACCCTGTACACTTGGCCTCCAAAAAGGAATTATTTTTACATTAAAATCCATAGGAGGGAGTTGATAACACCTTTAAATATCCTTTATGTACTTATAATCATTATAAACACATTAAAATGATCTCATTTGAAGTTTCCCCCCCCTTCTCACTAGCTTGTCCACTATGCCACTTTTGACTGGCTAAGATGAATCACTTAGTTTAGGAATTTAGGAGTTATTAAAAGTAATTAAATTAACATGGGGATTTATATTAAGTCCTAATATTCCTTCCCATGTGATTGGAATCTCTTGAAACCTCCTTTAGCCTATAAAACACACAAAATAGGTAAAAGTACACTATTTTATACCTTATCCATACAATTCCATACGATCAAAGGGCATGGGGAGTAGCTTGAGTTAATAATTTGAAATTTAGAATCATCATCATAGTCAAACTAGTCCATTAGAGTAGCTATATATCTCCATTTATCCAAACTGATCAATGGTAAGGGTTTTAGCTTATTTCCACTCTTAAGGTTCATTCATAAAGATGGGATATCCAAATTTCAAAAAAAATATAAAAATTCATAATTCAAGACCTACATCATCATCCTTGAACTCCTTATATTCCCATGCATAACTTCAAGGGAGATGTGAGCATCCAAAACTATCTTATTGAGCTCTTCTTTCCATTTCTTATAGATCTGAGAGAGTTTAGAGCTCAAAAATGGAGTTCTTGTGCTTATGAAATTTTAAATATTTAAAATACCTATAATTTCATTATAATCATGCTATAATAAGTTATGAATCATATCTCATGTTAGAAGAACAAATGGTTCTCTAACTACTTTTAGGTCTAAGTATGCTTAAAAGGCCTACCTACAACTTAAGCCCAAAATGACTTTAGTGATTGCCTTAGTTAATTAAAATAGTTCCTAAAAATCTATAATTACTCCATAGACATATTACAATCCATTGTAAAGTTCACTTATATCTAGAATTGAAAGTGACCTCTTGTTTGGGCTCTAGGCATAACCATGACTCATGAGCCTGTTTACACTTTTAAGGTTCCAAAGAACCTTGTATGGTTTCATCCTCCTATAAATGGTATAAAATATTTCAATTTATTATTTACAACTTTCCACACTTTCCCACAAGGCTCTTCTATATCCTAGTTCATGTTTTTTCACCCATCTTCTAAACCATGCCAATTTTGACCCTAGGGAAGTACCCTCTATCTGAGATAAAATAGAGGGTAATTAACCTATTCTCCTAGAAAATATATTTATTTTAGGATATTATTAAACTCATAAAAAATTTATTTACAAATTTTTATCCTTTTTTCTTAAGTCACACCCTCCAACTTCAACAAAACCTCAGGATAGACTTGTGCAAAATAGATCGTGTGCAGGAAATTCTAAAGTTATATGTTGTCTATTTAGAACAATTTAATTTATTTAAATTCCATGTAAATATACAAATTATATCATTAATATCATTATTAATTTTTATTGTGTCTACTCATCATCTTAATTTCACATATACACTTTCCCATACTCTGACAGTTAAGATTGTGTAACCTTGTGGATTGTGACTATGTTTTGCTTGTTTATTGTACCTATAGGTTACTTTTTAGTTATAAGAATTGAAAAAAATGAAAACAACCTCCTTTAAGTTCTCCTAAGATTATATATTAGTGACCTTAACTCATTCATTACATACTTGGGCTAGACTATCTCTTTAGGATTTCAATCTTGTTCACTGCCCTTCTCAGTCAACACAGTCAATTATGTTGAGGTAGATGAAACCTTATGGGTGTTGATTTGAATTGGTAATGATGTTTTAAAGTTTTATATGAATAATGAGAGTCATTTATCCCCTATATTCACATTAGATTCACTTTTATAGGCTAAAACACCATCAAACCCCTTGACTGAGTCATTAACATCTGGATTGAGACACCCTACTTAACTAACCATTGTAGGTGTGCTTCAGCTCATTTGAACCTATTTATGATGTTTAAATAATTAATTTTAATTAATTAAGGTCATATATCATTCCCTTATAACTAAATTTAGTGTGAGTGTCCTAAAACAACACTTAAACACCCATACTAGCTCACTGTTTGTATACCCTACTGTGGGTGTGTATATTCCCTAAGAAGGGATCCTTGTAGACACTCATGAAACTTGAAAACCATGTATCAATATCATGATAATGATATTAATTCCAATTTGGATGATATTAAATCCATGAGACCATTATAGCCATAAGGAAGTGTACTATTGGCAAGTTAGGATATCAAAAGCCATTCATAACTATAAACTTGTAGATATCAGTGTAGAATTTTAGTGTTTTTAAGGGCACATTTGAGGCTCCATATTTATAAAATCCACTCACTTCTTAACTCCCATTTTTGGCATGGTTACTCTATATTATATTGGTTACAAATTTAAGCTATTTAGATGCTCCAACTCTCCTAGAAAACATGTTATAGGATATTCACAAAACCCTTAGGACCTTTATTTTTGCATTTTTGAGAAGGATTCCTTAAATTCATTTTTTTCATGCTTTAAAGGTATTCAACATTTCCATTTGCTATATGATATTTAAATTAGGTCTAACATGATATTGTCACCAGATTAACCTTAAGGATAATTTTATCATTTATTCTAACACCTCAAAATATCTCTCTAACTCTCTATGGTACCACTTGTAGGTGGTCATTTACTATATAGGTAGATTGAACTTAGGTAGTGGTCATGGACTGAATAATATGCATTTTCATTTGATTTTAATGGTAAAATATCTCATTCAATACCTTCAAATTAAATTTTCACATTTCAAAATGATTTAAAATAATATTAATATCTTCATGACATCATCATGAGGTGCTTATATGTGTGTATGGGCTAAATGCAGGTAGTGAACACAAAATGAAGCAAAACAATGTGGATGAAAGGATTATTAGACAACTCAAACTCAATTAAAATACCTTAAACACATTTTTTACATGAAATATATCTTAATAAAAGTTTCAAAACATCCATTCTAATGTGAAAACCTCTTGACAACATCTGAAACAGAGCAGGCATGATGCCTAATGGTTGTTTGGTATGACATATGAGCTTGTAAACTATGAATATTTCCTTGGAGACTAAAGTTTTAAATTTAAAAGGAATATATATCACATTTAAAATATGTAAAAATTTATATCAAAACCATGTGAAACCATGAACAAACATGAAGTTCCTAAAAATGGTGAAAACTACCAACAACTCAGAATGGTGTATCTTCTTACAACTTTTATGTACTTGACCTATAAAAAAACCTTGAAACATGAAACTAACATGGTAATAATTTTAGGATGAGGTCAAAATCATTTTTAACCATCATAACCAATTGGTTTTTACATACTTTCCTAAAATGTAGTAAAACCTATAGGGTACATGAAATAGCAATAAAAAAAGTATAGTCAACTTCATGAGGATGGTTCATGAATAAAAGGACACCATTCTTAAGAATATTTATATTAAAATTAATTTATTTTATTTTAATTTAACTTACCCAAATTTTTTTATGTGAAACCTCCTTTTCTAGCCATACCAAGTACAAACTTGAAGACTACTTTTACTTGCCAAGAAGGGTGAAAAAGGAGTAAAATAGTTTTGGGAAAAAAATGGAACTTATATAGAATTTAAAACATGTAACTAAGATTTTAGAATATTAAGAGACATTCCATGATCATCTCCCATGTGTCACACTTCACCATGGGTCGTACAAGTGCCATTTTCTTCTCTTTCCCAATAAAACTACCTTTTCTTCTCATGAACCTACCATTTTTAGTTACCAATAGTTGATTAAGCTCTCTTAGGACAAATTTCACATTAAATAACCTTTTTTAACCTTCACACTTCCCAATAAATCCATATAACTCATTAAATTCCCATTTTTTGACCTTAAAATGACTCAAAATGACTAAAAAGACTAAAATTACTAAGGACCAAGGCTAGTATAACATCAAATGACATTAATAAATCTATAAAAAATATTATGACATATGTATTGGAACCTTAAAACACCTAAAATTCAATTTTTTATAGGGGTCCCAATTTGACCTAAAAGTCATATTTGGTCAACAAATTGGTAACTCAAGGGTAGTATGCCTAGTATGCTAACTAGACCAGTAGCCTTATCAATCCATTAGGATTAAGATTCATATAAAACCTAAGACAAACAAGGAGACATTTTACCATTGACTATAAATACATGACCACTAATTACCTCAACCACACAAATCAAAAGACACACACAATAAGGAAACAAACTAACAAGACACACACACACATGTGCTCAAAGAAATTAGGGGAATAAAAAAACCAACTATTATGCAAAAATAGAAACTAATCATACCTCATTTCCAAGATAAAAATGAAATTTAATTTAATCATCCTATTGATGATATGAATCATAGTGCCAAGCATGTTTTTCTTTGGATTGGGTGTTTTGTAGATCAGAGTTATTCCTTGGCACTTCACTTGACCTAATCTCAAGTAGATCATCTTAAAATATTTCTCCAATGTATAAATATTTATCTTTAACTTTTTCATATACTTCATACTACTATCCACTCTTCATTTCATGGTCAATTTTTATCCCCTTAGTAGACATGTCTTCAAGAGGAGTAGTTTCATGTTCTTTAAAAGATTGAGGCCAATAGGAGCTTGTTCCATCTTTCAAGAGCTGATGTGTTCCTCCCAAATGGTTAAGAGGATTATATACCATATTGATTACTTTAAACATATCATCTTTAAATGTATATACTTCTTGAAAGTATAGATTTGAAAGGTTGCTTTTACTTTGCATACTTACTTGAGTGCCAAGGCTACTTTCTCCATCTTTGACTAGATCATAGCCTCCTTGAAGAGGAGTATAATATAATCCAATTATTTCAAACAAATCATACCAAGGCTGATTAGGAGATTTTTATTTCCCATTCATGATTTATTGCATAGTTATGGAAGAATCAATAACCATTTCTCCCTCTTTGGCAGAAGGAAAACATTCTTCCTCATCAACCCAATCTAAAGATGTAACATAAAAGACCACCTATTCTTTAGAATTTATAACCTCTTAAGGGATCTTAAGTTTCATCTCAAACTCTACAATAGGAATTTGGTTCTCAAGGGCTGAAATATCCTCCATTTTTTTCCTTCTTTTTGATTCCAAGACTAGGCATTTTAAAGTCATATGACTTAGTCTAATGAGGCTACCAAGTAACTAGACTTTATTCAAGAAAGAGTTCTAAGTTTTTATCAACCAAATTCTCCTCCTTAGGTTTCCATACCATAGGTACATCAAGGCAAATGGTGATTATGTGAGTACAAGATGAACTAGTTGGTAGAGGTGACACATAGAAATCAAAATCAGATTGAGAGTGAAGTGTAGGGGATTATTTTGGAAGCTCTTGAGGAAGGGTAGATATGGTGTGTTTAAGCATATGATCTTATTTTGGGTCTAAACCTTCTATCACACCTTGACTTAGAAATTTCATCTTTGCCTCTAACTCTTCAATCTACCTAGCTATATTCTCTTAGAAAAGTCTTTTTTGAAGTTCATAGGCATCATCATAAGGAGGAGCACAAGAGGGCTCATATAGAGGATAAGAGGATTCTTGAGGAAGGGTGGGAGGGACTTCAAAAGGATCAACTTTATTCTGAACTTCACACTCCTTAATTGTGCTTCTATCCTCTTCATTTCCACATGATTATACTATCTTATTCTAGCTTAGGATACTATGTTTAGAAGTCTTATCTTGAGGTGGTGATGTAATTTGAGGAGTGGGTGAAGTGTTCAAGGAACTTGTAATCTCTCTAGGCTTGGATTCTCCACCTTGTCTCCAAATTGGAATCTTGTAACTAGATGTCACTCCTTGAGATGGGGATGCAATATGAGAGGGAAATTAGGACTTGAAATCCACTTCCTTTGTTGTTAACATGGATTACTAAATATGCATATTAGCCAACTCAATTTGCCTATCAAGATTAGCTTTAAACATAAGGTTTCTACTTTCAAATCTCTCCTCCAACTAATTGGGGAAATGATGACTTTGGTATACTTTATTGGGCTTATGAGTAAGGATCAAATATCATTGATAGGAAACTTGGGGAAGTGGATATGAAGGATAATATGTTTTGTGAGATTGCCTTTCATGAACTCTTAGCCTATCTTCTAAGGAATAAATTAGGCCACTCATATCAAGCATCTCAATTGTGAGCCTTTACAAATTGGATCTCTCAATAGGTACCCACTCTCTTTTGAACAACTCTAATCCATATCTCAACTTATGAATAAGATGACTGGGAACCTCTTGACCATATCCCCTTTGTTTGTCAATATATAAAATATACCTATCATAGCCCAAAAGAGTTTGTTTGAAGGTGAAAATGGATTGACTAAGAAGTTAATAGGTTGAATAGGATAAATATATGGAGAAGGCTGATTGTATTACTGATACACTTCATGAATGGGATGATTAAGAACTTGTTGATATTGATAGGGAATGTCACAAGCTTGAAATGTCTCACCAACTTGTGTAAAATAGTGCTCAACACAAAAATTAGCCATGAAACTTCATTGAAATCAAGCACACAAAGGAAAAATGTTACCAAAAATATTCAAAGGATAACCTAATCTACTTGACTAGCTAATATATCTTTAGAGTCACCATTGATGCTTCGATAGATGCCTCTAAAGACTGATTATTGAAAGATAACTCTAAAAATCTTTAAACCTCTTGGACTAAGAGTCCTACAAAGTGTGCCAAATTTTTTTATCACTTATATTTACACCAATTGAGGATATTCCTAAGATATCCTCATCCAAGTGGCACAATGGAAACACTTCTAGGCTTGTGGGTAGCTTAAGGATGAGGTGAATCTCTAGATAAGGCTAGCTCCTTTGATATACCACTTTGGATTACAACTACACCTAAACTTTTGGGGAGAAAATGGAGAGAGGTAACTAAAATAAAACTATTCTAAGGGAGGTGATACACAAAATAATATGATGACTTCCAACCAACTACATGTTACACATGAAATCAAAAGACAAACTGAACATACATTTCTCTAATCTGCATCTTCCCACATCAATGTTACATTATGAGGTTATGGATGAATGTGAAAGTATAGGAGGACTATACAATAGGATTTGAATGGAAATAATTAAAATATTAACTCAATAAATCCTTTACATTTCCTATAATACTTCACATGCCCTGCAAGAAGAAGCTTTCCAATTGTAAATAGGGTGAAAGAATGAGACAGCATGCTAAGGAATTCATAGTCTTCACTAAGCAAGATTCATCACTCAAGTAAAAAAACTTATGAATAGTCATGAAGAGGTAAAAATTATTAGTATTATTTATCAAATGGTATGAAAATGAGCTGGGATTTTCCATACTCAAGTGAAGCATAAGTTATAATGTCCAAAATGGCTAGTTCTTTGAGAGAGAGAGAGAGAGAGAGAGAGAGAGAGAGAGAGAGAGAGAGAGAGAGAGAGAGAGAGAGAGAGAGAGAGAGAGAGAGAGAGAGAGAGAGAGAGAGAGAGAGAGAGAGAGAGAGAGAGAGAGAAGTACAAGGGTCACAAGGACACTTATAAATATAATTAAATTAATTAATTATGTATGATAAGAGGATATGGGATAAGACATGTAATGTTAAGATTCATAAGTGTCTATCCAAGTCATAAAACTCATGAAAAGTGGCATGAAACTCCTCATTTTAGCTCAAAAAAATACTTTCATGATTTTGACCTATTTAAAAATAAAAACATAATTAGGTATAGGTATGGTGATTGGAATTAAGAGTATATATTTTATACATGCATTGGTTATAGGCATGGTCCTCTGAAATCATCTAGAAGTGAGCCATCATCATTTGCGGTCCAAAAAACTCTTCCTTCAAGCACCGTGCACACTTGGCCTCCAAAAAGGCATAAATTTTCCATGAAAATCCATTGGAGGTATTTTATGACACCTATTAAGACCCTCCATGGAATTAGAAGCATCATGGACACCTTAAAATTAACTCACTTGAAGTTCTTCCCTTCTCACTAGCTTATCTACTATGCCAATTTTGACTAGTTGAGATGAAGCACCTAGTTTAGGAACTAATGAGATGTTAAAAGGAATGTAATTAACATTTGGAGTTATATTAAGTAATAACCTCACATGTGATTGGCCTTTTTTTAAACCTCTTGTAGCTTGAAAAACACATAAAATAGTCAAAAGTACCCTATTTTGTACCTTCTTCATACAATTCTATATAGTCAAAAATAATGGGAATAGATTGAGGGAATCATTTTCAAGTTACAATTATCATCCTACTCAAACTAGTCCATTAGAGAATTTATCCAACTCCATTTCTCCAAATTGGTCACTAGTAAGGGTTTGCAAGGGTTTTAGCTTGTTTCTACTCTTAAGGTTCATTCATAAAGATGGGAAATCCAACTTAAAAATAAATTACACAAATTCATATTTAAATACCTTCATCAATATCCATAAACTCCTTAGATTCCCATGCATAACTTCAAGGGAGATGTGAACATCCAAAACTATCTTATCAAGCTCTTCTTTCTATTTCCTATAGGTTTGAGAGAGTTTTAAGCTCAAAAATGGAGTTCTTGTGATTCCTTTTCAATGTGAAAGATTTTAAATACTTATAACAACCCTATAATCATGATATAATAGGTTATGAATCATATCTCATGTTAGAAGTGAAAATGGCTCTCTATTTGGTTTTAGGTCTAAGTATGCTCAAAAGGCCTCCCTGCAACTTAAGGCCAAAATGAATTTCTTGATTACATCCCCTAAATTAGAATTGATCCTACACATCTATAATTACTCCATATAAATGTTACAATCCATTATAAAAATTACTTATATCTATAATTTAAAGTGACCTCTTGTTTGGGCTCTAGGCATAACCATGCCTCATGAGCTTGTTTACACTTTTGAGGTTTTAGAGCATCCTATATGGTTTCATCATCTTTTACATGGTATAAAATATTTCCATTTTTTATTTACAACTCTCCACACTTTCCCACAAGGCTCTTATAGCTCTTGGTTCCTGTTTTCTCACCCATCTTCTAAACCATGTCAATTTTGACCCTAAGAAAGTACCCTCTATCTAAGAAAAACTATAAGGTACTTACCTTATTCTCCAAGAAAAAATATTAATTTTATGATATTATTCAACTCATAAAAATTCTATGTACAAATTTTTATCCCTTGGTCTTAAGCCTAGACCCTCTAACTTCAACAAAACCTCAAGACAAACTTGTGAAAAATGGACCGTGTGTAGGAAAGTCTAAAGTGGACTATATATTGTCTATTTAGAACCATTTATTTGCTTTAAATTCCATGTAAATAGATAAATTATATCATTAATATAATTATTAATGTGTACTAGGTATGATCATCATCTTAACTTCACATATACACTTTCCCATACTTTGATAGTTAAGACTATGTGCAACCTTGTTGACTGTGACTATGTTTTGCTTGTTTATTGTATTTGTAAGTTACCTTTCAATTATATGCATTGAAAACAATGAAAAAACCATCCTTTAAGTTCTCCCAAGATGATATATTAGTGAACTTAACTCATTCATTACATACTTTGGCTAGATTGTCTCTTTAGGATTTCAAACTTGTTCACTTCCCTTCTCAGTCAACATAGTTAACTGTGTTGAGGCAGATGAAACCCTGTAGGTGTTTATTTACATTGGTAATGATGTTTTAAAGTTTTAAATTAATAATTATAGTTATATATTCCTTTTATTCACCTTAGATTCACTTTTATAGAAAAAAACACCATCAAACCCCTCGACTAAGTCATTAACTACTAGATTAAGACACCCTACTTAACTGACCCCTGTAGGTGTGCTTCAACTCATTTAAACCTTGTTATGATGTTTATAGAATTAATTTAAATTAAATGAGGTCACATATCATTCCATTATAATTGAATTAAGTTTTAGTGTCCTCAAATAACACTTAAACACCCATACTAGCTCACTATTTGTATACCTTGTTGTAGGTGTGTATTTTCCCTAAGAAGGGATGCCTATAGACACTCATGAAACTTGAAAACCATGTATAAATATCATGATAATGGTGTTAAATCCAATTTGGATGATATTAAATCTATGAGACCATTCTATCCATAAGGAAGTATACTATTGGTAAGTTAGGATATCAAAAGCCATTCACAACTACAAACCTATATATATCAATGTAGAATTTTAGTGTTTTTAAGGGCACATTTGAGGCTCCAAATTTTTAACTTCCACTCACTTTTTGACTCCAATTTTTGACATGGTTCATTTATATTCTAGGTTATACAAATTTAATCTAGATATGTGTTCCAAATCTCTTGAAAAACATGTTATAATATATTCACAATACCCTTGGGACCTCTAGTTTTGCATTTTTGGGAAGGTTTCCTTGAATTTAGTTATCTCATGCTTTGAAGGTATTTAAAATTTCCATTTTCCATATAGTATTTCAAGTAGGTCTGCCATGATATTATCACTAGAGTGACCTTAAGTATAACTTCATCATTTCTTCCAACGCCTCAAAATATCTCCCCAACTCTTTGTGGTACCACCTGTAGGTGGTCATTTATAGTATAGGCAGATTGAACTTAGGTAGTGGTCATGGACTGAATAGTATGAATTTTCATTTGATTTTAATGGTCCAATATCTCCATCAATACCTTAAAATGAATTTTTCACATTTCAAAAGGATTTAAACCAATACTAATATCTTCATGACATCATCATGAGGTACTTGTATGTGTGTATGGGCTAAATGCAGGTAGTGAACACAAAATGAAGAAAAAAAATGTGGATGAAAAGATTCTTGGACAACTCAAGATTAATTACCATCCATAAAACACATGATTTACATTAGGGAGATCTTAATACAAGTTGTAAAACATCCGTTTCGAATGTGAAAACCTCTGGTTAGCATCTAGAATAGAGCAGACAAGATGTCTAATGGTTGTTTGGTATGACATATGAGCTTGAAAAATATGAGGATTACCTTGAAGACTAAATTTGGAAATGTAAAGGGAATATATATCACTTTGAAAACATGTTAGTGGTCCTATCACAACCATCTAAAACCATGAACAAGCATGAATTTCCTTAAAATGGTGAAAATTACTTACAACTCATAAAGGTGTATCTTCTTAAAAATTTGATGTACTTAACCTATCTAAAAACCTTGAAACATGATAATAAGCATGTGAATAATTTTAATAGGATTTTATAATCATTTAGAGCCAACATAACCAATTGGTTTGTGTGTAATTTCCCAAAATGGAGCAAAACCTATAGGGTGCATGAAACAAGTAGAAAAGTACAATCAACTTTATGAAGATGGATAATGAAGAAAAAGATACCATTATTCAAGATATTTAAATTTAAATGATGGTATCTAAGTTTAATTTCACCTCCCCAAGTTGTTTTTATCTAAAACATCATATGTTGGCCATACCAAGTACAAACTTGAAGACTACTTTTGCTTTCCAAGTAAGGTGAAAAAGGAAAAGAATGGTTTTGGGCCAAAAATGGAACTTATAGAGCATTTAAAACATGAAAATAAGCTTGGGTAAGTTTAATAGACATTCCATGATCATATCTCATGTGGAACACTTCCCCATGGGCCATACAAGTGCCATTTTCTTCTCTTTTCCTAAGAAAACTACCTTTTCTTCTGATGAACCTACCAATTTTAGTTACCAATAATTGATTAAGACATATTGGAACACATGTCATGTGAAATCACATTTTTTAACCTTCACACTTCCAAATAAATTCATACAACTCATTAAATGCCCCTTGTTTAACCTTTAAATGACTCAAAATGACTAAAATAACTAAGGACCAAAGATATTACAACATCAAATGACATTTATTAACCTATAAAACACCTTGTGACATATTTAGGAGACCCATAAAACACCTAAAAGTCAAGTTTTTACCTATAGGGGTCCTAATTTGACCTAAAATTCAAATTTGGTCAACAGGTACCTTAGCAACAATGGAGTGGTATTAGCCTAGGGTGTTTGGGTGGTATATTTTGTTAGGTGTGAAGTGGGGCCATGTTGGTGAGATGAGATTTTATTGATAGGAATTTGATAGCTTAGATCTAGAGCACATCACATGGATTCCCTACCAAGGATTATAGTTTGGTTGGGATGCCAAGGTTATAGTGACATAGTATATACTAACTAAGTGCTATTTTATAGGTCATAGAGATTTTATTTCAAATGATATAGAACTCATCATATAAAGAGGTAGTTTGGATTCATGTAAGATTTACTAGGTGAGAATCACTTATTTGATAAGAGTGATAGGGAGAGGGCATAGTGGGGGAGGCTAGTAGATAGAGCCCTAGCATGAGTAGATTATGAGAACATTGCCTTATTACCCTAGGATTTTTAGAGGCTGATCCCTAATCCAAGAGTTACAATAGCCTATATAACATGGTGGATGTAGAGGATTCCATTAAGATTGATTTAACCTAGGGTTTTGGTTCAGAAAGGGATAGTGAGGAGAGTGTTATAAGCATGAGTGAGGTTATAGAAGAGGAGGATGTAAGTGCCAAAAAAATATGTCCACGATGGGTAGGATGGTGATTCCATGGATGTGGATAGAGGGGATGGAGATAAAGTAGTAGCTGTAGGGTAAGCTAGAGGGAATGGGGCCCAAACTTAGGCATAAGTACAAGTTAATACCCAATTAGGGGGCACTAATGGTGGAAATGGTGTAAGGCCATCACAATAGTCTCTAATAAAGCATGAGAGGTCATTACTTGCATGGTTGTAGATAGAGATACATGCTTAACTAACAAAGATAATTAGGATTAATCAAGAGAGAGATCAGCTATAAACACAATTACATTCCTAAATAGTACAAAGGGATGGCTAATTGGCCCAAGTTTAGGTACAGGTGATGAGATTATAGGGTCATTTCACAACACTATAGGCTTACATAGTCACATTACAGAGCCAAATCTATAACTAAGATGAATAAATCAAAAGGTATTAGGGCCAGATCACCAAGATGTAGGTACATATTTGGACTCTAATAGGAGAGTTAGGGGTGGTCTAAAAGGACAAGGAGGAGGCTAATATGGTGATGAGAGAGGGTGAGATGGCTAGTGTTATGCATAAGATTATGAGATTGACATGAGAGGACAAGTAATATAAGACTCTATATGAGGCATTAGTGTCACTAGGATATCATTTATCATCATTCAAGACCAAATCTTCACATTCAGTTTATCAACATTTGAGAGGACCAATAATAGTGCATCCATGATTTTATGAGACATGATGTGTATAGAGGATTTTTTGTATTGTAGCACATTTTTGCCCATGGGGCACTCATATTGTGTATAGTTTTTGACATATAATCCATGTGGACTATTGATATATTTATATGATGAGATTTTGGATGATGTGATGTGTTATGTGTTTTGTGATATACATTGTTTATGGGTATTTGCTATGATGGATTAGATAAATTTGATGGACACATTATTTTTCATGACATGATGGGATGTGATTAGATTAGATGCATGATATTATATGTGATCTAATAGACTTGTTTATTTATAATTTTTGTGATATGGATGATAGATATATGCAAATGTTTCATTTACACTTTATATGGCTAGATGAGATGATGTATAGATTAGATATATACATGGTTTCATTTTGATAATGTTATATGTGTTGGGTGAATATTTTGTCATCAACTAACTGATGACAAAATGGGTATATCAACCAAAACACAATGAGATTTATATGGTAAATGGGTGTGGTTACCATAGCATAATGAGATAAATATCTCCTCTCAGCAAGGGGAGGCTCCCTATAAACTATAATATACTAATATAAACTGAAAATAGACTCAGGGGTGAAATCATACCATCCATCTCTCTTATTTTAGAGATGATGTTCACAAAATAAAGGAGAATTCTTATGTAGTTACTGAAGGCATTTCTCTTCTTTCAGAAATGATGTTCAACAAACACTAGGAATCCTTCCTAGGTAGTAACTGGATCCACAAGAAACCCATGAAAACATAAAATCTTTCATTGTTTCTCCTACTGATTTAGGACAAAGTAACATAGTAGAATGAAGTGCAACACAAAGTCTCCACTGAAAACTACAATAGAGTAAAATATTACGAAGGATAAGAGGAGGTCAAAGTCTCTCCAATATCCTAAAACATAAAACACATAGACTAAAGATAATTATGGTAGTACAAAGTCTCCGATAGTTGACTTCAGGACATCTTCCAGATTATTTCCATTTGTTATGCTTATTTGATTAAATAGACAAGACTATATTTATGAAAAATACATAAGAAAAATTTCCTAGATAATAAAGCTATTTCAACACAAAGTCTAAAAGGTCACTTGCTTTCTCATTCACTTGATAAAATATGATCAACAGTCTGAGCTCAAAGTCTTAGGAATGCCTTTCAATTTGGGTAGAGTTTATCTTCTAATAATAGAGAGATATCCTTTCAATAAATTGAGAGATTACAATATATAGCATCCAAAGAAAGACTTGGGTGCTAGTTCTCACAAAATGGCCCATGCTGTATTGAATGCATTAGAAATTATGTGAAGGGCCATGCTAGAACAAGTCATCAACCTTAACTTTTGGCATTCTAAATCATCTCAAATGACTCCTCTAAAGCATGGGTTGCTTGGTCTTATAAAAGGTAAGGCCACTCCTCTTTATGATACTTACATGACTATCCATTCATCTTTACTCAAAAGAAGAAAAATAAGCCATGCCATTGAATGCTTATGCTCTCTGATATCCACCTAGTGGACTGCTCCACCTACTAGAATAACTCTTCTATAGATATTTTGGATGTCTCTATAACTTTCCCTCTTTCCTTGCTACCTTTTGTCTCTTTTTGGTGATCTGAGCTCTCAAGGATGTCTTCTCACCTTCTGATGGCTTCTTCGGCTCCTTTCTCAGTAGATAACTGAGTTTGTTTTTGGGTTTGCATTATTTGAAAATCAATGGTTATTCTATTGCCCTAAATTTGACATCCATGGGGATGTCACTGGTCGCTTTAAACCACTATGAACCTTGAACTCTTTAAACCTTTCAGAGTTCAATGGTTTAAGGTTCATCAGTTCAAAGTTCAATGGTTTAATAGTTCATCGGTTTAATGTTTTGTAAAGAGCCGCGTTCACATAGTCTTCCTTAGGAGTTCAATGTATCATTGAACCAATTTTTTGAACCACTCAATTAAATTGTCTTCCTGAACCTTCCACTTGATCCTTTTGAACCTTGAACTCTTTGAACCTTTTAGCCTTTTAAAGATGAAGTTCAATGGTTCAACGATTTAATGGTTCATGCCATATCATTGAACCCCATCGTTGAACCCTTTTGATTGAACCTTGGTGTTGAACCATTCTTACAATTTTTTAGGAAATGCCTTAAGTGTTTTGAGATTTTTCCTTATGAAATCCCACCTTTTGAACCTGCAATTTCCTTAGCTAAAAAGGCTTGTGTAATTGAATAACTTAACTACTCAGAACATTTAAAAAAATAAAGAGACCATTTTGGCCTATAGGACCGAAATGGTCTACATATTGTCCACAAAAACAAGTGATGGATTTTGAGAACAATAGCTGGCTCCAGTTGGGGAACTTCCATCGATTGTATTTTGAAACAATCGAAGGGAGTAGAATCTAGACTCTAAGTGCCTTCATCTATGCCATTGGGCTATAGAGTCATGCCATCCAAAAAGAGAAAGATGCCAAAAACCAAATGAACAACACAAAACAAACAAAGATGATACAAATGTACAACTAGACTTATCTAATACTTTAAGGATTAAAGTACTTTAGATGTTACCCACTGTGAGGTAGTGAAAATGGTGTTCCATCTTGATAAATTAATAATAAACTATTTTCACCCTAGAAATGATGATTGGCAAATGGACCTCTCCACCATGAATCAAATTTTTTTTACATTCCTTTTGGTTTTCTCCTCTTTCCCCTTAACAAGACTTGATATTCAACCTAAAAACCATGAATATTTGCTCTTTCATCGAAGAGTTTATTTACCTAGTTTTGATGTGCAGTAATACAGTCGACTACCATAATTCATTACTCTTCTATTTCAGTTAAGCACCTAATTTGATTGTCCCCATTAAACACTTGCCAATGGTTGGCATTATTAGGTACACTTGGTCAAAAGACCAACTCAATAGTGTACTTGTGCCATTCAAAATATTTGTGAGGAACCATGAGAGTTATAGAGATGGCCAAAGAATATGCTCAATCATTGAATTCTCTGGGCACCGTAGAAATACTAAAAGCCTCAAAACTTTCAATGTAATCCCATACAAGATTTCAATAATGTTGTAATCTTTCATTCTTAGTTTTATACAGATTCCTCACCTAACAAACCACCAATTCAACATTTCTTCAGGCATGAAGAAGCTTAACATCTTTAGCTTGAGCAACTTTCAATTTGAGCAATAAAGATTCATACTCAGTGGTGTTATTGGTATTGTTGAACTATAATTTATACAAATAGGGTAAAATATCTCCTTGGGGAGATATCAAAATGATTTCAGCTCTAGAATTGGTAGAAGAACAACTGCCATCAAATTCTAGAATCCAGACATCATTAGAATCTGATCTCCTTTCAAACTTCTCTTCATTAGAGAGGGAAGATCCTTTATTATCTAAACTATGCTCCACCAATTCTTCTAACATCTTGTCTAATTTTTTTGAATTGTCACTCAGTAAAATTTCATCTGATGAAATAGAAACAACTTCTGTAGACAGAAAGTAGTTACCCATTCCTGAGGATTCAAATAGAATTTGAGCTTCAGGGGCTGATGTTTGGGTGACAATATATTTTGATTCCTTCTTAGGAAGCATCCTTTGCATGATGCCCTTGATAGGTATCCTCACCTCATATAGGTCCATGTTCTATTCTCCATCAACATCCTTTCAAAAAATTTGTCCAAGCAGAATGCCATAGGAAGCTGGAACATCAGCCACCAAGACTGTCATTTTAATCCTTTTTTTGGGAATGCCGTGAATGCAAATTGGGCATCTTTGATCTATCCCAAAAGTGGCACTTGATTATTTTCTATAGAGAAACATCTCCCAAAATTTTTAGTCAGAGTGACACTGAGAGATTCTGCCACCTTGGTGGGCATCACATTGTCAAAAGCACCAGAGTCTATTATGCAGTTGTTTAGTGTATGACCATTTATCAACAGGGAAACATAAAAAGGTTATGTCTTCCCAGGGGCAATAGGAGGAGTAATGACAAGATTGTTTTAGGTGGATGTGTTCTTTGGGGGATCATGAGTTACCTTTGAAACATCTTGTCCTGCAGGGATGGTTTTGTTCTTGATGCATTCAACTAGCTTATCCAATTGCTCAGGGTTGGCTTGTAAGTATTCAAACTCAGACATTTAGATCTTGGTCTTCTTAGTATGATCAATTATGTCAAATAACTAAAATGAACTAGAAACAAAGGAAGGAATTCCATCATTTTGGGTTTTATTGGGTATGGTACTGGTCTAAGAAATTGAAGCAGAAGGTGTAGGGTTGTTTGAGGTACTTTTTTATTGATCACTGGGTCCTTTGATTGGAAAGTCAGTGAAGTCCCCCATTTAGCAATTGAAATTACTAGTCAAAATTCTTCCCCTATTTTTCCCTTATCAACTTGTTGAGTTGACTAGTTATGGGACCTAGTAAAAATAATGTATGATCCATCAAATACTTCTCCCTTTCTTCTAGCTTCATCTTGATAATTCAAGAAACCAATGTTGAAGTCACCAGATAATTCTTCTTCACCTTTTGTAAATATATTAGTGTCATCTTCTTGGTCTAACTCAGGATGGAAAGAGAAATCATGTTCAACTTCATGATAACCAACTACCGAGTTAGCCAGTGTTACTTCAATGGAAAGCTTCCCCTATGGAGGAGGAAGATGATTTGGTTGCCCTTGATTTTTGGTAGTATTGCCTTGATATGACTAGTTAGGAAATATCCTCCTTGGTATATCCCAATAAGAAGGAGGGGCAGACATCCCTTGTATAATTTTCTTTTTTAGAGCTAGTAATTCATTTGCTAGCTTTTACACCATAGGATCAGTGGTGCCTATAGAGAAATTTTCAGAAGATGAAGAAGATTTATTTCTATTAGGATCTCTTCTTATCTTTCCTACTAAGATAAGATCATCTTCAACCTCAGTTGCCAAAATTTGAGCTACAACAATATCTATGTGGCTAGCCCACCTCAATAGGAAACTCACTTCTGGAAGCTGAGAATTGATGAAGAACTTAAGATTTTTTGGTGTTAGTTGAGTGATTGTAGGAATCCTGTTCCTCAGCTTGTCAAATTTAGCAATGAATTCTCACATGGGTTCATGAGGTGGCTTCTTCATTTGTGTAAGTTGGGATAAAAGGGCATGTGCATCTTCTATGGGTTTGAACCTAACCTCAAACTTAGCCTTGAGAGTGTTCTAGTTAGTTACTATTTATGCTTATAGATGATAAAAACCAATCTGCAATAGTGCCTTACAACATTTCCACAAATAGTCTGACCACTATATCTTTAAATTCAATGCCTATCACACCACAAGCTATGTAGAAAGCTGTAATATGCTCATCAAGATGAACTCTCCCATCACCATAGAACTTGGGGAAATTCTTCCTTGAACTATGAGGTAGTTCATGTAAAGGTGGGGTTAGATTCAGAGGACCAATAATATTACCCCAGGGACCTTGAGCTACCATGATATGACTATTGAAAGGAGGGATAAAAAATCATTGTAGGATATGTATAGACAAAGCTCTACTAGCAAAAAAACAAGAAGCTTTGCTTGGTATTGGAGACCTGATGTTGGTAGGAGGAAAACTCCTGGTTCACTGGAGGTGAGCTCATGGAGGAGAAAGATCAAAATGATTTTGTTACACAAACTTGAATACAGGGTCAATAATACCTTGAGCTCTCTGGATTTATGTATATCATGGATCTACCAGAGTGTGAAATGGAAATGGAAAAGAAGTGGAACTGCTTCAATTTGAAGCTTGAGGCTTCAAATTGTGCATTCTTCCCCAGTGGAGTCACCAAAAAACTATTGGGTGAATATTTTGTCATCAACTAACTGATGGAAAAATGGGTATATCAACCATAGCATAATGAGATTTATATGGAAGAATGGGTGTCGTTACCATGGCATAATGAGATAAATCTCTCCTCTTAGCAAGGGGAGGTTCCATATAAACTATAATATACTAATATAAACTAAAAATAGACTCAGGAGTGAAATCATACCATCAATCTCTCTTATTTCAGAGATGATGTTCATAAAATAAAGGAGAATTCTTGTGTAACTACTGAAGGCATTTCTCTTCTTTCAGAAATGATGTTCAGCAAATAACATGAATCCTTCTTGGGTAGTAACTAGATCCAAAAGAAACACATGAAAGCATAAAGTCTTTCATTGTTTCTCCTACTAATTAAGGACAAAGTAACATAGTAGAATGAAGTGTAACACAAAGTCACCACTAGAAACTACAATAGAGTAAAATATTATGAAGGATAAGGGGAGCTGAAAGTCTCTCCAATATCCTAAAACATAAAACACATAGACTAAAGACAATTATGGTAGCACAAAGTCTCCCACAGTCGACTTTAGGACATATTTTAGATTATTTCCACTTGCTTTGCTTATTTAATTAAATGGAAAAGACTTTATTTAGGAAAAATACATAAGAATTATCTCCTAGATACAATAAGCTATTTCAACACAAAGTCTGAAAGGTCACTTGCTTTCTCATTCACTTAATAAAATATGATCAATAGTTTGAGCTCAAAGTCTCAGGAATGCCTTTCAATTTGGGTAGAGTTTCACTTCTAATAAAAGAGAGATCTTCTTTCAATAAATTGAGAGATTACAATATATAACATCCAAAGAAAGACTTGGGTGCTTGTTCTCATGAAATGGCCCATGCCACATTGAATGCATTGGAAATTTTGTGAAGAGGCCATGCTAGAACAGGTCATCAACCTTAACTTTTGGCATTCTAAATCATCTCAAATGTCTCCTCTAAAGCATGGGTTGCCTAGTCTTCTAAAAGGTAAGACCACTCCTCTTTATGATACTTACATGACTATCCACTCGTCTTTACTCAAATGAAGAAAAACAAGCCACACCATTGAATGCTTACACTCTCTGATATCCACCTGGTGAACTACTCCACCTATTGGAATAACTCTTCTATAGATATTTTGGATGTCTCTATAACTTTCCCTCTTTCCTTGCTACCTTTTGTCTCTTTCTAGTGATCCGAGCTCTAAGGGCTATCTTCTCACCTTCTGGTAGCTTCTTCGACTCCTTTCTTAGCGGATAGTTGAGTTTGTCTTTAGGTTTGTGTTATTTGAAAATCAACGGTTATTACATTACCCTAAATTTGACGTTCACAGGGATGTCACTGGTCACTTTGAACCACTATGAACCTTGAACTCTTTGAACCTTTTGGAGTTTAATGGTTCAAGGTTCATCGGTTCAAAGTTCAGCGGTTCAGTAGTTTATCAGTTCAATGTTTTGTAAAGATCTGCATTCACTTAGTCTTCTTTAGGAGTTCAAT
The DNA here is from genome assembly GCA_037957365.1 of Torreya grandis. NCBI lineage: Eukaryota > Viridiplantae > Streptophyta > Pinopsida > Cupressales > Taxaceae > Torreya > Torreya grandis. The sequence goes on from JARHVA010005853.1 coordinate 171,994, forward strand.
GTATCATTGAACCAATTGTTTGAACCACTCAGTTGAACTGTCCACCAAACCTTTCACTCAAACATTTCAAACCTTGAACTCTTTGAACCTTTTAGAGATGGAGTTCAATGGGTTGTGCCATATCATTAAACCCCATCGTTGAACCTTTTTGATTGAACCTTGGCATTAAACCATTCTTACAATTTTTTAGGAAATGCCTTAAGTGTTTTGAGATTTTTCCTTACAAAAGCCTGCCTTTTGAACCTATGATTTCCTTAGCTGAAAAGGTTTGTGCGATTGAATAACTTGACTACTTAGAACATTTTGAAAAATAAAGAGACCATTTTGGCATGTAGGACCGAAATGGTCTACATGCTATCCACAAAAACAAGTGATGGATTTTGAGAACAATAATATGATGTGATTTAGATTTTATGTTTATGGATTTATTCATTTCATGTATGCACTTAATGATATCATGGCAGATGTTGTGGTATATATTGATGAATATGTAAATGGTATATTATG